>OX422219.1:323817293-324327293 GCA_949130495.1 Sambucus nigra
TTTGGAACGTTCCTGTTCTGGCAAATGATTGGGCAGTTGGTCGGTAACAAGGAAATTTACAATATCAGCAAACCAAGGCGAGGTGGAGATGGAGAAAATTTATTCATCAGGAAATGACTCAAAAATGGGGACATGATCGGATTCAGACGTAACAGTAATGCGACAATATTTTCACAACCTTTTTTATTGCGAATTTTTAGGCCAAACTCTTAAAGCAGGAGAATCCATCGTATCATTCGTGTTTTAGAATCCTTCTTGTGAAGAAGGTGCCTCAGAGCGACATGGTCAGTGTAAACAATGGCATGGGAACCTATGAAATATGACCTAAACTTATCAAGAACAAAGACGATCTCTAACAACTCCTTTTCGGTAGTCATATAATTAAGCTTAGCATCATGGAGGGTTTTGCTGGCATAATAAATGGCGCGAGGGTGTTTGTTAACCCTCTGACCAAGCATAGCACCCAGGAAAAAATCAAAGGCATAACACATGAGCTCAAAAGGTAAAGACCAGTTAGGACGTTGAATGATAGGAGCATAAGTGATCTCGGCTTTAAGACGCGCGAGAGATGCGACACATGTGTCATTAAAGACAATTGGGATATCTTTGGATAAAAAGGTTGTTAAAGGTCGAGAGATTTTTAAAAAGTCCTTAATGAAACAATGGTAGAAGTCGCATGCCCTAAGAAGGAGCGAATGTCCTTAACAGACTTAGGAATGGGAAGCATGGAAATCAAGTCAATTTTTGCTTTATCTACTTCAATACCGTTGCTAGAGTCAACATGACCTAAAACAATTCCTTTTTTTTTTACCATAAAGTGGCATTTTTCCCAATTGAGTACTAATTCTTTTCTTGACAACGCTTGAGGACCATAGTGAGGTAAAATCGAAATTATTCAAAGGAAGAACAAAACACGAAAAAAAATCATCCATAGAGACTTTGAGAAAATGTTCCACCATGTCATTAAAAATAGTAGTCATACACCTTTGAAAAGTCACAGGTGTATTGCAAAGTCCAAAAGGCACGTGAGAGTATGCAAAGGTGCCAAAGGGACAGGTGTAGGTAGTTTTCTCTTGGTCTTCAGGGGCAATGGGAATTTGGTTGTACCCTGAATATCCGTCAAGGAAGCAGTAGTAAGCATGGACAGTTAAGTGTTCGAGAATTTGGTCAATATACGGGAGAGTAAAATGGTCCTTGGGAGTGAAAACATTGAGCTTTTTATAGTTAATACAAGCATGCCAGTCAATTTGCATATGAGTGGGTACAAGCTTGTTATCAGTATTTTTTACGATGGTGATTCTAGACTTTTTTGGCACTATATGAATGGGACCGACCCACTGGTTATTCGATATGGGGTAGATAATAGCGACATCTAGCAATTTTAAATTTCAGCTCTCACGAATTCTTTCATCGCATGATGGAGTCGACGTTGTGGCTCACGAGAAGTCTTGGCGTTCTCCTCCAAATGAATGAGATGACTAAAAATATTAGGGTTCATGCCATGAATGTTTGAAATTGTACACCCTATAACAGTGTTATGTTGAGTAAGAGTGTAGACTAATTGTTCTTCTTTATCGGGGGTCAAGTCAGAAGCAATAATGATAAGGTTATGTTAGTTAGGGATTAAGAAACTATATTTTAACTCGAAAGGTAATGGTTTAAGCTACAGAGTAGTATGCGGCGTAGAGGAGTCATCGGACTCAAATGCAGAAACAAAGTCCAGGTAACTATCAGGGTATGGGTGAACTTGGTGATTCACAGAATGAAAAGGGGATAGAGAGGGGCTCGAATGGAGTAGCTCAAGAGGAAGTGTCCATCAGTGGAGTGGAATCTAACATGGAATTATGTTTAGAGATGTAAGAATCAATATCAAAGTCGAACACAAAATGATCTAAACATTATTGAAGAGGATCTTTAGGGTATGTTGGATCCAACATCTTGTTGAATAAGGAGTCAATCGAACACATCTCATCAATAGAATCAACATCGTACTTTTGTTGTATAAGGTGGAAGATATTGACTTAGACGGACATGTTGCCAAAATATAGATTCATGAACCCATCACGACAATTGATGATGGCATTGGAAGTGGCCAAAAAGGGGCAACCCAATATGATAGGAGTATTGGTTGGGTCAGGTGCAGGAGTGTATAAGATGATAAAATTTACAGGGTAGTAAAAGTCAGAAACTTTCACCAAAACATCTTCAAATATTCCTTTAGGCACTTTTACGAAACAGTAAGCAAGTTGAAGAGTAACTCGTGTAGGTTTTATATTTTGCAAACCTAACTCAAGGTACAGGGAGTAAGGTAACAAATTGACACTGGCCCCAAGATCAAGTAATGCCCGAGTAGTGAACTTATCTCCTAACATTCATGAGATAGTTAGAGGAACGGGGTCTTTGTACTTCATAACACCGTTGTCATGGACAAGGGGCTTGGTTTTCTCAGTGATAAAGGCATAACAAGGCACATTTGTATGACGCTTAACAATGCACAAGTCATTAAAAATTTTTGCATAAGAAGGTACTTATTTAATTGCGGTGAGGAAGGGAATGTTAGTGTGAAATTTTTTGAAAAACTTGACTGATATCATCAAATTATTGGGGTTTCTTAGTGGGATCCAACGTATGAGGGAAGGGTGCTTTGGGCACATAGATAGAGGTTCACGGAGTAGGATTTAACGCAGTGTTTGCATTAGTGGATGGTAGAACCTTAGGGATAGGCTCTAATGGGCATGACGGTATGGGTGGGTGAGGCACGTCAACACCATTATCAACTTGTTTTTCAATCGAAAAGTAGACATCTATTTCATATTCGCTTGGTAATTGGGTGGAGTCGAAGTGGATCCAACCTCGTAGGCTGACTTTTTTCGTTCCTTTAGGGTTAGCGATGGGTTGATTGGGGAATTAACTTATCTCTCGGTCAGACTCAAATTAGTTGAAACACTATTCAAGCCGTTGGATGGCTTGACTCTGAGTTGTAATAAATTGAGTGAGAAGATTCTCAAGAGAGGAGGTGGACGATTGGAGCGACAGGGCATAAGAAGACTAGGGTACCAACTCACACTGAGAATTAAGCGGGTGTGAATACTCATACGAGGGAGGGGGAACAAGAACCAATTGATTATTATTATTGGATTGTCCTTCGTGGGGGACAAAGGATCATGGATGGTGAGGTTGATGGTAAGGGGAAAAATGGTGTTGAACTGGAGGGACAAGTTGCCTTTGTGGGTTTTGCAGAGACCAGGGGGGTCCACCAACATGTTGTTGTGGGTGTGATGGAGTTAGGTTGTTGTTGTACTTCTACGAAAATAGGGATAGTTCCTATTGTTTGGATTATAAGTAAACGACGAGGGAGGGGTGCGGTTTTCTTAGTGGTATCAAAGGAAAACCCTTGGGCCATGGTGGGTTCGAGATCGTCTTGAATGAAGGGACACAATTGAGATAAATGATCATGACTGAAGGAGACACTAAAAGAAGAAGGACTAAAATCGTTGACATTCATCACTTTTTTAGAAAGAGAAACATTTTATTGCATAGTAAAACTGAGAGCGTCAACGATTTTAGTCAAAGAGTGTAAGCTATATAGCAAATTTTTAAAATATTTATTACCTCAGAAGTGTTCCCTACACGTGGTGGCTCAGATCTCAAAAACTCATTTGATCCCTCCCAATATTGGGAGTCATCGCACAACAAGGAGAAAATTATAGGTGACAGTGGGAGTTAAGTTCATGAACTTCCCTTTATGCATGGATTCAATCATGGTTAGAGAAGAAGGAACAAGACCATTGTAAAACTGGGGACTAAGCAACTTTTCTCAAGACCGTGATGTGGTCAACTATTAATATAGCCTTGAAAACGGCCCCATGCTTCACAAAACTGTTCGGTAGGCTTTTGAAAAAAATCCTGGATGACTTGGCGCATTTCATTGGTCCTGCTCATGGGATAAAACTTAGACATGAACTTCTTTACAAGTCGTTCCCATTTATGGATAGAATCTGGTGGCAAGGAATGGAGCCACATGGATGCATTATCATGGAGAGAAAGGGGGAGTTTTGATTTTTTAAGGTAGTGCACACAGTGAGAAATTTTTGCAAGTGAGTATAAGGAGACTCACATTCAAGGCCATGAAAATTGGGCAACAGGGAAATAGTCGTCAGACGAATTTCAAATTGCATGGCTAGAGTGGGTGGAAGAACGATACATGAAGGTGGATTATCGGGGAAAATTAGTCCCTTTAATCACGTTCGTCAGCCATGGTGGGTGGGGTAGTGGGAGAAATAGGCGTCTCCGACGAAGAAGAACACGAATCGAGGAGATGAGGCAGAAGATCAATGATGAGGTCATGATCATCTAAGAGGGAAATAAGAGATGGAGCACTAGGGGAATGTGTTAATTGATGATCAGAACTTTACCAATTTGGCATAAAAGGAATGATTTTTTTGCTTTTTGAATAAAATATTTAAGGGAAAGAAAGGAAAAATATTTTTTGCTTTTTGAAAAATGGGAAAAGAAAAATATTTTTGGATTTTGAAAAAAATATGAAAATATGAGGCTTATGAAAAATGGAAAATATTTTTGTATTTTTGGGGTTTTTAAAGAAAAAGAAAAATATTTTTGAAAGTTTTTGGAAAAAGGGGCGATGGACTCATTCTTGAAAAATCAGATGAGGGAGCGAAAAATTGACGACCTAAAAGACCAAATTAGACATGTACAAGTAAGGGACAAGTCCTAACCAACACACTATCAAATTATTATCTTCAATTAGGTGAGTGGTAGTCAATTTATATTTAATTCGTAGGCAAGAGAAACACGAAATTTTAGACCTCATCGGTAAAAAGTGTGCTCCTACTTTCTTCCTGAGAGAACAAGAGGCGTACAAGTTAAGGCTCACCATACTAGCTACTACAACAATCGATTGTCCGATACCACGCTGGGGAAAGTACAAACTCGCTTTACTGGGCGACCTCACTTAAAACCCAAGTTTCCTTTGACAACTGTCTTAAGAAAGTCAATTGAATATTGGCAGGGGTGGAAAGGACTCACTAGAGTATCCTTTGAGTGTCTCTTTCCAAAAGGGTTCTAATGATCATTGATCCTAATTGGCTTTCTAGTTGATCGATTTTAATTTAAATGATAGCATGGGTAACAAGCAAATATGATAAAGTGATTGAGTGGGTGATTGATTCCCAACTCGTTACAATGACTGGGTTTATGTCTTAGGTAGATTAATTTATCAAACAATTAAAACTAAGTGCGATGCGATAATTAAAAGCACATAGGAGCAAATAATCACACACAAAATGAACTCCCTTGCAGGAGATTCGCGAGTAATAAAGAAACTTTCCTCCCACGGATTTTACACGCATGGGGTGAAGATCGAGTTGAGTCGACTAAGGGGAAGTTCACCTAACTTCGATCATCCCCAGGAGTCCTACGGACCTAAAATAGAGAGGTTTATAAATCCACTCTAAGGGAACTCTCTCTTTATTTCTTTCCATTTCCCTTTTCGCATTTTTGATTTGTATGAATAATTATTACATAAATAAGTGTCAAAATGCATCCAAATAAAAACAAGGCCTCAATAATCCTAATGCAACCAGTCTAAGGAGGAGGGAGAAGGAATAACTACAACTAAAATTGAAATAAAAATCTTCACATGCTTCAATCTTCAAGAAAGCGGCAAGGACGCCATTTGATATCTCGTCATTTGATAACTTGCTTTCTATGTGTCTGTCGTTGTCTTCAAACGCCGAGATTCAAAATTTCCTAAATTACCTACAAAACATGGTAAATAACTAGTATCATGGTAAGTATGGGAATAATTATTGTGAACTAATTCAATAACATCGTTTCAAGTGATGAAATAATTATTGTGAACACGTGCAATTCCAGTTTTTATTAAAACCTTTTATATATATATATATATATATATTTTTAAATTTCAAGGGAGAATGAATTATTAAAAATTGTATATGAATAACTACTAAATTTGAACCGTAACCAAGTTTAGAATTGTGATAAGATACAAGAGGTGGGATTACACCGCGTGATCAATTTTATTTAATTTCTTAATTCATTTATTTGAAATATGTCAAGATAATATTAAATTTATAATATAACTCTCATTACAATCATAAATTCAATAACATCGTTTTCAGAATATTAATTTAGAAATGCCACTTTCTAGAAAAAAAAAGATGCATACTCTTTTTAATAAAATAACTGCTAAGGTTAATTTATTAAAAATTATACGAATCTTCATAATACAACAGCGAATTAATATTCAAATGTAGGAAAAATCTATTTCTAGTTCGATTTCAAAATTAAATATTAACTTTTAAAATTAATTTACTAACTCTCGTTACATAAATTAATTTGTGACACTTCCGAATAAATTTTCCTAGAAATATAACAATTAAATAAATCATTTAATTAAATTAACAACCTATGCATTTCATCCCACCCCTTGAATGGGGTGATTAGCCGAGCATATTTAATTAAACAAGCATAATCATAATAAATGATTTAGGAAAAAATAAAAAAATATGATACAAAAAGTCTCCTTTTGGATCACGTAGTTGAATTGCGTCTCTCTCTTCATAATGAAAGTCGCTTGATTACACCACAAATCAATAAAACGTAAACCTACTAATAATTCTAAACTACAGTGAATTTTTTGTATTTTTTTCTGACTTTTTTTAACTACACTGTCTAAGAAATACATTGTGTTATGTTCTCTGCAGTCTCTCTCTATTCTCTATTGTGTATATGAGTCCACCTCTAATGAGTTTCCCTCTCTTTTATTTATAACTCACGAATTTGTTTGGTTTGTTGAGAGATTCTGTGGGATTCTTAAAATCCAAGTTAAAGTGTATTTTTTTTAGATTATCTTTGCACATGGGTTTTGAGATAACTTTTAGTTCTGAGTTTTGTGGGAATAGGATTCTTGGGTCGGAGTTTGGATCTCGGGTAGAGGGCATGGGGGTAACGAAATGGGTTTGAAGGTCGGTTTGGTTGGTCCGGTTCGGAAATGGGTAAAGTCGGATGTGGGTTTTGATGGTTGGTTCGGGTTGGATATGGGATTTAAGGCCAACGGGTTTCGATTTGTTGCCGGGTGGGAGTTTTAATCAAGGGCGGATCCAAGCCTGGGCACACCAGGGCTGTAGCCCAGGGCAAACTGAAAATGCAACTCACGGTATATGAGTTATTTACTCCATCCCAATGATATAACCCACCCAATTGCAGTACCAACAGAGTTTTACATAAAGCAAGGCATGAAATCAAGCCTTAAATGATGTTCCTTTTTCATAAGACAACTTTTCAGTAAACAACAATGGCACTCAAAAGGTGTCATTCTCTTAAGCAATGTAATTATGGGACCCCAATTTTTAAATTAGCATGGTATGCATTATAAATTTCTATTGATTTGTATGATTTCTTAAACAATCATGAAAGTTATAATATAGTATTTTATAAAGTAGAAACTTATAACTATATATTAAGTCCATATAATATGAGTTGTATATTTGGGGTGCCCTTTAAAAAGACTATAATAGCCTCAATTAATTGGTACTAGAAAGTTTTTATTGTTACTGACCAAATATATATATATATATATATATATATATATATATATAATGTCATGAAAAACCCTTAACATATTTAATAACTTTTTTATTAAAAAAAACTGTGTTTGCATCCAATTTTTATTAATTATTTTTTAGCAATTATATTAATTTTTTAAATTAGAATATAATTAATTATTATTAAGCAAATATGAAGTGTGTTTCTATTTCTAGTATATATAGAGAATTATTATTATGGTGTGGATGTCGATTTGATGTATTTTCGATGCCTTCTCAACGGGCAACTAATATAAGGTGGCATGGGGGAGGTGTGTGGTTGGAAAGTACAACACAAGAATATCAGCCCACCCCTTGAATGAATTCTGGCTCCGCCCTAGGTTTTAATGGTCGTGAGTTCGTCGGGTCTAGTTTTGCTGGCTGGTCGGAGTTGTCCTAGTCGACGACTTGCTGCGTTGGCTTTGGGGGAGATGAGTTGTTGGAAGGTGAATGGGGAGGTGATGGTTTAAGCAGGAGGTTGTTAATGGTGGATGTAATGGAGTGATAAGGTGGGTAGGTGGAGCTATGTAATGCAGGAGATGGTTTTGAGGTAATGGGGTAATAGATTCAAGGTTTGGTTGTGTGTTTGGAGGTCGGAGAGAGAGTGAGGTGAGATATGAGGGATAATTGAGTGTGGGTGTGTATATGCTAATATGGTGGGTGGGTGTGTTTAGATTGTATAAAAATTAAAATAAAACTACCTAACATTTTAGACTCAAAAAAATATAATATTAATAAAACTAAATAAATCTACTAAACTAAAAATGAAAATCCTAATTTATAACTAAAAGACTCAAATAAAAAATAAAAAAATAAAACTAACGTAATAAAATTACGAACAAAAAAGATAAAATAATATAATAATAATAAAACTAAACTAAAAAAACTTAAAACAAATTAAAATAAAATAAATAAAAATCTAATAAAACGCACACCTGTTATATTTACATAAATGATATAAAAATATTCGATGCACGACAACGAACCCTAATATTTATAACTAAACACACGAAAATAAATATAAAAATCCTAAAAATTATATACGACTCAAATTAAAATAACAAAAGTACAAACTAAACACACACGAGTCTTGAATAATGGATTGGGCTCAGGTTTGGTTCGAGACTCGGGTTTGGTTTGGAACTGGGCTCAGGGCAGCAGAACTCATTGGGGCAAGCTCAAAAGTGGACTTCGTACTTCACAACTTCTTTGATTTCCTTCATTGAATGTTTTTTACCACAACTTTGTCGCAATTATGTCGAATTAACACAATTTGATGTTGTGACTGTCGATTGACCTACGAAATAATAAAATACAAACATAAGGCCATTTTTATTGAGATCGAGCGACTAAAATGTACATATTTAGGGTATAAAATAGACATTTTTGGGTGCTTATAACTCGTCCTGATTGTCTTATCTCGTCTCGGCCCTGCCAGATATAGGCCTCATAGCACACTAGCAGGCCGAGATCGTATCGACTGACCTGAGGCAATCTCCTCAGCCTCATAGTTGCCTGCTAGAAAGACCACCTTCTTCTGTTTCGACTTGGGTTGGGACCATTAGAGTCGACATCATAATTTCATATGGCACACGTGACTTAGGCATCATTAGTCCACGATGACCATACCGTCACAACATATCTTTTACCCACGTGAGGGAATATTTCGTCATCATAACATACTTGTGCTAGGGACAGGTGGCTAGCTTCGGTTGGTCGCCTTATCTCATGCACACATGTTGCATGCTTAGGGGCGCATTGTGCACCCCCAATCCTATATAAACCTTCTTCTTCTTCTTCATTTATAAGGATCGAGTAATTGGCAATCCTAGCTAAACTCTGTCAAATTATAATAAAAAGAGAGAGAAAGCTTGGGAGATTGTATCAATGACCATTAGAGCCTTACAACAATACATACACTACAAATCTTGCACAATGGAGTGGGTCTATTGGTTGAACCACTTTATATTCATGTGTCTTGTCCATCCTCTCATCTTCTTCTTGTTATTTACATTACAACATTCATATATTACTCCATTGTTAACTAAGCTAGAGATTGAGCTGCTTACAAACTTAAGTAATCATTCCTAGCATCATTAGGTCCCACATATCGAGGAGTCAACTTTCCCTTCTTCCTGAATCTCATCACGCCCTTCATGGAAGACACTGTAATACCCCATATTTCTATGTATTTGGAATTTAATTAATTCGGTAATTAATTCGTTCTATTTTAAATTACACTAGTGATGTAATTTAATTGAATTAAAATAATAATGTGTTTCTTAAGTATTAATCGAGAGAGAGAAATAATGATTAATATTATGTGCTAAATTTACTAATTGAATAGTAAACAATTTATGGAAAATTAATTTACATCGTAGCGAGTGATATTGACGTAATTGAATTATAGCTCAACCAGGAGTCGTGTATAGACTAAATTGAGGTCGAGATACGAAAAATTATTTAGAATAACTCGGATGATGATTTTGAGGTCACAGATAATTCCTAAAGTGTCGAAATAGTCAAATTAGTATACCCGAGGGTATTATTTGGGTCCCGAGAAAATTTTAGACAAAATCGGCACCGTATAAGGGTATCTTAGTCATTTGGTAACCTAGGGTTAAGAGACCAACGAATTTCAAAGCCTTTATCAGCATATAGTTTGGAGAGGATAGGATTAGAAATATAGAAAACTAAGAGAGGCCATTAGAGAACAAAAGGAAGCCATTTTTTAAGCTTAAGAGAGGATTCTTTGAAATGTTCTTCATGGTTCTTGCACCATCATCATCCTTGGATTGTGGATTGGGAGGGAAGACAAAAAAATCCAACACTAAATCAGGAAATCAGACCTACAACTTAAGGAAAGTGTTTATTTTGCATTTTTTCTTGAAGTTATAATACCAATGTAGTGTATGTTTACAATAGATTGATTTAAATGATGTATTTGGAGATTAAAAGTGATTAGAATCCATGTTTATGGTAGGATTTCATGTAAAATGAATCCATGTATGTATAGGATATGAAACTAGATAATGGGTGATGATTTAGATGAGAAAAATCTAGGGTTTATGTTGAGTATGAATGAAGAACACAAAAATATAGGGGTTTGATGAATAATTAATATGATTTGTTCTTGAGTAGAAATTATAATGTTTTGATGTTATAATTACGTTGGAAATCAACCTAATGCGTGTATATGACGTTTGGGACAATTGGTTGTAAGTTTGGTGAAGAATCATGAGAGTTGTGAAAAGGAAAAATGGTGAAAAATGCTAAAACTCAACGAAAAATATGACCTACTACTTTTCGAATTGATTTAGTCCAAAGGCGAATCGATTCGGTTTGTCCGGATTTGAAAAGTTTCCCTTTTTAAGTCTAGAAATCTTATATAATTACCTCTTTATAATATAAAGAGGTATTTGTTGACTTACAGTAGGACTATGATGGGGAAGAGAAGTAGTCTTGTTAAGAGATTTAAGGTGAGGATTATGTAACACCCCACCTAATTAAATACCGGGTGATCAGTCCTTTATTAAATTAACATCAAGGTGAACGGTTGGTTCATTCTCAGCACCACTGTCGTAAAATAATTATTACCAATATAAACATCCTAAATAATTAAGCTAAGTGTCAAAATAATTTAAAGTCTCACTTTTCCTTTCTTAAGTACCAACATAAAAACCATTTTAATACCCAACAGTTAAGAATCACATAAATACTAAGGATGGCAATTAACACACAAGAATTAAACCATCTATATAATCCAAACCAAGTATAAGAACCATAACTGAAATCATCCTGACCATAGTTAACTCCCAAGGAGCATTGAATATCGAAAATATAAATGAACATAAATCCTTGACAAGATCTAATCAAAATAGGAAATCGGGTGACACATGCCCAAACTATGAAGATCTAAAGTGGGAACTGATTCAATAACGAAGTCGTCTAAAGCAAGGGCCTACAACTCCCACATAATTTGCATCACGTCCAATCCAAAGAACCTAAGCATGTCGTCCCTGTGGCTGGGCACCTGTAATACATACATATATATACAATAGAGAAAGAAATTACAGAAAACGGGTCAGAGCCCGAGTGTAAAACAGTTTTAAAAATAGTTTAGTAAGTATTTAAAATGCTTGCCGGCTAATATCACAACCATGTTAGTATGCGACATTCTCTTCAGAATCATCATCTCTATCTAGTGTGCACTCCTACCGTTCTATTAATCTCATAAGTCTATCTAACTTATTTCCCATAAAGTTTTATCCCGAGAAGTACTAAGGCCATAATATTTAGTTTTAGAAAATACTTCTATTCCTTATTCTTACGTTACTTATAACCACTCATTATTGTTACGAAAGTTCATGAACACTTGTTAAAAAGCTGAAGCATTTATTGATTACCTAACTACTTATACACACAGTAGAAAGTTTCCATATATAAGTACATATATATCAATCACTCATATAATATATATATATATATATATATATATATATATATATATATATACAATCTGCACCCCACATAAATCTATGGTGTTGGCATACTCTGCTATCAAGTCCCTCTATCACTCGTACTAAGGAAAATACTAGTTCGGAATCACTCTCGAACTGTATTAACACAATACACATACAAATGGAGGCGAAGCATAGTTCCAAGTCACTAAGAGGTCAACACATGCCCTCACGTCTCTGAGGACCGACTGACTAACAATCAAATAGCCTGTACCAAGGAATACTATGTTCCAGGGTACAAGTCAATATCCCCCATAAAGGTACAATCGAGATAAGGCTGTCCCGGCGCAAAAACCTCCGTGATATCAAGTAGCCCGCAGGGGCAGATCCACCCCAGGACGAAGCGGGGCGGCCGCCCCAGTCCAGTTTGTTAAAAAAAAAAATTAAGGGTTTTTTGGTAAACAATTAAACCTGGAGGTTTCTTTTAATTAGTTTCAAAGTTAAGGGGATACTTTGTAATAAACATAAAATAAAAACATAACTTAAAACAAACAAACCTTACCTTTGCAGTCGGTCGAACGAACCAAAGAAAAAAAGATTTCTAAACCTAAAAAATAGAAACCCTCTTTGCTCTCTCTCTCCCTCCACACTCCACCGCCGCCGCTGCCCCTGCTCCACAGGGTGGATCCGCCTCCGCTCTCTCTCTCCCGAAATCTCTCCTCTCCCCACCTCCTGCGCTGTGATGCCGCCCCCTGCCTCCGGAGGCTCCACCGGACCACCACTTTCTGCTGCCCCCTGCCACTTGCTGCTGCCGGCGCCTGCTCTCCTCTCCTCCACCGGACCACCACCAACGGCTGCTGCCACCTGCCACTTGCTGCTCCAGGTATATTTCCCCCCACCGGACCACCACCAAAATATGTTTATATGTGTAATTTGTAAATTAATATCTGTTTATTAAAATTTATATGAAATTATTTATACTAAAATGAAATTAAATTTCTTTTGTGTATATAATCTGTTTATATGTGTAAATTAATGAAAAATTTTATGTTAATTTATATGCTGTTTATATGTGTCAATTTATATAAATTTTTATGTTAATTTTTATGTTGTTTATATGAAATTAAATTTATATGTGAAATTTTTATGTTGTTTATATGAAATTAAATTAAATTTGTAAATTTAGGGAATCCATGGAGAAATTTTTTAAGCAAAAAAGAGGAGACAACGCACCAATCGTATCCGAAGCTGAGGTTCAATCATCTCCCACTTTCAATGCGGAGTCCGACAATCTACCCCAAATTGTGGCACAAACCACACAATCTCAATACTCACCAAATATTGTTGTCAATTTGGATGAACTACCATCATATCCCGGTTTGAGAAAATCTATATCTAAATATGGTGATTCTAAACAAATGGAGTTAGTTTGTCGAACCTATCTTACTAGGGGCCCTTGTCAGCCAAAAAATCATAATTTTCCATGGATACAAATTGGAAATAATAGACGTAGATTTATTCCGACATGGTTTGAGGAGTTTGGAAGGTGGCTAGAGTATAGTGTGGCAAAGGAAGCAGCGTTTTGTTTGTTTTGCTATTTGTTCCGACCAAATACAGTGGGGCAAGGGGGTGGTGGTGTATTTGTTAGTGGAGGCTTTTCAAATTGGAAAAAGAAACATATTTTTAAAGATCATGTTGGTCCCCACTTAAGTATTCATAACAAATGCATGAATGCTTGTGATGACTTGATGAAACAAGATCAACACATTGAAGTGTCTTTGTCTAACCATTCCGAAAAGACAAGAGTTAATTATCAAATTCTTCTTATTGCATCGTTGGATTGCCTCAAGTACTTACTACGCCAAGGTTTGGCGATGCGAGGGCATGATGAATCTGTGGGGTCATCTAACCAGGGTAATTTTTTGCAACTTTTACAGTTCCTTGCCGAGCAAAATGAAGCTATAAACAAAGTTTTTTTGAGAAATGCCCCCGAAAACCACCAAATGATAGCTCCATCAATTCAGAAAGAGCTCATTAATGACGCCGCCTATTTGACCACTAAAGTCATAATTAAAGATATTGGGGATGAGGTATTCTCCATACTAGTTGACGAGTCCCGTGACATCTCTGTGAAAGAGAAAATGGCCGTGACTTTACGCTATGTAAACAAAAAAGGCTATGTGGTTGAACGTTTTCTTGGCATTGTACATGTTATTGATACTACATCTTTAACACTTAAGGCAAGCCTGGAGTCACTTCTCTTGAAATATGGGTTGAGTATGTCAAGTATTCGTGGGCAAGGTTATGATGGGGCGAGCAACATGAAAGGGGAGTTCAATGGGCTGAAGAGTTTGATTCTAAGGGAAAACAGTTCAGCTTATTACGTTCATTGTTTTGCTCATCAGCTACAGTTGGCATTAGTAGCGATCGCAAACAATCATAACGCAATTGGTTCTTTCTTTCTCAAAGTTTTAATTTTATCTAATGTTGTTGGATCATCTTGCAAGCGTAGAGATATATTTCGGATGAAACAATATGATGATATACTTGAAGGAATATACAATGGTGATCGGAAGAAGGGTCGTGGTTTAAATCAAGAAGAAGCATTCACACGGGCAGGAGACACGAGGTGGGGTTCACATTATGGTACACTTTTGAGTTTAGATCATTTGTTCTCTTCTGTGATTGGTGTTCTTGAGGTGGTTCAAGTTGATGGTGATGTAGGGACTCAGAGAATAGAAGCATATGATATGATTATCTCTTTGCAGTGCTTTGATTTTGTTTTCAAATTGCAGTTAATGAAAGCCATTTTGGGGATTACCAATTATTTATCGCAATCACTACAACGAAGGGATCAAGATATTGTGAATGCAATGGATCTTGTTAGAATAGCTAAAATGCATTTACAAAAAATGAGGGAGCGTGGATGGGATCAATTGTTGAAAGTAGTATCATCCTTTTATAGTACGCATGACATTGTAATCATAAATATGGAGGATTGTTTTGTGACCGGTGGAAGATCACGTCGAAATGTCGAAGAGAGGACAAATCTTCACCACTATCGTGTTGAATTGTTCTATTCAGTGATAGATATGCAACTTCAGGAGTTGAACCATCGGTTTAATGAGGTGAATACAGAGTTACTTTTATGTATAACATGTCTTGATCCAAGTATGAACTTCTCCAAATTTGATGCGACAAGATTAGTTCGATTTGCAGAATTTTATCCGAATGATTTTGATCCCATTGAACTCACAGTCATTGGGGAACAACTCGAAAATTATATTTATAGCGTGCGTGATAATGATGAATTCAAAGATTTGAAAGGGATTGGTGCTCTTGCTCAAAAAATGGTTGAAACGCATAGGGATCGTTTATTTCCATTAGTGTACTTGCTTATAAAACTTACCTTGACATTGCCGGTTGCAACTGCAAGCGTGGAAAGAGCATTTTCCGCAATGAAAATCGTTAAGAGTACATTACGTAACCGAATGGGAGATGATTTTACAAATGACTGCTTGGTGACGTACATTGAACAGTATATTTACAAAAATATTGATACGGAAGATGTTATTCAACATTTTCAGAATATGAAGCCACGTAGGGGAATATTGTAAAAAATCTCTTTGTATTTGGAATTTCTAGGTATGTACGGATCAATATGAAATTTTGGCATATTAAGTATTTATGTTTTATCAATTGTTGGTTTTTATGTGTTGATTATTTATTAGTGTCATTAAAAAAATTTGAATCGATTTCGCCCCAGTTGGACTAAAATCCTGGATCCGCCAGTGGTAGCCCGGGTATGATTTTTACACAGATACATAATATATGCACAATCACACAGTCATATATATTGATATTCGCATTTTCTAAATTAGGTTCACCCACGACCCATAATTATTGTCATCCGTGCTTAGCACAAATTTTACTTAAATATCTCTCATAAAGGATTCGTCTCTTTTATTCGCATTTATTATTTACTTCATTCTTACTTCTCATATTTCGAAGTATTCTCTCTCACTAAGTATAATTATCAGTAGGTATACCCTCACTTACCTTCTAGTCTAAATATTTCACGAGTCTCAATCTTCTAGTACACTGTAACACCCCGCCTAAATTAATTACCGGGTGGCCAGTCCCATACCAAATTAAAACAGAATATACAATTGGCTCATTCTTAGCATCACTGTCGAAGACATTTACAACTCCCCCAATACCCAATTAAGCTGGTGTTAAAAACTTTCCAAATTTTAAATTTCAACAAAACCATTTTTAGTTTAAGGATAACACTACACAATTTTATTCTACAAAACTGGTAACACAATAAATAACATAAAAGAATTTAAATGCAACTGGAATAAACATTCCCAAATAATATAAATCCTTTACAATAATCCCAACAATGTCAAATGTATTAAAAAGACACGAATACAATAGTATTTGACCTCGATAGAAAAGATAACAGAATCCTTTGGGCGACATGCCCTAACTAAGAATACTGTGAATCAAAAGATGATAGGCGTCTAAGCAAAACTCCATAGCTCGTCACAATCAACTAAGGTTGGCGTCCCTGTTGCTGGACACCTGATATAGAGATACAATAGAAGAGAAAATATGCAAGGAAACGGGTCAGAGCCCGAATGTGTAGATGATTTTTAAAACAGCAAGTATTTAACAAGTGCAATAAAGCATTTATTATGTACATGTTAGATCCAAGTCTCACTTGTTATTCTCACCTCTCAACTAGAGTGCACACTTAACGCTTCTTATTAACTTCCTAGTTAATGGTTCCTCTTTTCCAGTCTCTATATTATAATTCCATTCCCATATCATAATCCCCGTATGTCCCATACCATACGTCACATTATTATTCATTTACATTTCTCCTTTATATGATTAGTTTCTCATTAGCATGAATCATTACTCATTAATATGAATCATTTCTCATTAACATGAGTTAAGCTTTTCAATTCTATAAGCATAAACATTCGTTAACTTAATTCCATTATCTCTCTCTATTCACCGTTATCTACTATTATCACCGTAGATAGATTTAATCCATTTAATCATTTAATCCATTATATATATATTCATATATAATACGGCACCCCGAGTCACAGCTGTGGTGCAATGCATTACTCTGCTATCATGTCCCATCATCGCAGGTCGCCGAATAGGGGACTACGGGTTCGGTAAGATTCCACGAACCACAATCAACAACAAACAAATTGGAGGCGAACATAGTTCTCATATCCATGGGTCACGCACATACCTACGTACCCACAGTCAGCGGACTTATCAACTCCCCGATAAGTCGTTCATAGACCTATGTTCTCGACCGACAAATAAAAGATCCCATGGATTCATCAGGATATGACTGCCCTCACGCGCAAACCTCCCACCGATAGCAAGTAAGCTAGGTATGTCATACACATAATCATTAATCAATCAAATAGGTATTATCATACCTATAATATAATATCAATAAGGTAATTATCACTACCCTAAGACATTTCCCATACGTAGCATTATATCCCTTTTAAATCCCACTTATTAAAATATCATATCTTTACTTCATAATTTAATTATCCTCGCATCCTATAACATCTCTCCACTCCCGACATCGTTAAGGTTCATGCGCGGAGCGTCTCGCAAAGCGAAATCCAAACAAGGAACCCCTCCATTACACTACTACTTAACTTTGTCGATCGAGGAGGTCCGACAACTACAATTATGCGATCGAGATAACCTTATACCTCTTTCAACCAAATGTGTTCTAAACTCCCATCTCTATCCAGGAGACACACCACTACGCTCTTGTACTACACTCAGTCCTTGCGTAATCAATAATGAGTTTAAACTCAGTCCTTGATGTTCAAATTGAAACCCTAAGGCTACCCTCACTCAATACACAAGATTCAAATAGGTTTTTCCTCAACATATATTCAGTAAGAAGTCACTAATATCCTACTGGTCCATAACATCATTTCTTCCAAATTACTACGAGTTTAATTCTCCTTTTCATTAAGGTTAAAATCGATAGTTTCAAATCTCTTATAAACACAACTTCTTTCACTTTGGATTAAACCCTCTTGTAAACTTAAGGATATCCAGGTGTTATATTAAATCACCCCTACTGGTCCTATCTTTAATCCTCATACATCTCCATTTAGAATTTAACAAATGAATCTAGCAATCGAAATTCCATTCGATATAATTTTCATCATTTTAATCACTTGAATCCAAATCAAATTAATTCAAATCTTATCAAGGGTTTACTGATATTTTCTAAGTCCCATAATATCCAAATAATAATCACCAAAGATCCACAAAAGGTTTGGGATAAGAATCAACATTTAAACAAAAACAACTTTACATATTCTGGGGAGGTTGATCGATCGAAGGTAGGGGTCGATCGATCGATCCCTCAGATCACAGCCTAGTTTTTCTGCATTTCAGCAACTACGGTTTTCACCATTTTTACTCATTCAAACCTTCATATTAACCTCCAAAATGAGTTATAATTATTACTACATGATATGTCAACATATATGAACGATTTCCAGTACTCTAAACATCTTAGGATCATCAAGGGATTGGATTAAAAATCATGTTTATCTCCTTATTTCCAGAAAATCATCAACATATTAACTTCAAGAACACTACAATGGTTTCTCAGATTTTTCTTCAACATATTCATGATCATTTCGTGGATTAATATCATCCTACCATATAAGTTTACTTCCCATATTATTTCAGTTTCTATACATCCATATAACAACTCCATTATGTCTTCCAAACAAGAAAAAATCATCTCTTTTCATAATTTTCTAACATGGACAATATACGAACTTAAGTTGCAATTATCAAACACTTGCCTTTTCTGAAGGTCTGATCCTTTGGTGTAGTATATCTCAGTTGGTTGTCCCTTCTCCGGTCAAACTCCGGTGGTGGTTGGTGGTGGTGAACCTTAGTTCTTGTTCTTTTACTTCCCAAGTAGGCTTTTCCCTTCCCAAGCACTCTTACACTCTCTCTAGGAAGATGTCTTCTCTAATTTGTTAAGAGGAGATGAATAACCCCCATACACTTAATCTACCAATACTTATAATAGTTCCAAATCTGTAATCACTATTCATCCCCCTAGAAAAATGACCAAAATGCCCTTTCGGGTTGTCTATTCATTTCCAAATGACCCGAGACACAAAATTAACATCAAAATAGACTTTTCTGACTATTTCGAATCTTCCGGACGCAACGACGCAGTAGAAATGACTATAAGGTCGATAGAAAATAAATGTCCTTTTTAATTTAATAAACTAGTCCCGACACGTCCCATACCGCGTCTGACTAAAAATATAAATTACCGAATTTATATCATACAGTCATATCAATGACATCACATTCATATATTACCTAAATATCTTTAAGTAATATTCAGAATCATCCATATTAATATCTACCGTCCGGATAAAACCCAAATGAATTAATTAATAATAAAATCCAATTAATCCATTAATGTAAAATATAACCCATTTTAAAAGTCATTTAAAATTACGGGGTATTACATACACATACGCACAATTCCCAATGTATAAATAACTCCCCGTTAACCCACAATTTCATCTCATATTAATTTCACTCAACGAAGTCTACTTAGACCCTATTGGTCCTCTTCTTAACCCTTTATACTCTATCAATGATGATCAAGAGTTCCTACGCATTTTAACCGGACTAAACAAAAGGGGAATAATATGCAGTTTTTCAGGAGGGGTCGATCGATCGAGGAAAGGGGGTCAATCGATCGATCATCCATCGATCGATGTTCTTGAGTCGATCGATCGATCAAGCAGTTCTTGCCCAGTTTTTTTGCAATATTCAACCTACGGGTTCAACCATTTAACTCCTCCAAACCTCTATAATTTCATCCCAAACTCCCATCAAAGTAATACAAGTGTATAAGCAATGTACATAAACAAGCTCTAACATAACGACATCAATAAATCCTCAACGAATCACTCAAAAAGGTGTTTAATCTCAAATCTCTTTATAAAACCAAATTTTGCATGAATAATCACCACCCTCAATTTTAATCAAGATTTTCTTCCCAAATATCATAATAAATTCATGGTTAATCCTCTACATATGATCAAGATTTTAGACTACATGGGTTCTCCCTACAACACATATAAATTCTCTTCCAAAATATATAATTCTTCCATTAAAACATATGATTTGCATTCCTAGACTAACATATAAGGTATATTAACTAGGAAATCAGCAAGATAGATACTTGCCTGGGATTCAAGGGTCTGATTTGTTGATGAAAAATATATGGTTGCGTTCCTCATCGTGCAATCTACGTTTTGGTGGTGGTAGCGATGAAATCGGGTGAGTTCTAGGCCTTGAATTGCTTGGAAAACTCTTCACCTTCTTCTATAATCTCTTCACCTTCTTCTCTAATAACTTCACCTTCTTCTCTAATGGTTGTCTTAGGTTTTGTGCTTGTTAACCCTAAGAGACAACTCTAAATGGCTAATAAATACTAAGAAAATTCGTGGGGTTAATTACCCAAAAATACAAATGTCTAAAATACCCTCCCGGAGTGTCAATTAGGCCGAAAAATGCCGCGAGATCCAAACTAAACCCCCGAGTAAACTTTTTTGACTATCTCGACCCTTCCGGACACTTTGGCTCACTCAAAACGACTATATGGATGACTTATAATTTATTCACTTTAATAATAATAATTTAGTCCTGACACGACACAAGCGCGTCCCGAATTAAATTTTCATAATTGCCATTTTATTCACTCGTGACAATTTTAATAAAACCAATCTCATATATTACTTTAATCATCTAGTAATATTCAACAAATTTCCAGTAATTACTAAATCACATCACGCTAGTAAATATTAAAAAAGATAATTTCCGGATTAATATTAAATTAATACCTCAAATTAACTTTAATAAATCCCCAATTTTAAAAGCCATAAAAATACGGGGTATTACATACTTCCCCCTAATAATGGAATTTCGTCCTGAAATTCGGAAAAATAAAGCGTAACTGGTAAGGACAACTCCGGGTATTAATCTCACATCTCATGTAATTTTCGTCGTACCACCCATACAGTATACATTACCGAATACCCCCACTAATGTTATACTCCAAGCCTTACTATTTAGTTAAAATTATCTTGAGTTAAACTTTACCCAATCCGTACTATACCATCCTCATGGAAAAATTATGGGGAGTAACGATCCTAAGTCATCAAACAACTAAATCTGGAAGTCACAACTTCTACTTTCATTAACCTCAAGAATACTTATTGTGACACAAATATGGAAAATACTACAATCAAACCATCCAGGACGCCCATACACTCAATGTACGTACTTTACATCATAAGGTCTAAATGAATGTGATTCCTCTGTAAGGTTACTCTTAATTAACTGACTACCTAGTTTATAATCCGTATTTCTATGATTTTCACATTCTCATTTGGCGATTTCATTTGCCTCAAATCATGCTACAACTCATAACTCTCTCTGATTAATATAAATATATACATATAATGGCAAAGGTTATAAACTCATATTCTAAAGGACTAACTTACTTCGACTCCCGACGTTCTTTAGTTTCATGCGGGGGGTGTCTCGCAGAGCGAAATCCATACAAGGAACCCCCCCCCCCGATACACTACTACCTAAAATAGTTGGTCATCAAAACTCCTCAGGTCCTTAGTCTATATAGTATATAACATCCCAAAAGGTTTTATTAATTTATAAAAGTCTACTTATTCACTCTCGTATCAAAGACAATACGCTGGTTATAACGATCAAGCTTAGTCTCATATACAACAAGTCAATCCATGCCGATAATCACATCTTACTTGGATATGTCTATAACAAGTAAATTCCCAATAAAATTACACTCACGTTTTGATATATACAATAAAATAATAGGCGTCCCACTAGCCATCTGTGAGTCTACATAAATAATAGTGCCAATGGTCAAGTCTAGTAACCCTATGGTCCACGCAGTTCTAATAGCTACAAATGAATGTGAGGTCCTAATGACAATCATTATGCGCCCCATAACTCCATAGATAGAAAACGTACCCTCATTTGTGGGCAGTGGTTGTTGACTCCCACTATTATAACTTTGCTCCGATGAGTTAAGAAAATTTTACCCCAAATTTTCAATTCTAGTTAACCACACTCCACTATATGTCCAAGCCTTTGAATATATTGCCTTAGTTGGGTAACACACCCAATTCCCGCATTTCTAGAACTTCTACTGATGACTCTCCTCAATTTTCCATTTGGCCCTCTCCCAAGCATACTACATTGGGTGAGTCTAATTTAGCATCACCTTCGACTATAGCAGCACTTGGAATTTGTAGGCTGCGTCCTAATTGTCTTTACAGTCATGGCCTCTCGTGCCATAATAGGGGTGACCTCGACTACGGTCATCATCCTCGAACATACTTCATAACCTCCTAAGTACGACCTCCGTTATCCGTCCAATGGCCCTCATCTGCCATACTTCTTGTACGAACACGTCCGAACGCAAATAAGATTCACTAATATATACGTTATAGCAGGAGAACTGAATCTTACCATAGAAATCAATAATCCTAAACATAGGGCTCTATATCAAAGAAAGCTACACTGAAAGCATAATAAGCCGCACAGATCCTAAAGGGCACTAGAACCTGATGCTCTAATACCACCTGTAACACCCCGCCTAATTAAATACCGGGTGATCAGTCCTTTATTAAATTAACATCAAGGTGAACAGTTGGTTCATTCTCAGCACCACTGTCGTAAAATAATTATTAACCAATATAAACACCTTAAATAATTAAGCTAAGTGTCAAAATAATTTAAAGTCTCATTTTTCCTTTCTTAAGTACCAACATAAAAACCATTTTAATACCCAACAGTTAAGAATCACATAAATACTAAGGATGGCAATTAACACACAAGAATTAAACCATCTATATAATCCAAACCAAGTATAAGAACCATAACTGAAATCATCCTGACCATAGCTAACTCCCAACGAGCATTGAATACCGAAAATATAAATGAACATAAATCCTTGACAAGATCTAATCGGAATAGGAAATCGGGTGACACATGCCCAAACTATGAAGATCTAAAGTGGGAACTGATTCAATGACGAATTCGTCTAAAGTAAGGGCCTACAACTCCCGCATAAGCTGCAGCACGTCCAATCCAAAGAACCTAAGCATGTCGTCCCTGTGGATGGGCACCTGTAATACATACATATATATACAATAGAGAAAGAAATTACAGAAAACGGGTCAGAGCCCGAGTGTAAAACAATTTTAAAAATAGTTTAGCAAGTATTTAAGATGCTTACCGGCTAATATCACAACCATGTTAGTATGCGACATTCTCTTGCGAATCATCACCTCTAATCTAGTGTGCACTCCTACCGTTATATTAATCTCATAAGTCTATCTAACTTATTTCCCATAAAGTTTTATCCCGAGAAGTACTAAGGCCATAATATTTAGTTTTAGAAAATACTTCTCTTCCATATTCTTACGTTACTTATAACCACTCATTACCATTACGAAAATTCATGAACACTTGTTATAAAGATGAAGCATTTATTGATTACCTAACTACTTATACACACAGTAGAAAGTTTCCATATATAAGTACATATATATCAATCACTCATATATTTTATATATATATATATATACAATCTGCACCCCACATAAATCTATGGTGCTGGCATACTCTGCTATCAAGTCCCTGTATCACTCGTACTAAGGGAAATACTAGTTCGGAATCACTTTCGAACTGTATTAACACTATACACATATAAATGGAGGCGAAGCATAGTTCCAAGTCACTAAGAAGTCACCACATACCCTCAAGTCTCTTAGGATTGTCTGACTATCAATCAAATAGCCTGTACCAAGAAATACTATGTTCTAGGGTACAAGTCAATATCCCCCATAAAGGACCAATCGAGATAAGACTGTCCCGGCGCGAAAACTTCCGTGATATCAAGTAGCCCGGGTATGATTTTTACACAGATACATAATATATGCACAGTCACACAGTCATATATATAGATATTCGCATTTTTGAAATTAGGTTCACCCACGACCCATAATTATTGTCATCCGTGCTTAGCACAAATTTTACTTAATTATCTCGCATAACGGATTCGTCTCTTTTATTCTCATTTATTATTTACTTCATTCTTACTTCTGATCTTTCGAAGTATTCTCTCTCACTAAGTATAATTATCAGTAGGTATACCCTCACTCACCTTCTAGTCTAAATATTTCACGAGTCTCAATCTTCTAGTACACATACACACAATTCCCAATGTATAAAGAACTCCCCGTTAACCCACAATTTCATCTCATATTAATTTCACTCAACGAAGTCTACTTACACCCTATTGGTCCTCTTCATAACCCTTTATACTCTATCAACGATGATCAAGGGTTCCTATGCATTTTAACCGGACTAAACAAAAAGGGGAAAAATATGCAGTTTTCCAGGAGGGGTCGATCGATCGATATTCTTGAGTCGATCGATCGATCAAGCAGTTCTTGCCCAGTTTTTCTGTAATATTCAACCTACGGGTTCAACCATTTTAACCCCTGCAAACCTCTATAATTTCATCCCAAACTCCCATCAAAGTAATCCAAGTATATAAGCAATGTACATAAACAAGTTCTAACGTAACGACAATAATAAATCCTCAACGAATCAATCAAAAAGGGGTTTAATCTCAAATCTCTTTATAAAACCAAATTTTGCATGAATAATCACCACCCTCTATTTTAATCAATATTTTCTTCTAAAATATCATAATAAATTCATGGTTAATCCTCTACATATGATCAAGAATTTAGACTGCATGCGTTCTCCCTACAACACATATAAATTCTCTTCCAAAATATATAATTATTCCTCCTAGACTAACATGGAAGGTATATTAACATGGAAATCAGCAAGATAGATACTTGCCTGGGATTCCAGGGTCTGATCTGTTGATTAAAAATATATGATTGTGTTCCTCATCGTGCGATCTACATTTTGGTGGTGGTGACGATGAAATCGGGTGAGTTCTAGGCCTTGAATTGCTTGGAAAACTCTTCACCTTCTTCTCTAATCTCTTCACCTTCTTCTCTAATCACTTCACCTTCTTCTCTAATGGTTGGCTTAGGTTTTGTGTTTGTTAACCCTAAGAGACAACTCTAAATGGCTAATAAATACTAAGAAAATTCGTGAGTTTAATTACCCAAAAATACCAAATGTCTAAAATACCCTCCTGGGGTGTCAATTAGACCTAAAAATGCCCCGGGACCCAAACTAAACCCCTGTGTACACTTTTCTGAGTATCTCGACCCTTGTGAACACTTTGGCGCACTCAAAATGACTATACGGATGATTTATAATTTATTCACTTTAATAATAATAATTTAGTCCTGACACGACATAGACGCGTCCCGAATTAAATTTCCATAATTGCCATTTTATTCACTCGTGACAATTTTAATAAAATCAATATCATATATTACTTAACTCATCTAGTAATATTCAACAAATTTCCAGGAATTACTAACTCACATCACGCTAGTAAATATTAAAAAAATAATTTTCGGATTAATATTAAATTAATACCTCAAATTAACTTTAATAAATCCCCAATTTTAAAAGCCATAAAAATACGGGGTATTACAGATTAATCGGGATTAAATCGTAATGTAATTTATTCGCGAGAACGAGTTACAAGAATTTCAAATGGGCTTATTATGTAAACCTGTGGGGTATGATTGAGTTAACTACTGAAATAATGTAAGGGGTAACTAGGACCCTTAGAGTAAAGAATAATACTCAGATAAATACGATAGTGCGTATAATCGTAAAATAATAAGTATAGTGAGTGCTCGAGTGATATTACTACATACGAACAATGACGCTTGGATTGTGTGTACACCTACTGATTATTATGTATATATAGGTTATGTGTTACCTATTATTTGACCGGTGTAAAGTGTTAGCATACCTACGCTGCCTGCTATCACGGAGGTTCCCGCATAGTGGGCGATCCTACCTTGATGATGCCAGTGAGGTCTGGATTAGTGCCCCATGACATAGAACTTAGGGCAAGCCATTATTTGTGTGAATATAATGGTGTCGGCATGTTGTTCGGACACGTTTAGTATGAGTGTGGTCCACGTCTTAGAACTATGTTCGCCTCCAATATGTGTTGTTTTAGTTTATGGTTCAAGGAATACATTCCGAACTAATAGTATTTGATTTGGCACGAGAGGTACATGGACCGATAGCAGAGTATGCTTATTTCACGGTGGTCACTTTGGCAGACGCCATAATTATATATATTAGTGAGAAATGTATATGTATTAATATGAATATTCTACTTAAGTGTGACAGAAAATAGTTAGATATTGTATATCGAAAAGTAAATTAACTAGAGAAACTTAATTAAATGATTTAAAGATATAATGCATGAAATGTTACTTACGATGCTAATAACATACGAGAAATGTTAATTATCGGTTAGCGTACTATATGGGGGTACGGGGGATTAACATGTATCGATAGTTGTAGACACCCCATTATAGAATCCCCTAATCTCTCCATAGGTCCCTAGCACCCCCTGCATCAATACGAACCTAGGTTATACCCTGAGTACTGACCTAGAGGCCATCGGGCACTCCCAGGCTCCGTTTGACCAAAAGTCAAACTCTTCAGCTCGACCAAGATTGAATGAATCCTCAAAGGGCACTGAAACCCCTTTCCAACGGTCTACCCCGTGCGCAATTCTGACTTACGGTGCGGACGAATAACCCGTTTTTGCTCAAAATTTGATCCATAGGCCACCGGACGCTCTCGGGATCCATTTGACCAAAGTCAACTCTTTATTTCAAATGATACTAAATTAATCCTCGAAGGGAGCTGAAACCCCTTTCCAATGGTCCACCCCGTGCACAATTCTGACTTACAGTGCGGACGAACGATCTGTTTTACTCCGAAAGGTCACCGAACGCTTTCGAGCCCTGGTTGACCAAAGTCAACTCTCCAAACCGAGTCAAACTCTTTGGAATGTCAAATTACATCTCCTAACCTTTCCAACAGTCCACCCCATGCACAATTCTGACTTACGATGTGGACAAACGGCCCTTCGTCGTTTGAATATCATCCGTCCAAAGGACTGACGAGCACTTCCAAGCCAGATTTGACCCAAAGTCAACTCCTAGACCCGAGAGTAGTCCAAAGGACTTTTGAAGGTATCTGAAGTAACTTTACAGCGGTATGCCCTGTGAATGAGTCAGATCAATGGATTTCATTTTACAACTGCTTTTCCACAGGAATCTGAACGAGACTGCCCAACGGCAGGTTCAAAATCCTGCCTATCGGCAGTGTGCCTAAAGACACCTGACAATTGGAAGGACCATCCCTATGCCGATCGTAAATACCCTGGACCTATAAAAAGGAGGGTCTGGCCTCATTGAAAAGTACCCCCAAAATCTGAGATTCATCACTCTCAGCAAACTCAAAAAACCTCTCTAGAAGTCAACGTGATTTCTACATCCAAATCCCTTTCCAACCCTCACTTTTCATCATATTTTTTTCCAAACTTGGTGAATTAACTACCCATCATCCAAGTGCAAGGGCTGCTCTCCAACATTCAAGATCAAGCTCAAGATCTTAAAGAAGGTCCAACTTTCTCAACTCTCTCTTTAAATTCTCTTAAATTCACATTAACTTGTTTTATTACTTAGCACTTTTGTTCTCCCCATCTCACATATCCTAATATACTTTTTATTTAGTATTATTGCACATCTCTTATTTTTATATAAAAAAACCCAAATAAATAAGAAAAAGAGGGTTTGCTCATAAATTTGAAATGGGAATTCTCACACTTTTCTCACACTAAAACACCTTTTTACACACACACGCACACACATAAGAGAAGTCCCCGGTTGGATTTATGGGATAAACCCCACCCCTCTTTTTGCATACGAACTACGTGGATGTTGATGCCTCTATAAGCTACGTAGGCGTCTCGGGCTAAAACTCGAGACTCGAGTCCTATTTTTTTCAATTTTCTATTTTTCTATTTTCCTAATTTTTTAAGTTAATTCTCTTAGATTCTACATATTTACATATACATATATTTGTTCTTAGTGGCGTATTATTCCATACGCGTTATCGTTCCATTATAACGATCAACGCAAGGATAGTCGCGTAAGTCCAATTTTCTAATATTACTTTTAGGAACATTCCTACGGATGACTCGCTCTATCTCTTCCATGATATAAGTCGATGATTCCTATCTCCATTACATATACACATTCACACATATCATGGAAAAATAGAGGAAAATAACAAACAAATCCATGAGAGATCGCGAGAGCGGAATGGGTGCGTGACACCTTCCTATTTCGTAACTTGGCCTCCGAACCCTACTCTAATCATTTTTTGGTTTCGTATGTATTAGTATGTCTTTGACGTTGCTCTTCGGTATGGCTCCACCCTCTTTTGTCTTTTTTGAGTAAAATAGACTCGAGACTCCATCTCTCTACATTTTTCACCTCACACATCGCCGACGACGGCCGAAGCGCTTTCGAGAGGGATGCGTGGGACCGAGGTCCTCTCACTATATATCTCTCTCTCTCTCCGTGAGGATTGGGGATGGACATAATAGTCAGTTAATTACTTTTGTCTATTTATATTGGGTATTACAACTAGGTGAGCTAAGTAGAAGACGCTAGGCATGAACTATACTTTAGAGGTGAGGAAACTCAAGGCAGTGTACGCGAATCTAATATGTGTATCTAATAACTAATTTTTGAACCGTGATAAATATTTGTTAAATATTTTTCAAATGTTTTGGGTTCTAACTTTTGCTATAAATATTTTAAAAACCTTTTAGGTGTCCAGCCACAAGGAAGCCTGACTTGATTTTCTATTCCATGGATGCATAGCTGCAAAATATGTGGATGCGTGTAGGATTTGAATTAGACGCTTCAGTTGTTCATTCCTAGTTAGGATCTCCTTATCTTAGTATTTCATTTATGGCGTGTTTCCCCTTCAACACTTTATTCAGTTATTCAGTTCAGACTTATATTGGGATTTATTTATTATCTATTGGATTTATTGTTTGGATTTGGGATTTGTAGCCGAGGGTTTATTCGGCGAGACTTTTATTTATTTAAATCTTGTGATGGTTTAGACTCTATTACTGTGTGAATGGTTTAATCTAGTTTTTCTCATATTGTTATCGGTTAAATGAAAAGATAAAATTTTTACACCGGCTTAATTAACTAATATGTGATTAGTAATTAATGGTTTTCAATAGTGATGCTAAGAATGAACCAAATGGGAATCCTCTTTTAATTTAATAAAGGAATGATCACCCGGTATTTAATGGGGCGGTGTGTCTCAAATGGTATCACAGCTTCAGGTTCCAGTGTCCATAGGATCTGTATGGCTTACTACAAATTTAGCGTAGCATTTTTTATGTAAAGACCTATTGTTAGGACTATTGCTTTTATCTTTATGTGTTTGAGATATTGTGATTCTGCTATTAGACGTTGTATTAACTATGAACTCATACAACTTGTTTTAAATTTCAAATGTTGCCTAAGAGAGGTAGATCAGCTAGAGCAGCAGTGAGAGATAAGGTGAAAGAGGCTCATCATGAACCGGAGGTACAGCAGTCGCGGCCACCACCGGGGTTGGTGATGACTTCTCAGGTGGCCGAGATAGTGGCCCAAGCAGTTAACACTACCATGACTGCCATAGCTGTCCATTTTCCACAGGGCCAGCCACAGCCACCAATGGCACCAGTGATTCAGGCCCAACCGGGTTCGTTGTCTTGGCAGAAAGTTAGGGAGGCTTTTTAGAAAGGCCACCCATCGGAGTTTTCGATGAGCTCAGATGTTATAGTAACATGTCAGTGGAAGAAGGACTTATAGCGTCACCTACGTATGATTGAGTGCATCGACACTCTGAAATAGACATTTTTCATGTTCAGACTTGTGGGAGCCGTATTGAAGTGGTGGGAGTCAATTACCACATCAGAGGATAGGGATACGATTCTGATAATAGAGTTCTGGGAGCGGTTTGACCGTAAGTATTTTTCGTATGCTCTTCAGACGGAGATGAGGAGAAAATTTAATGATTTTATGTAGGGTGACCCTTCAGTGGCTTATTACAAAGAGGAGTTCACTCATTTGTCTAACTTTGTGCTGGATAAGGTGAACACCAAGGAGAAGAAGAAGCTCAAGTTTATGGATGGGCTAGCCTGGAAGATCAGGCAATATTTACTTGGCAACTCGGCATTACAGACGTATACAAAAGTTGTTAATGTCGCACTTTTGCACTGCCAAGACCACCGCTTCCACCTGAAGGGAAGCAAGAGAGCGAGTGAGTAGAGCCACCCAGGTAGGACAAGAGGGATTAGTGCCAGTGGGGCACCTCAACAGCAGGTGGTGAGATAGCAGGGGTAGGATTCCCTGCAGGGGATCATACCAAGATGTTTAGATTAAGAGGCTAATGACTAGAGGATCAAAATTTTAGGCAGGGTCGACAGGGTGCTAATTAGCAGTTGGTTCCTTGGGGCCGTCAGGGCCAATGGAACAATGGTGGAGGCCAACAAGGCTGAGGGTTTCAGGGCCAGTGTCAAGGTCAGCCTATATACGGCCAACAAGGCCAGAGATAGAGGGAGTTTTTGGGCTAGTGCTTCATTTATGGACAGAAGGGACATAAAAGGATAGATTACCCTCAGTAAGGTAGGGCACCGAAGCAGGTTTGCCCAGCAGGGACAACAAGCATAGATGCCTCCGACAGCATAAGCTCCACCATCCCTACAGTCGCATGGGAAAATGAAGTGCGGGCGTGACATCTGGGAAGCGCCCATGCCACCAGCACCTCAAGTGCTGCCAACAATCTAGGGTAAATTTCCTATTCATGGGCATAAGGGTAGGATTCTTTTTTATACGGGGGAATCGTATTCCTTTATTGCCACTAGATTTACGCGAGTAGTCGATCTTTTAAATTCAATCGGCACTCGCCTTATGTGTGTAGAATCATCGATAGGTTGTGGGTCACTGATACACTCAGTATGTAGAGGGGTAGACATCATTATTGGGAGACTGAGCTTAGCAGCAAACCTTCTTGTGTTAGATATGGAGGGGTATTATGCCATTCTAGGCATAGATTGGTTGGCGGGTCACAGAGTGACGGTAGACTATTACGAGAGGACCATAGTGTTCTCTATTCCCGGACAGGAAATGTTCTTAGTGGCAATGGCTCTTCCTGAGAGAAGGTTGTGCACACACTTATACTACATTGAGGAGCAGACCTCACAGAGGGTAGTTATCCCATTAGACTCGATTCTAGTTGTGAGAGATTTGGAAGATGTATTTCAAGAGATACCAGGGTTACTACCCAGTCAGGAGATTGAGTTTGTTATTAACCTAGCACTGGGTACGAGGCCAATTTCTCGAGAACCGTATCATGTGGCTCCTTTAGAGATGCAAGAGTTGAGGGAACAGATTCAATAGCTCTTAGGGCAAGGTTTTATTTGGCAGAGTACATCATTGTGGAGTGCACCGGTATTATTCATGAAAAAAGGTATGGTTCACTTTGCATGTGTGTAGACTAAAGGGAGATGAATAAGGTCACGATATGGAGTAAGTACCCATTGATGAGGATTGATGACATGTTTGACCAGTTGAGAGGAGATGGACACTTCTCCAAGATTGATTTGAGGTTAGGATATAATCGTTTGCACATTAAAGAGGAGGACATTCTTAAGACCGTTATTCTATCGTAGTACGGGTCGTACGAGTTCAGGGTGATGTCGTTTGGGCTCACCAATGCACCAACAGTGTTCATGGATCTCATGAACAGGGTATTCAAGGAGTTTTTGGACTAGTTCGTGATCATGTTTATAGACGACATTCTGGTTTACTCTCACACTGGGGAGGAACACACAGAGCATCTGCGTAGGGTTCTACACACAGAGCATCTGCGTGGGTCTGTTAATGAACCTGACTCATAAGGGGGTACCGATTGTGTGGAGTGATCACTTTCAGTTTGCTTTCGATGATCTAAAGGACAAATTAACGTCAGCACCCATAATTGCATTGCCTAGTGGAGGATTGGAGTATCGGGTTTATACTGATGCGTCCTTTCAGATACTTGAGGGTGTATTCCAGTAGGAGGAGAGGGCTATAGCTTATAAATCTCGAAATCTTAAGCCCTATGAGAAGAATTACCCCACACACGACCTAGATCTCACAATAGTTGTGTTTTCTTAGAGGATGTGAATGCACTACCTTTTGTGGGAGCAGTTTATGTTGTTCACAGATCATAAGTCACTTCAGTATCTCTTCACAGATAAGGATGTGAACATGAAGCAGAGGCGTTGTCTAGAGTTCGTGAAGGACTACCAGTTTGATATACAGTATCATCCTAGTAAGGCAAATATGGTAACAGACGCGTTGAGCCGAAGACCCACTAGGGAGTTAGAATAGGTTTGGAAGGTGAAGTGGAATGAACTTCAAAACAACGATGAGATCACTAGAGCGTGCATGTCAGTTTTAGTTATCACTCTCTAAATTATGATGCATGTAGTGAAAACACGGGCATAGGAGCAGTTATGTCCGACAGAGTACGCCAGTTATTAGCTGAGGGTGCGGAGTCTTACTCAATCAGCTCAGAGGGAGGCCTACATTTTAATATAATGCTAGTGGTGCCACAGGATGAGGACTTGAGTCATACGATGATGACTAAGTCTAACGATTTAAGGTTTGCGATACATTTCGGTGGGGATAATATGTATCAGGATATAAGGAGATAGTATTAGTGGTCAGGGATGAAGCAGGACATATCCAAGTTTGTCTAGAAGTGTGTTACCTGTCATCTTGTAAAGGTACACCACCAGAGTCCTCCAAGGATGCTACATCCATTAGATATTCTCGTGTGAAAGTGGGAAAGCATTTCGATAGGTTTAATTATTATTTTACCGATGTCGCAAAGAGGTCATGACTCTATTTGGGTGATGATGGATCAGTTTACCAAGGTGGCCTATTTTTTGCCATTTTGCATCGATTTTGAGACGATACAGTATGCACAACTATTCATTATGAAGATAGTTAAACTGCATGGGTTACTGATTAACATCGTGTTTGGTAGAGACAAGATCTTTGTGTCCCACTTCTAGAAGAGCTTTGAGGAGGCCATGGGCACAGACTTTTGGTTCATTACCGCATACTATCAGTAGACAGACGGACATACTGAGAGGGTTAATCAGATATTGGAAGATATGTTAAGGATGTGCATTCTGGATTTTGGAGGAGGTTGGGAGCGATACCTTCCATTGGTAGATTTTATGTATAACAACACTGACCAGTTCACCATCGACATGGAACCGTTTGAGGCACTTTATAGGAGGCCTTCTCTTTCACCCGTTTCCTGGATAGAGGTGGGGTTATTGGGGCCAAAGATGATACAAGAGATGACTTTTAGGATCGAGCTGATTCGGGGACATATTTGAATAGCTTAGGACAGGAAAAAGAGTTATGTTGATGCAAATCTAAGACACATTGATTTAGGGGTTGGCTACCAGGTGTTGGTACGGATGTTTCCCATGAAGTAGGTCATGAGATTTGGTAAGAAGGGGAAACTAGCGCCGACGTATGTGGGAACTTTCATTATTATTAAGAGAGTGGGACCAGTAGCATGCAGATTGGGTTTACTAGAGAATCTACAGCAGATACACAATGTGTTCCACGTGGAATCACTGAAGAAGTATGGGAGGAGCGAGAGAGCTCCACTCGAGGAGATCGATTTGCATCCAGACGTCTTGTACGAGGAGAGACCCGTGGCTATTCTAGATCGTAGTAAGCGTAAGCTGCGGTCTAAAATGATACCATTAGTCAGAGTTCAGTGGGAACACCACAGTGTTGATGAGTCTACATGGGAGCGGGAGGATGACATGCAAGAGCAGTATCCATAGTTATTCATCACAGGTGCGTGCTAATTTCGAGTACAAAATTTGGTTGTAAGGGAGGGAGTATGTAATACACTATATTTCTACATATTAGTAATTTAGTTAATTCGGTAATTAATTTGTTATATTTTAAATTACACGAGTGACATAATTTAATTGAATTAAATAATAATGTGTTTATTAGGTATTCATCGAGACAGAGAAATAATGATTAATATTGTTTACTAAATTTACTAAGTCAATAGTAAATAATTTATGGAAAATTAATTTACATCGTAGTGAGTGATATTGACGTAATTGAATAATATCTCAATCAGGAGTCGCGTGTAGACTAAATTGAGGTCAAGATAGGAAAAATTTTGGATGATGATTTTGAGGCCACGGGTGATTCTGAAAGGGTCTAAATTGTCGGAATAGTATATCCGGGGGTATTATTTGGGTCCCGGTGTAATTTTAGACTAAACCGACAATGTATAAGGGTATTTTAGTCATTTGGTAACCTAGAGTTAAGAGACCTACGAATTTCCATAGCCTTTATCAACATATAGTTGGGAGAGGCAGGGGTTAGAATATAGAAAATAAATAGAGGCTATTAGAGAAGAAGGAGAAGCCACTTTTGAAGCGTATGAGAGGATTCTTGAAGTTTTCTTCACTGTTCTTGCACCATCATAATCCTTGGATTTTGGATTGGAAGGGAAGACAAACAAATCCAACACTAAATCACGAAATCAGACCTACTACCTAAGGCAAGTGTTTATCTTGTAATTTTTCTTGAAGTTATAATACCCATGTAGTGTAGGGTTAAAATAGATTGATTTAAATGATGTATTTGGAGATTAAAAGTGGTTAGAATCCATGTTCTGGATAGGGTTTCATGTAAGATGAATTTAAGTATTGAGAGGATATGAAACTAGATAATGGGTGATGATTTAGATGAGAAAAATATGATGTTGAGTATGAATTAAGAACACAAAAATTTAGGGTTTTGATGAATAATTGATTTGACATGTTCTTGAGTAGAAATCATAATGTTTTGAAGTTATAATTACTTTAGAAATCAACCTAATACATATATATATATATATATATATATATATGTGTGTGTGTGTGTGTGTGTGTGTGTGTGTGTGTGTGTGTGTGTGTGTGTGTGTGTGTGATGTTTGGGACAATTGGTTATAAGTTTGGTGAAGAATCATTAGAGTTGTGTTAAGGAAAAATGGTGAAAAATGCTAAAACTCAACGAAGAAGATGACCTGCTACTTTTCGAATCGATTCGGCCCAAATAACTGATTTATGACCTGTATCTAATAACTGATTTTTGAACTGTGATAAATACTTGCTAAATTTTTTTCAAATGTTTTGGTTTCTAACCCTTGCTAGGTGTCCATCCAGAGGGACGTCAGGCATGATTTTTAATTCCAGAGATGCGTAGCTGCAGCATGTGTGTATGCATGCATGATTTGGATTAGACGTTTCAGTTGTTCATTCCTAGATAAAGATCTCCTTATCTCAGTATTTTATTTATAGGTGTGTTGTCCCTTCAGCACTTTATTTAGTTGTTCAGTTCAGACTTATATTGGGATTAATTTATTATCTATTGGATTTATTATTTGGATTTGGGATTGGTAGCCGATGGTTTATCGACAAGACTTTTATTTATTTATTTCTTGTGATGGTTTAGACTTTGTTACTATGTGAATGGTTTAATCTAGTTTTTCGCATATTGTTATCTGTTAAATGAAAAGATAACATTTTGACACCGGCTTAATTAACTAATAGGTGATTAGTAATTAATGGTTTTCGACAGTGATGCTAAGAATGAACCAAATGAGAATCCTATTTTATTATAATAAATTACTGATCACCCGGTATTTAATTTGGCAGGGTGTCACAGACACCTTAATCAGCACCTCAAAATCCATGTGCCTGCGTCCTGCATCCACATAACTTTTATGTCTATTCTTGGCAATTCGAATCATGGCCTGAATCATCTCCACCTTCTTCGAGGTGTCCTTAATGAACTCTGGTTCGATAAGTTTGTTCTCCCCTACCTCCAACCAACATGAAGGTGAACGGCAAGGCCTTCTATATAACGCCTCAAATGGTGTCATCCTGATGGTAAACTTATAGTTGTTGTTATAAGCAAACTGGCAAGGAATGCTCCCTACTACCCTAAAATTCTAAGATGCACATCCATAACATATCCTCTAGCATCAAGTTTTCCCTCTCTGTCTGACCGTCTATCTGTGGGTAATATGAGGTGCTCAACCTCAACTTTATCCCTAAGGCCTTCCAGAAACTCCTCCAAAATGGGATATAAGCGTTTTATCCCTATTTGATACGATATTGAGCGGTACCCCATGAAATTTCACAATCTCTGTAAGGAAAAGCTTGTTGTACTGCTCTAATGTATAGTCTGTAATGACCAGTAAGAAGTGATCTGCCTTTGTTAATCGATCAATGATCTCCCAAATAGAATCGTGCCCCCATTATGACATAAGTAACCCTGTGATAAAATCCATGGAAATTCTCTAGCATTTCCACATCAGGATCTCAAGAGGTTGTAAGACACCTGCAGGGCACTGATGCTTCACCTTTACTAACTGACATGTGGCACACTTGGACACAAAGACTGTCATGTCTTTCTGTATGCTTGCCCACTAATACTAATGTCTCATGTCCTGGTACATCTTATCCTCACCAGGATATATCGTGACATGTAACTCGTGAGCCTCAATTATGATGGCTCCTCTTAACTCCTCATCCTTTGGGACAACTAATCTGCCCTGAAATCTCAATCTGCCATCTAAGCCAATCGATTAGTGCTCTACCTCTCGATAAAAAACTGCTTAACCCTCTCCTAGAAAAAATGGTCCCCTGTATATGCCTTTATGACCCGAATAATGATCTCAGGTGCGATGGTGAGAATCGCCATAAAAGCACGTGTCAACTCATCATCATCACGAAGCGATTTACACTTTGCCTTCCACACCGCAGCTAACTCCAATGTCGGCTTGTATCTCAAAGCATTTTCCACTACATTTGCCTTATCGAGGTAATACTGAATATCAAACTGGTAGTCTTTCACAAACTTCTAGCCATATTCGTTGTCTCATATTCAACTCTCTCGGCGTGAACAAGTAGCTCTTATGGTCTGTGCATTGATGAAATTTTTTCCCTATGAGATAATGCCTCCATATATGTAAAGTAAATACCACGACAGATAACTCCAAGCAATGGGTGGGGTAAAGTCCCTCATGAGGCTTAAACTTCTGTGAATCATAAGATGTCGGCCTCTCCTCACACCCCTCAAATTCCTCATAAGGATTTGTAAAAACCTTATAGTTTACCCCCGCTCGAGGTAACGCAAGTATCGGAGTCGTAGTCAATCGAACCTTAAGATCATTAAAGGTCTGCAGACATGCATCATCCCATATAAATAGCACATCCTTCCTTGTCAAGTTCATTAGGGGCCCGACTATCTTTAAGAACCCATGAATGAACCGACGATAATACCCAAGCAATCCCAGAAAACTACGCACCTACGTGGGTGTAATGGGTTATCCCCACTTAATCACTACATAAACCTTTCCTGGATCCACCGATATCCCCCACTCATATATGATGTGGCCCAAAAGCTTAACCTCCCATAATTAAAAACTAGCTTTATCGAACTTAGTATAATGTTGATAGCCTTGTAACATGTGAAAGAATACCCATAAATGTTGTCCATACTCCTCCATAGTCCGAGAATAAATTAGTATGTCATCTATGAAAATGATAACGAACTGATCTAGAAAATCTTTGAATACTCGATTCATCTGGTCCATAAACAAAGCCGGTGCATTGGTCAACCCAAAAGGCATAACCAAAAACTCATGCGACATGTTTCTCGTCAGAAAAGCTATTTTCTTGACATCCTGTTCCCAAACCATGAGATGATGATAACCTGATCTCAAATCGATCTTATAAAATTATGTAACACCCCTCAACTGGTCAAAAAATTCATTAATATGGGGCAAGGGATACTTGTTTAGTATGGTGACCTTGTTCAACCCTCAGTAATCGATACAAAGTCTCAAAGATTCGCCTTTCTTCTTGATGAATAAAATTGGAGCACACCAAGATGAAGTTCTCCTCCGAATAAACGCTTAACCTAGTAACTGCTAAATCCAGTCCCTAAACTCCCTCATCTCCAAAGGTGACATCCGATATTGTGCACGTGTAATGGTTCACGTACTCAGAATCAAATCAATCTCAAAATTTATCTCCCTACTAAGTGTCAACCCTGGAATTTTTGCAAATACATCAGTAAACTCATTAACTATCGATATGTAATCTAGTAACACAATGACCTTCGAAGAAATATCATCCTCAATGTAATACAAATGTGTGCTCGACCCACCCTGGGGTACGGCATCGTAACCCGGTACATCTCTTGCCTTAAAATGGCGAAGACGATGGACCTACCATAACAGTGAACACAGGTAAGGTTCGTAGCTAGCCAATTTAACCCTAAGATGATGTCGTACTTAGAAATATCTAATACCATCAAGTCTTCCACAAGCGTGAGCAGCCTAATATCAATCCATATACCTCTGCATATTGAACATGTGAGTGTCCCTCTACCCACGGGTAAATAAATATGAAACATTCTATCATATTCAAAATCTACCATCCATATCTCGCATGCAAAGATAGCTAATGAATGTATTTGATGCACCAGTGTCAAATAAAATACGGCCCATATGCCGAAAGATGGGGAACATACCCTCGACCGCCTGAACTGGCACTGGTCCCTCACTCGGCGCAATATAGTACACCGCCACAATGCAATTATGGTTGTTGCGAGGCTGGAGCTAGTACAGATGGCACTACAATCCCTGGGGCTGGCAACTGTTGATGCTGCCCCTATGGCATCGAAGACCTTTGTTGTCTGCCCTGCACCTGTGGTCCCTGATTACCCGATGACACCTCTTCAATGTATGACTCCTCTTACCACAATTGTAGCAATTCCCATAAAATGGGCGTATTTCTAATTATCGACCCTACTGGCCTCAACCCTGCTGCCCTTGGCCCTATTAGCCCCTCTACTGCTGGCCCTACCCGTTCAACCTCTTATGTTGATCACCAGACTATAGCCCCCAAAACTACTAGGCCCCCTGACTATTTCTCCTATTTGTCTTACCTGGTTGGTTTGACATCTCTGAGATAAGTCTCTTCTCTCCTTTATTTTTTTGGAATGCCCTGTGATCCTGGAAATGCAGCAAAGTCGCATTCACCATTTGATTATAACTGGTAAAAGTCCTGATATTCCAAGTTTTTCCCGAAACAAACTTCTCCATCTTCTTCTCTTTCATGTTTACCTCATCCCCAGTAAAATAGGACAGTGCAGTAAACTCTTCTTCGTACTCGGCTACTGTGCAACCTTCTTACTTAAGGTCCATAAACTTTCTTTTCGTCTCAGGCTTCATTGCTGGTAGAAAATACTTTCCCTTGAACTTTCCCCATAACTTATCAATCATCAACCTGTCTCTCTCATCCTATGAGGTAACAGACTCTAATCACTATAAAACTGCCCCAACCAATCGAAATGAGGCTAACATTTGCTTATGTACTGATGTGCACTCTATCACCCTCAAATGCCTATGTACATAATTTTTCCACTAACTAGCTACTATAATTTCGAGACTCCCAGAAAACACCGATGGGTGGCCCTTAGTGAAGGCCTCCCTAGATCTGTCCCATACTGAACTAGGTGTCTGCATTGGTAGTACCACCTTCTACGGGGGTGGTTGCGGTTGCTGCTGCTGCGGTGGCTAGAAATGTTATAACATAGCGGCATTCTCTGTGGAAACAGCGTGAGTAATAAAAGTAGCAATCTCCGCTAGATAAACTACAGGTGGGGCTGGTATTGGTTGTGGGTGCAGCTGCGGCTCCTACAAAAAAACTCCATTTGTAGTTGATGCGGCGACATGTCGTGGTATGCCTCTCCTACCATTTATCATCTAAAATCAAACAAGGTTCGTAATAGTATAAATCTCAAGAATACAATGATTCCTTATCATAGGCTCTACATATCAAATAACCCAATGCAAAACGTAATGAACGCAATTAAGATGCTAAGGACGTTAGAACCTCGCTCTGATACCAACTATAACAACCCCTATTTTCCACATAAAGGTTGGTCAGACACAGTACACCAAAGATGGGGCTTGTATATCAATTTATATCATTCTCTGCATTAAATCGCAATAAAACATTTTATAATTTTAAAACCACTATCATAATTACAATGATTTAATCCATAACATAGATAATAATACTAAATCCATCATCCACATCCAAATAAAATAAGTCCAACATAACTACTAATGTCTCACATGACTAAATAAAATAAACTCTGGGCTTACGCCCATACAATATCTAAAATGAACAACTAAAGAGTAATAACAACCTAGATTAGAATCAAGAAGTTGATCTCTGATAAGCAAGGGGTGATCGCAAGCCTGATATCACGTCAGTCATGTTACCCCTATCGAGGCAAACTTAGGGGAAGAAAACATTTTTAATTTGGGTCAGCGTCCAAGAGTTACAAGAATTAAATAGTTAATTCAAAATATGTACCATCCATCAATACTTGTGTGCGTTAAGTACCTCACCTCCCATGTATATGCAATACTACACGCATATCACCCCAAATTCCCAACTATGAAAGAATCAAAACCATAACAATAATTATAATATGATGCATCTAGCATAGTTCACTTACCGAAGTTAACTGTCTGCACGTGTATTTTTATTTGCCTGAATACCCTAATGATACTACCCACAAAAGGAACATAAACATCGATTATGCATTCACGTAGTATTGGGTTCATAAGTGATTTTCTACATCGTTAAACTAATTAATTGATCTTAATTAATTCATAGGAGTATATATATATGTGTGTGTGTGTGTGTGTGTGTGTGTGTGTGTGTGTGTGTGTGTGTATAAATGACACCTAAGGGCATCAATCCTTAGTGTCCCGTTCGTGCTCTATCGGTAAGTTCAGAGGAGTCCCTCACCCAAATGGACAACACAAAATACATACAAGTGGGTGGTCCCTACGCAGTACACCATCGCACGGCCCATAACCAATGGTGACAATATATCCTAGCATCTACGCCTACTTCTCATAAATGGCGTTGTTACACAGTACCTAAAGTTATGACCCACACAATGCCTAGCCCACCTGTGTCGATGTGTGCTACGATATCGAACGCACGAAACCCCAACCGATAGGACCATCCACAAACATAGGTATGTCCACATAAATAAATAATTACATATTTTTACCACATACTATGTATAGGTAATTACTCGATAATTACCCCTAAGATATACAGTTTAATCTCCCATTAACAATTCCCATTTACCAATTAACAATCTAGTTAATCGTTATTTCCACATTTTATAGTAATCCAACTTTAACACGTAATTGGTTTACGACTAGGTTAAGTTCCCTACTAACCTATCATTTTATTCACATGAGTGTAATTGAAATTTTCGGGCTCCATCTCTCATGTCGCACACTAGACAACCTGAAAAAATCACAAGAGCATAAGGGGAACTATCCAGCTGAACTGAACCGATTCTTTGGGACTAGCCGAACTAGTTTGCTGGCTAAAACGATTCGTCCCCCGTCGATGAACCAGTTCGATTCAACTGGATGCCCTTATGAGCCAAGGATGTGATTTAATCATTTAACCAAAACATCACCAACCTTCACCCAAACATCACGTACGAATTCCAAACCATTTCTCGTCATAAAATAGTAGTTTTCTTCAAGAAAAATGTTCCTAACACGTACTCGAATCACCCGGTACAAGTTTTCTCAAGAATTTTTTAAAATATAAACCCTCGTTTTCAAGATTGAATTGTTTTCTTTTAATCCCTTCAAGAACCCTTATTTCTTAATGGTTTACATCAAATCTCATATTTTTACAACATGATATTCTAAGATTTTGCATCCAAATCAATATGATCACAATTTTCGAGTTTATCATCAATTCACCAATTCTCAATTCCTAATAATTTAAGCTTTGATCCTCTACATGTGTAAGATATAGTTTCTATAAGGACATTTTTCTCATGTCCGACATGTTTCATTTATTTATGTCGTACGCCGCTACATTTGGCACGTCACCTCACGATCTCACATGACGGCCTCTATCCGAATTCCGAGAATCAAGCATGCATTATCTCCACTAAATATGTCCCTCATCGGCATCAACGACTTCACGTTCCTTGATTGTAGGCTCGTAATGCAAGTGGAACGCAAGAGAAGTCAAATCAGTGAAACAAGGCATGATAGGGATGTTCAAGGGCAAATTGGTAATTTTACAGCCATCGTCCGAAGGACCGGTCAACTGTAAAGTTGAAGAGCTTTCCGCAACAAAGATATTGGAAGAAACGGCACCTCAATCCGAGCTACGGTGAACAAGTTATGGCCCGTTAAAAATGGAGATATGTTCATTGAAAATTATGGGAATTTTTCTAAGCGTTTAAGCACCTGTTCCCAGCACACTTTCCCGAACCCAGCCCAAAACTGGTTTGGGGGGGCGAACCGGTTCGCAGGGGTACCCGAACCGGTTCGGGGTACCTGTACGCTGGATAGAATTTCAGCATTTTAAGATCGTGGGTCTCTTCATGTATTTCCCTATAAATACCAACTTCGGGAGAGTTGTTTTGCAAGACTTTAGGAGACGAATTTGAGAGTCCAAATACATCTAGTCTTCATATTTTTGAGTCCCAAGACTCATGTTTTGATTCACACATCCTTGCTAAATATTTGTGAAACCTTTTGCAACCCAAGAACACAACTTTGGTTTGTTCAACCCTTGTGGAGGAGACCGTTCTTCTTCTTCATTGCAGCCCTACTGGAAAGGGATAATTCCAGCCGCGACTACAGAATCCGATACTCGAGGGTAATTCTTAGTCAACTTGTATTTTCATTGTAATCCGATTGTAAGCCATTTTCTTACAAATTATAGTGAAAATAAATGGTTTTGCCCCTGAGGGGGATTTTTCCTTAATTGCATGTGTTTGAATGTTCTTGCGTAGATTATCAATTTATTCACTCACATACTGCTGCATGTTTAGGGTTTGTTTGTGTTAAAAGGGTTTTATATATAATTTGATCATTTGAACGCGAGCACACACGTTCTTCAAATTGGTATCAGAGCAGGTTACGCTAATCTATCGCGTATTCCTTTTTCCGCAAAATTTTTCTAAGATATCAATTTTCTGAAAAAATTGATTTTTGAAAAAGTGCGTGTTCAAATGGAGAAGTCATATTCTAAAATGCCTGTTTTTGACGGGAAAAATTATGCTTATTGGAAAGCCCGTATGAGGTCGGCTTTAAAAGCCATTGATGAACGTGTCTGGATTTTGGTTGAACGAGGGTGGACTCCTCCCACCGTGACTGTTGATAATGTGACCAACTTGAAACCTGACATTTCTTGGACTGATGAAGAAATTAAATGGTCATCTTTTAATTCTAAGGGTCTAAGTGTTATTTCTGGGTCTGTCACACCTGATGAGTTCAAACGCATAATGACGTGTACCACGTCAAAAGAGGCATGGGATGTTTTACAACTCACCCATGAAGGAACTAATGCTGTGAAAGAGTCTAAGTTGCAAAACTTGACAACTCAATTTGAAACAATCACCATGCATGATTCTGAATGCTTTGATGAATTTTATGCTAGACTTTCTGACATTGTGAATACTAGTTTTAATCTTGGTGAACATATTCCGAAGATAGAGTTGTTAAAAAGATTCTTCGTTCTTTGCCTAAGCGTTTTATCCCTAAAGTCACTGTGCTAAATTCTATGGGTAATTTAAATACGCTAAAATTGGAAGAACTTGTAGGAGATTTGCAAACTTATGAAATTGATATGTTCCCTAAAAATGCTAAATCTAAAGATAAGGGAATTGCTCTTAAAGCCCGAGAGAGAAGGAGTGAGGGGTCAGCTAGAAAGAGGGTAGAGTCATCTAGAAAGAGAGAGACTGACACGTCAGATTCTGAGTGCAATTTTGACTTAGATGATTTGGCTCTTTTCGCAAAAAATTTCAAGAGGATTCTCAAATTTAAGAAAAATGGTAATTTTAAAGATAAAAAGAAATTTGAGAAAAATAAGTTTGAAAAGAAAAATGAAAAAGTTTCCAAAAATCCTCCTCTGAAAGAAAGTGAGAGATGTTTTGAGTGTGATGGTAAGGGTCATAGAGCTTATGAGTGTGCCAATCGTCTGAATAGAGAGAAAGGGAAAGTTGTTCTTAATGCTACCCTTAGTGACGACAGTGAGGTCGAGACGGTGGATTCTGGAGATGAGTCACCGCATGAGTGTAACTTCACCGCATTCATGGCCAGCCAAGTGAGCACTCCTAGTTCTCCTCACGACGTTGAGGATGATGCTTCACAGGGACACCTCGACAGTGAGATCGATATGAGTGAGGGGGAGGATGACACAAGTGAGAGCGAGAGTGATATACAACGCGCCTACGTTGTGTTATATTCTGAGTCATTTAAAACTAAAAAGCGTAACAAAGCGTTAGTTGTTAAGATCACCTGCTTAGAGGAAGATTTAAAGAAAGCAAGAGAAAGAGAGTTCTCCACTTGCACCGCCCTGAGAGAGAGAGAATCTGCATGTGTCGGGAAAGATATTCTGTTTAGAGAGAGAGAGAGTGTGTTTTAGAGAAAGAGAGAGGGGACTTGACTAAACAAGTGGCTAGTCTTACGAGTCAGCTCCATTCCTCCGTGGAGACTCGAAAGAAACTTGAAGCCCTTGTTGCCCAGCTGACTCATGACCTTGAGAAAGCACGGGAAGTCAAGGTACAAATCGAGGACAGATCTGGGAAGATGGGAAAGATGATCCTCGGCCCCGCTTTAGGTTTTGGTGATCGTCAAGGGATTGGATATGATGGTGCCTCCACATCCCAAATTGCACCTGGACCAGTTCCTGAGTTTACTACAACTCCTTATGGTCACCGTAAAAAACCTCGAAGGAGAGTTCGACCAAGAAAAGCAAACCAAGGTCCGCCTTTGACTGTGCTCTTTTGTACTTATTGCAAAAGAAAAGGCCACCTTAGGGAAACTTGCTATAGCATGGGTCGGACACGACGTACTACTGCTCCACCACATCATACTGATGAGTTTTCTAGTCTGAGAGAGCGAGTTGAATTCTTAGCAGCCACGACTCAAAGTTTAATGGAAGAATTTCGACGGATCTCTTTGCCGTTAGTGAATGCTTCTCACATTCCAGCTAAAATCAACAACAACAAAGGCAAACAAAAGGTCATCTCGACTTAGGAACCTAAGAAAGATAAAAAGTCTTTTGTTGTTCATGTTGCTCTCAAAGCACATAATACCTCTCAGTGGTATTTTGATAGTGGGTGCTCCAGACACATGACAGGTGATGCCTCATTTTTTACTACTCTTGAGGATTATCAAGATGGCAGAGTCACCTTTGGAGATGGGAGTAAGTCTAGCATTATAGGACGAGGTACTATCGAGTTACCTGGTTTTCCTAAGCTAGAAAATGTTTTGTACGTCAAAGGTTTGAAAGCAAACCTTCTCAGCATTAGCCAGCTGTGCGACACTGACCTTGCAGTAAAGTTTGACCGGGACGCGTGTAAAGTCTACAATCAAACCGATAAACTATTGATGCAAGGGGTGAGGACCGAGGATAATTTCTATGGGACTGATCCCTCGTCCTCACTTGTCTGCAACAGCGCCACGATCACTCCTATGGATCTGTGGCACCAACGTCTAGGTCATGTGAACGTTAGAGATCTTAATCGTTTATCTAAAAAGGACCTATTACGTGGCTTACCATCTCTTGTAAAGTCAACTTCAACCGTTTGTGGACCCTTTCAGTTGGGAAAACAAATTCGTAGTCCTCATAGGAAGTTGCATTCCATTACCACCTCTCGTGTTCTGGAGTTGATTCACATGGATCTTATGGGTCCCACTCGTACTGAGAGTCTAGGTGGTAAGAGGTACATCCTCGTGATGGTAGGTGATTTCTCCAGGTACTCCATTGTAGGTTTTCTGAGAGAAAAATTCGATCCTGTAGATTTCTTAACGACTAAGTGCCGTGTCCTGCAAAATCAACACGGTGTCACTATTAATAGAATACGTAGTGACAACGGCACTGAATTTAAGGAAGCAAAGGTGGATTTGTACTGTGATAGCCTTGGGATCAAACATGAGTTTTCTGCTGTGAGAACTCCTCAGCAAAATGGGATTGTTGAGAGAAAGAATAGAACGATCCAAGAGATGGCTAGATCTATGCTTCTAAGTCGTAAAGTTTCTAGGAGATTTTGGGCAGAGGCAGTGTCTACTGCATGCCACACGGTGAATAGGGTTTATTTGCGTCCACACACACTATAGACACCTTATGAGTTATGGACCGGCAAGAAGCCCAACCTGGCGTATTTCCGTGTTTTTGGGAGTAAATGATACATCCTACGGGATAGAGAGCAATTAGGAAAGTTCGACTCCCGGAGCGACAAGGGAATATTTCTAGGATATTCATCGAATAGTAGAGCATACCGGGTATTTAACCTAAAGATCTCTAGGGTTATGGAATCAATAAACGTTACCGTGCAAGATGACGAACCTTCGACGATTATTGATCCTAACCTTAAGTGTGAGGATGAGGATTGTTCTGACAGTGATTTACCTGTTCCTCTCTCACACTCTGTGGATCCTAATCCTGTGTTAGGGGACACACCTTCTTGGGTTCGCAAGAGTCATGACCCTTCTGCCATTGTTGGTGATCCCACTCTAGGGGTCAAGACTCGTGCTCAGCTAGAGAACGTTGTTATCCATCTTTTCTACACGTCCAAAGTCGAGCCCAAGAACCATAAAGAAACACTCAAGGATGAACACTGGATATCTGCTTTGCAGGATGAGTTGCTTCAGTTTAAAAAGAATAATGTTTGGGAATTAGTCCCCCGACCTAGTGAGATTAATGTGATAGGTACCCGGTGGATTCTCAAGAACAAAATGGATGAATATGGTACCATAATCAGAAATAAGGCTAGGTTGGTCACTCAAGGCTACACACAGATAGAGGGTGTAGACTTTGGGGAGACATTGCTCCTGTTGTAAGGCTTGAGTCCGTCCGTCTTCTGCTCGCCATCGCATGTCATCTGCGCTTCAAGGTGTATCAGATGGATGTTAAGAGTGCCTTTTTGAATGGCATTCTACAGGAGGAGGTTTATGTGGAACAACCAAAAGGGTTTGAAGACCCTCAGCACCCTGAGCACGTCTACTATCTCAGGAAAGCCTTGTATGGTTTGAAGCAAGCACCCCGTGCTTGGTACGAGAGGCTTACTTCTTATCTCTTAGCTCGTGGCTTCAAGAGAGGGGGAGTAGATATGACGTTATTCTTCAGGAGAGATGACGGTGCTATTTTGGTTGCCCAGGTCTATGTGGACGACATAGTCTTTGGATCCACATGCTCCCAGCATGCTCATCACTTTGAGGAGGAGATGAAAAGTGAGTTTGAAATGAGCATGGTTGGTGAGCTTACATTCTTCCTTGATCTCCAGGTTCGTCAGCTAGAGGATGGGATGTTCATCTCCCAATCCAAGTATGCTAGAGACCTAGTGAAGAAATTTGGTTTAGGCTCCGCTAAGCATGCCCGTACACCTATGAGTACCACTACCAAGCTTAGTAAGGACACTTCAGGCAAGGACGTAGAGCAAACCTTATATCGGAGTATGATAGGTAGTCTTCTCTACTTGACTGCCAGTCGTCCCGACATCGCCTTTAGTGTTGGAGTCTGTGCGCGATATCAGGCATCCCCAAAAGAGTCACATTTACTTGCTCTAAAACGTATTATTAAATACGTAAGTGGGACTCTCTCATACGAGATTTGGTATTCCTTTGATACCGATGACCGTCTGTTCGCCTATTCGGATGTCGATTGGGCTGGGGATGTAGATGGATGTAGGAGCACTTCTGGTGGGTGTTTCTATTTTGGTTCTGCTCTTGTCTCCTGGCTGAGCAAGAAGCAAAATTCCATCTCTTTGTCCACTGCGGAGGCTGAGTACATATCCGTCGGGAGTTGTTGCACACAACTCTTGTGGATGAAGCAAATGCTGGAGGATTATGGGATATCACAGGACACCATGACCATTTCCTGTGATAACACGAGCGCGATACACATATCCCGCAATCTAGTTCAGCATTCGCGTACACAACACATCAGGATACGTGAGCACTTTATACGTCAGTTAGTTGAAGAGAAATTCATATCCCTAAGCTTTGTTCCCACCGACCGTCAATTAGCCGATATTTTCACAAAACCTTTAGTTGCCCTTAGATTTGAGAGTCTTAGGAAATCTTTAGGGATTCGCACAGTTGACTGAGGGGTTGGTCTATGTCTAGAATAGGATGCTCCTTCATGTTCATATCATATGCTTCCTATTGATAGTCTGTTTTATATGTACCATTGCTTAGTTGTACAGCTTTGTTTTATTCTTGTTGCTTTTTATATTTCTTTTGAAAAATACAAAAAGATTTTCCTTTAAGAAAAATTTTGAGAAAAAACACAAAATGATTTTATTTTGATAATATTTTTTGAAAAAGGCCAAAAAGATTTTTCTGTTTTTGCACCTTTTATGGATGAGCATTTAAGTTAGCCAAGTCACAACTTCATTCCATATATCCATGTGACTGTTTGATAGAGATTTGAGAGGCTACATCATTTTATCCATGTGCTTTACATTGATTGGAGTCTTTGAGATGTAATTAGTGATATCTTCCTACATGTTTGACTCCTATATCCTTTATTGCACACATGCACGGCTATATTTGATTATTGCACTTGTCTATCTCATGTTGGCTTGCGTGTTTGCATCTCAATCCTGTCTATACAATGTACAATATCGATAAAACTTGACAAGATTGGAATGCATGTAAAAACTGTTTTGGTGAGACTGTGTGTTTTTGTATAATGGGGAGGGTCTACGAAAGGTAATCATCTATCCTTTGCGCAAAAGCCATCGTTAAAAAGGACCTAAAAATGGAGGAATTTTAATATCCGAGGTCCAAAGAGGTTAAAAGAGCCCGAAAAAATTTACAAGTAATAAAAAGAAATTCATGCCAAATATGGGCCACTTAGGTTTCACCATCAATTCTCCAAAGTTTGAGAATTTAGAATGCCTCTATTCAAAATTATATCTTAGGGAGTTTGGTTGGAGAATTTTTAAACGGGTTTGCACTTCCTTGAAAGTCCTGAAAAAGCATAAAATCATTTTGGACGTTATTGGTGTGAAAATCATTTTGAGCTTTGATTTGTTGATTTGATTGAGTCAATATCTTATATTGTCACTCTTTTACACCAAAGGAAGCATTTGAGTTCATTCGCTAGGAATATCCAATATTCATCGTGCACATATGTCATGTTTGTATGCATTGATTTTCCTATCGAATTTGATCACACCACTTCATTTACGCTATCATCGACTTGGTTGCTTTCTGTTTATTCATGGTGTGATTTTATCCTAGTGACACCCCTCACTTGCTTATTTGGTTTATTTCTCTAATTTGTCTATTTGGGGACATCATAAAAAGGGGGAGAATGAATTATGGGGGAGTTTTTGAAATTTGAGTTTGCTCATAAATTGATATATATATGTTTATCTCATCATTTCAAACTCGATATGTCACTTGGTATTTTGCTTTATCTCATGTGTGTAGGTACTACATTGATGATCTTTGAATTGCACACCCTGATGAGAAAAGATCTGTTATTCCTGAAGAATTGAAGAACAAACGATGAAGACTATTCATTTGTACCTTTTCCAGTTTTGGTTTCATGGGAGGGTAGATTTGTATAAGCAATTTCATATTTGATAATTTGGATTTTTTATGTATGTACCGGCATAGACATAGGGGGAGATTTGTAAGGTTATTTTTCTCATGTCCGAAATGTTTCATTTATTTATGTCGTACGCCGCTACATTTGGCACGTCACCTCACGATCTCACATGACGGCCTCTATTCGAGTTTCGAGAATCAAGCATGCATTATCTCCACTAAATATGTCCCTCATCTGCATCAACGACTTCACGTTCCTTGATTGTAGGCTCGTAATGCAAGTGGAACGCAAGAGAAGTCAAATCAGTGGAACAAGGCATGATAGGGATGTTCAAGGGCAAATTGGTAATTTTACAGCCACCGTCCGGAGGAATGGTCAACTGGAAAGTTGAAGATCTTGCCGCAACAAAGATATTGGAAGAAACGTCACCTCAATCCGAGCTACGATGAACAAGTTATGGCCCGTTGAAAATGGAGATGTGTTCATTAAAAATTCTGGGAATTTTTCTAAGTGTTTAAGCACCTGTTCCCAGCACACTTTCCCGAACCCAGCCCAAAACCAGTTCGGGGGGGCGAACCGGTTCGCAGGGGTACCCGAACCGGTTCGGGGTACCTGTACGCTGGATAGAATTTCAGCATTTTAAGATCGTGGGTCTCTTCATGTATTTCCCTATAAATACCAACTTCGGGAGAGTTGTTTTGCAAGACTTTAGGAGACGAATTTGAGAGTCCAAATACATCTAGTCTTCATATTTCTGAGTCCCAAGACTCATGTTTTGATTCACACATCCTTGCCAAATATTTGTGAATCCTTTTGCAACCCAAGAACACAACTTTGGTTTGTTCAACCCTTGTGGAGGAGACCGTTCTTCTTCTTCATTGCAGCCCTACTGGAAAGGGATAATTCCAGCCGCGACTACAGAATCCGATACCCGAGAGTAATTCTAAGTCAACTTGTATTTTCATTGTAATCCGATTGTAAGCCGTTTTCTTACAAATTATAGTGAAAATAAATGGTTTTGCCCCTGAGGGAGATTTTTCCTTAATTGCATGTGTTTGATTGTTCTTGCGTAGATTATCAATTTATTCAATCACATACTGCTGCATGTTTAGGGTTTGTTTGTGTTAAAAGGATTTAATATATAATTTGATCATTTGAACGCGAGCACACACGTTCTTCAGTTTCATCTTATCATTGATAATTTATGTGCTTCAACACAGAATTTCCATGAGAGATTACAAGAATAAATTAAGAAATAATTCGGAAGTTAATTTAAGCAGGAGAATTCTTGCCTTATGTAGAAGATTGAGTGTCTCCTCTTGAATTCTTAATCTCCCTCCTTTCACTTGATATTTCTCCCTTCTCTAACCTTGGTAACCTCTCTGATTAAGTATGGGGCTGCTAGGTTTAATTAACTTAATATAACTACAAATACGGAGTTTCCCTATGAACCCCACAATTGGACCTCCAAATGAGTCCAAAACCATTATCGAATTGGCCCAATAACTCCCCAAATGGTATACCTATACCCCGGGCCTAATTTTATATGTCTAAAATACAAAAACTAATCTTCAAATCATCCCAAAATGTGCCCGAATTATTTTTACTCGACATAAACATTTTTCCAATTGATTGAACATAACATATCAATTATTAAATACACATGCATTTATTTTCTACGAGAAATTTTGTCATGCATAAATGAATACCACATAACATGAAATTATAGCTAATCAATTTATTCATGACTTATGTAATTAAATTCTATAGATTTAATTTTTTTTCTAGCGATTTTATTTTATTAAAAAAATATGGGCTATTACAAAACCTATAGACACCCCATTCTACTCTATAATGGTAGTAATACTTATTATTCTTCAAAAGGCCAAAAGTAATCCAACAATCTATAAACATCCTCACAAAAAGACCAAAAATCCTAAACAGTCCACAAACAAGCTGCCTAAAAGAGTCAATCTAATTTAAAATGGGGCCAAAAGTCTAATGTGAAACACGCGATGATCGTGCGTCGCCGGTCGAGGATCCACGGGCGAGGTAAAAAGGCATGTGGTTCTCATAGTTTCGACTATACTCAGGACAAATTTTTTATTAAGAGGACCGGATTTAGTATAATGTAAATATCTATTTATTTCTACATGTTATTACTGTACATTCATGTATATTATATTCATTACTGGTTATTCTAATTCCTTTTTGATACCTAATTATACGGATAAAAACTAGTATTGCATGCTCCCGTAGGGATAAGGTTATACCACAGGCATCCCTTGAACCTTGTCTGTGACATGTATGCCAAGATACAAAATAATCTATGGTGAAAATGGCTCTTACCAAAAATAAATAAAAGACTTTTCAAAATATGTACTCTACTTCACCACATAACATTTTCATATCACTACATACCCCCATTAACCTGGGAAACTTAGCTACGGGCTAGGTTCTAACCAATGTGAGTTCCTAACAATAGTTTCCACTTTTCTTGGACTCATACCCTTGGCTTATATTAAGTGGTATGTTCTTAGCGAACATCGCTCATGCACCTCGAGTATATCAAGTCAGCTCTCCCATGTACTGTCCCCACGAGGTATATCGGGAGGCACGTTTCACATACATATATCAAAATGACCCTCTCACATGTACCCCCAAGGTATATCGTGAGGGACCATAGCCAAACCAGGGAGCCTTTAGTCTCGTGAAAAGCCTCGCATAACCTCATGCATTAAAATTGTATGACACAACCAAATAAATAAGCAAAGAGATTCACCATACAGTGATAACTCCCAAAAAGGTTCTTGTATCCCCAAAGAAAGTTTCCTAGCGTAGGATAGGAATTCGGGATTCAAAGAATCCACTCACTTTTCACAACTCTAATTAGGAGTTGTGAGCCATGTGAAAGAGTACCCTAGGATATGGATCATCACCTGAGCTAACCCTAAAATAAAAAAATAAAATAAAAACATCCTTGTTTAAACTCATGCTTGTTCCTCTTACGAATAACCCTAAGGAAAAGAATCACAATTCCACAATTTCATATAACTTTGGAAACACTATCTTGGGCTAGGGATGGAAGTTGCATATATTGAATTCCAATATCTCATAATCCCGATAACATGAAGAACGAAGAAATAGTGTCATGAGTTGACATTCAGGCTACCCTAACTACTCTGAGGGGGGAAATGTCAACCCCAGGTTAGGAGCATGCCTCCATCTGAAACCGATAGGAGAAAAAAGAGGGTGAGGGAGAAAATTTGCACCCCGACTACGATGCAAGCTACGAACAACCCTCCATACGCAACTATTGAAAGTACAGTTGTGGCCGCTGCAACAAAGGTTCCAACATATCTTAGATGCCTCATAATAGAGTTTCATACACTCCAACAAAACTTTCGACATCTCCAGCCTACTGATAATTGTCATGACACAAAAATTGTGTGCAGTGTGTGTACCTACAACTCAAGTGCAAGTTGATCGCTCAAGTAACAATCCCGGTAATTTGAAGTCGAATTCGCAAGGATTAGGACGAAGATCGTGACGATAACAATAAGGAAGGATTCTATTACCTAATTATAGACTCTCAAAAGCAAAAGGAAAAGATGATGATTTTTATGTGAACCCCTACTTCACTAAACCAACCTATCTAGCAAATGTGATTTAATTAACAGAAAAGAAAACTATAGCTTTTATTTTTGAAAACTAATTGAGAAAAGTGGATCGGGATCCAATCCCTCGAACCGTCGGTATTTTTGTTAGATATAAAATTTTCAATAATTATATATGTAATTAAAGGAAAACTTAAAATTTCATCAAAGCATTAAATATATAAGAAATTAACTCCACACACTATTTAGTCAATAATTAATTTGACGTAAATGACAAGATTGCCGAGATGTATACTACATTCTCAAACACTCCGGTGACCTACAACAAATGAAGTTAATGTGACACCACGCCAAATTAAATACTAGGTGATCAGGCCTTTATTAAATTAAAATAGTATTTACCGAATGGTTCATTCGTAGCATCACAGTCGAAAACCAAATTAATTACTAATCACCTATTAGTTAATTAAGTCGGTGCCAAATTTTTATCTTGAATTAAACAGACAAATAATATGTGCGACAAACTAGATTACAACATTCACATAATACTAGAGTCTAACCCATCTCAAGTAAATAAATAAATAAAGTCTTGTCGACTAAACCATCGGCTAAAAATCCCAAAACCAAAATAATAAATCCAACTAATAAGAATATATGAATACAAGTCTGAAACTGAAATACTAAATGAATGAAGTCTTAAATGGGGCCAACATGCCCAAAATGAAATGCTAAATATAAGTTCTTATGGTAGAAATGAAATGATAGATGCGTCTAATCAAAACTCTTCAAGCATCCACAATGCTGCAGCTATACGTCTCTGTTAAGAATCATCAAGTCGGGCGTCCCTGTGGCTGAACACCTAAAAGGTTTTGAAAATATTTTATAGCAAGGGTTAGAACCCAAAATATTTTAAAAATATTTAGCAAGTATTTATTACAATTTAAAATCAATTATTAATTACACATGTTAGGTTCACGTACACTCACTTGAATTTCCTTGCCCCTCAAATATTGTGCACGCCTAACGTATCTACTTATCCCACCTAGCTATTCTACCCAAGCTAACTAGACTTAAGTATTTCTTAATATGAACACGTCTTTGTTTTCGTACCGCCCATACAGTACTCCACCCGTTAGTTAACGTTTCTCGTACATTATAATAATTGAAATTATCATTTCACTTACATTCTCATTTTTCCATTAGTTAAGTTACACTACTTAATTCAATATTTAGATATTCACTGTTTAACTGCCTACTATCACACATAAGTAGAATATTCAAATATATATATATATATATATATATATATATATATATATATATATATATATATATATATATATATATATATATATCTACGGCGTCGCTCAAAAGGACCACCGCGAAACATGGGCATACTCTGCAATCAGTCCAAGTACCTCTCGTACTAAATAGGGACAAATGGTTTGGTACATCTCCTCAAACCCAAAATCAAATAACAAACAGTGGAGCCGAACATAGTTCTAAGCCTTTGCACTATGCACATACCTAATGTACCCAAACGATATGCCGGACACACTAATACACGACATATAGTGAGCCGCCCCAAGTTATATTTTCTGGGGCACAAATTCAGACCTCCCTGAAATCGGCAAGGTGGGATCGCCCACTGCGCAGAAAACTCCCTAATAGCAGGCAGTGTAGGTGTAACAACCTGAATTCTTTAAAAGAGAATTTTTAAATTAATTTTGGAAATCGGAGAAAAATGAACTTTTGGATTTTATAAATTTTATAATTTAAAATGTTGGTTTTTATATTTGAAAAATAAATTTTCAAGAGGAATTGGAATCGGAATTAAAATGGAGTTTTAATTGAATTTTTATTATATAGAAGAGTCCTCAAAACATAAAACTCTCTAGAAAAAAATATTCAAAATATTGGACCGTTCGATTGAGCTGAAATTTTTTCTACAGTGTCCTCTCATCTTCAACTAATTTTTCCAAAAAATTCATCTAATTCCAACAGTCAGATCATCCGAAATAAATTTTTTAGTATTTGTATATGATTATAACTCTTTTCTCAATCAAACTCTTAATCCTTTATATATCACAACAAATTCGTGGCTTGGCTTTTCAAATCACTTTTTCTCAAACTTTTCAACCAAAATACTTCTACAAAATTACTCCCTTTCATCTACAAACCATAGTCCCAAACTTATTCAAGATTTTAACCTCAGATTAGAAGTCTTATTTGGTGTTTTCTCGAGTTTGGGCTAGAACGAGATTTGATTATTTTGACAAGAGGAAGGTGATGGTGCGATCAGATTTAGAGGCTGATTTTTATGTGATGATTCATGTGATAATTTTGAGGTATGGAGTTTTACACAATATTCTCCTTAATCTCGCGAATGTTATTCCCTTTTATTTCATGTGATTATTGACTCATATCTTAATTGCTAAATTCATTTGGAAATCTGGAAATCATTATTGGAATCGGATTTTGATTCATGTGGTATTATATTTGTGTTGATCATGTTGTCATGAGATTTTAATATGGCACTGAGGTTGGGCACCCGCCAATATATCTGTTCCGTCTACTTGATAAAGTATGGGCGCGGTATGGTGAGGCCTGGTGACTCGGATTAATGTGTTGTTGAGAAATTATATTGATAAAAATGCTATTGAGACTCGCATTTGATTTGAATATTCGTACTCGTGTTGTTACGCTTTATTCACCTCTAATATTTTTTGAGCACCTTTCCTGTCGTATTGTGTACTTCCCCGTATTTTCTTTTAGTTGGCAGGTTAGCGTGGATTTGGGGATCTATGGACTATTTGGAGATTTGTTTTAGAGCTTGGATTTGAAAGATGTACTTTGATGTAATAATTAGTGGCATAATTTTTAGTTGGATAATTTTAAATTTGAGAGACTTTCCTGTATTCATTATTGTGGAAATAGAAAAATTATTGATTTGTTATATTTAAATTGTGGACATTTAGATGATTTATACTCTTTATTGATGGTTTTAGTTTAGTGTTATCCCAATAGCACGTCGTGTTCTCTTTTTCGGGGGCGCAAAGTGTTACAATAGGTGTGTTAACTTATATCATCAATTATATAATAGATACACACACAACCTATATATATTCAATAGGTATTCACACAACCTAATTATAATCAGTTGTACGTAGTATATATCACTCGAATACTCACCGTACATTCAATTTATGATTATTCTCACTATCGTATTTAATGGAGTATTAATCTTTACTCTAAGGGACCTAGTTACCCCTTGTTCTATTTCAGTAGCTAAGTCTTCCTTACCCTACTGGTTCATGCCATAAGCTCACTCACGCTTTCCCGTAATTACATTCTCATTCTCACGAATCAATTACAATTTAAGCTCGAATCATTTTAGTCTTAACTCTCTCCCTAAGACTACCACATGCCCTTATCAAGGTCCTACTATAATCCCATAAGTCCCCCATATTGATTTAAAGAGGCCCCCAAAGTCACCCAATCATTTACACAAAGTTTTAAGGCTTAAATAGGCAAAATAAACAAAACTAGCAGGGCCGAATCGATTCGCCCAAATACCGAATCGATTCGCCCAAATACCGAATCGATTCTCCCAAGTATCGATTTGATTCGCCTTGCCAAATTGATTCAGTCTTGGATTGAATCGATTCGCCTTGCCGAATGATTCGGTCTTGGGCTGAATCGATTCGGTCTTGGGCCGAATCGATTCGATTTGCACCAGGTCATCTTCTTTGATGGTTTTTCATGTGTTTTTCACCATTTTCACATATGTGACTTATTTTTTTCTTCACCAAATTCGAAACCAACTTTTCCAAACCTTTTTTACATGCATTAGGATGATTTCTAATGTTCTAAACACATTAAATCCTCAAGAATGAATCAAACTCATAATCATCAAAAACCTAGTTTTGTGTTCTTCCCACATATTCATTCAAAAACTCATATTTGATTCGTGGTCCTACTCATATATCTTTTGATTTCTAATCCTCTATAGATATTGAATCATTCTACATGAAATCCCTACCCATAACATGTATAAAAATCATTATTTTCTTCCAAGAACATTCATTTAATCACTATAATTGAAACCCTATTCACATGGGTATTATAACTTTATATTTAAGTGAAATAAACCACTTGCCTTTTATCAATAGGGTTTGATTTCATTGTGGGGATGATGGAATGATGATCTTATCTTCCAATCCTCACTCCAAGCTTGATTGTGGTGCAAGAATACACTTCAACCTCTCAAGAACTCTTCAAAACCTCCAAGAACTCTCTCCTTTTACTCTCCAAGGGATTTTGAGTTTCTAACCCTATCCCCTCTTATCTAACATCTGATAAAGGAGTTATAAATTCTTAGGTATCCTAACCCTCATTTCCCAAATGACTAAAACCCCCCTATATAGTGCCGGTTTAGCTTAAAATGCCCCGGGACCCAATTGACATCCCTGGGTATACTTTTTTGACTATTTCGACCCTTTCGGAGTCATCCATGACCTCAAAATCATCATTCGAGTCACTCTACATAATTATTCCATATCAACCCTTATTACTCTACGCGCGACTCCCGGTTAAGATAATTCCAATTTCGCCAATGTCACTCGCTATTACGCGAAATAATTTCCATACGTTATTTATTATTCACTTAGTAGTTTAATTTCATCATATTAATCGTTATCTCACTCTCGATTTATAATTAATAAGTACATTATTTCTCAATTCAATTAAATTACTTCTCTCGCGTAATTTAAAATAAAACTAATTAATTACCGAATTAATTAAATTCAAATACTCAGAAATATGAGGTGTTACATAACTCCCCCTTTACAAGGAATTTTGTCCCCGAAATTAGGTCATACATGCGGTAAACAACTCTAGATACTGCTTTCGCATGTCATCCTCCCACTCCCAAGTAGCTCTCTCCTCATACGACGTCTGGTTGAAAATTAATATCCTCAAGTGGAACGTGACAGAATGCTCTCCCACTCCTCCCGTACTTCTTCAGCGATGCTACATGGAACACATCATGTATTCGCTGAAGATGATCTGGTAATCCCAATCGATATTCCACTGACCCCACTCTCTCAATAATCGAAAAAGTCCCCACATATCTCGGTGCTAGCTTCCCTTTCTTTTAGAATCTCATGATCCCCTTTATGGGAGACACACGAACCAAAACCTAGTCCCTAACCTCTAACTTTGTGTGCCTCCGATCGGTATTAGCATAACTCTTCTGCCTATCCTGAGCAATCCGAATACTTCCCCGAATTAACTCAATCTTGGCAGTCCTTTCTTGTATCATCTCTGGACCCAATAACTTGTTGTCCCCTACCTCTAACCATCAAATTAGCGAACGATAAGGTCTCCCATACAATGCCTCAAACAGTGCCATGCCGATAATAAATTGGTAAGAGTTATTATACGCAAACTCTACCAATGGAAGGTATCGCTCCCATCCTCCCCCAAATTCCAGAATGCACATCCTCAACATGTCCTCTAGCATCTAATTAATTCGCTCAGTTTGCCCATTTGTCTGTGGATGATAATCAGTGCTCAACCATAAGTCTGTACCCATGGTCTCTTGGAAGCTCTGTCTGAAGTGAAACACGAAGATCTTGTCTCTATCAGAAACAATGTTAATCGATACCCTGTGCAGCTTAACTATCTCGATAATGAACAGTTGCACGTACTGACTCATCTCGTAGTCATTGCGGACCGATAAGAAGTGGGCCACCTTGGTCAACCAATCCACAATCACCCAAATGGAATCGTGACCCCTCTGCGATGTCGGCAGCCTTGTAATAAAGTCCATCGAGATACTCCCCCACTTCTACACAGGAATCTCCAATGGATGTAGCTTCCTGAAAGGTTTCTGATGGTCAACTTTCACAAGCTGACAAGTAACACACTTCGAGACAAACTCTGCTACGTCTCTCCCATTTCTTCCCACCAGTATTATCTCTTCATATCCTGGTTCATCTTATCCCCACCAAGATGTACTGCAAACCTTGAACCATGGGACTTAGTAATCACATCATGCCTCATATCCTCATCCGATGGTATAACTAATCTCCCATTAAAATGTAGACCTTACTCCGAGATGATTGAGTAAGACTCTGTACCTCAGCTAATAACAGTCGCACCTTATCCAAATAGAAATGATCATCTGCCTGCGCTTTCACTACCCGCATCATAATCTCAGGAGTGATAGATAACGCTACCATACATGCTCTGGAGACCTCGTCATCATGTCGAATCTCACTCCACTTTGCTTTTCAGACCTCCACTAACTCTTCAGTAGTTCGTCGACTCAACGCGTCTGCTACCACATTAGCCTTACCAGGATGATATTGTATATCAAACTGGTAATGCTTCACGAACTCTAGACACCGCCTATGCCTCATATTCAAATCATTCTGTGTGAAGAGATACTGAAGTGAGTTATGGTCTATAAAAAATGTAAACTGCTCCCCCAGCAGATAGTGCCTCCATATCCTGAGGGCAAATACCACCGCTGCTAACACAAGGTTGTGAGTGGGGTAATTCTTCTCATGGGGATAAAGATTTCGAGATACATACGTTATGGCCCTCTCCTCGTACTGCAATACACCCCAAAGTCCCTATAAAGACGCATTAGTGTAAACTCGATACTCCACCCCACTCTTAAGAACTGGTGATGATGTCAACTTGTCCTTCAGCTCATCGAAGAACAGCTGACAGGGGTCATTCCACATAAATGGTACCCCTTGCGAGTCAAGTTCGTCAATGAACCCACAATCTTCAAAAATCCCTTAATGAAACGACGCTAATACTCGACCAAACCCAAGAAACTGAGAATCTCCATTGGTGTCGTGGGCTATCCCCACTCCTTCACGACTGATACCTTACTCGGATCCACTGCAATACCCCCATCAGATACAGTATGTCTGAGAATCTTCACCTCTCGTGGCAAAAATCCACACTTCCTGAATTTGACATACAACTGATGGTCCCAAAGTGTCTGCAAGACCCTATGCTGATGCTATGTGTGCTCCTCCTCAATACGAGAGTAAACCAGAATGTCTTCTATAAATACGATCACAAAATGGTCCAAGAACACCCTTAATACTTTGTTCATGAAATCCATGAACATTGTTGGTGCATTGGTAAGCCCAGACGGAATCACCCTGAACTCGTATGACCTATACCATGACAGGAAAGCGGTCTTGGGAACATCCTCCTCCCGAATATGTAGCTTGTAATAACTCGATCTCAAATTAATCTTTGAGATGTAGGCAGCCCCTCTCAACTGATAAAATAGGTCATTGATCCTCGTCAACGGATATTTATGCAGTATAGTGTCCTTATTCAGCTCCCTTTAATCCACACACAAGCGAAGAGAACCATCCCCCTTATTCATAAACAACACATGTGCACCCCAAGGCGATGTGCTCCGTAAAATGAAACCCTGACCCGAGAGACACTGAATCTGCTCTCTCAACTCATGCATCTCTGTAGAGGCAACGCGATATGGTGCTCGGGCAATCAGTCTCATTCCCGGAGCTAGGTCAATCACAAACTCGATCTCTTAGTTAAGTGGTAACCCGAGTATCACCTGGAATACATCCTTAAAATCTCTCACAGCCGAAATCAAGTCTAAAAAAATCAATGTAGTATAAGTGTGTTTGCGACCCTCCCTCAAGAAGAGGTATCGCCACAAGGAGCATCTCTTACCCCGAAATGGAAAACATAATGGTACTCTCATAGCAGTCTAATATCGCCCTATATCCTGCCAACCAATCCATACCCAGAATCACATCATATCCCTTCATGTTTAACACTAGAAGGTTTATCGTTAAGCTCAGTCTCCCTATCACGATATCGACTCCTCTACAAATCGAGTGTATCAGTGAACCACTTCCTATCGATGACTCTACACACATAAGGAGACTACCGGCGGTCTCTAATAAACTGGCAGCTTTATAAAATCTAGTCTTAATAAACAAATGTTATGCCCCAAGATAAAAAAAAATCCTACCCTCAAGCCCATGAATAGGAAACGTAACCTCTACTGCTGGCAGCGCCTAGGGTGAAGGTGGCATCGGTATGTTCGGATGTTATACACATGCCCGTAGTGCATTTGTCCCTGTTGTTACTAAGGGGTTGGTGGTTTTGGTGCCATAGTGGGTTAAGGATCCTAATGTCCCTACTCGGCACCCTGCTGCTGTGCCCTGCCCTGCTATGGGTAATCTCTCCTCTTATGACCTTACTGGCCATAGATGAAGCACTTCCCTGCAAACTCTCTCTATCTCTGGCCTAGCTTGACCTGACGCTGCTGGCCCTGAGGAAATAGCTGCTAATTTAGGCCCTGGTGACCCTGTCTATAACCTGCCCCTCTGGTCGGTAACCTCTGTGGCTGAATCATTTAGCATTATTCCCCTATCGAGAATCCTGCCCTTGATGACTAATTGACTGTCTGCTGTTGCGGCGTCGAGCTGGACCCCCCCCCCCCCCCATTTGCCTTGCCCAGATGGCTAGGCTCTCCACCTCTCTTGCTCGCCTTTGCATGGAAGTGATGATCCTGACAGTGTACAAGAACAGCATTAACAACATCAATATATGTCACCAATGCGGGGTTACCGATTAAATTCTACCTTAACGTCGCTAACATCTGCTTATGTGTCTATGTACACTCAACCATGCGTATGTGGCACTGTATATTCTTTTTCACTGGCAAGCCTCAACAACATCAGAACCGCTCTGAAACTCGGACGGGTGGCCCTTATGGAAGGTCTCTCTGACTCTTTACCAAGTGGATGGCCCTACCTGGGCCTAGATCTCTGGTGCCATTGGTGGTTATGGGGCTGAGGGAAATAAGTTGTTATAGCTCTCATGGCTGTGTCGACCGCCTTGGCCACTATCACAGCCACATGTGCAGTCGAAATCATCTCTGATGGTGGATGTGCTGGAGGTACCTGTGGCTCGTGATGAGCCTCCCTCATCTCATCCCTGGCCTCTACCCTCTTAACTCGTTGTCTCCTCGGTGGCATCTGAAAATAGATCAAACTATATAAGTACACAGTTTATACAAACATCTAATAGTAGAAGTTTGATATCTCAAACACATGAAGATAAAAGCAATAGTCCTAATAATAAGGCTCTATAACAAAAGAATGATATGCTAAAATCATAATGAGACGTACATATCCTATAAACACTAGAACCTAATGCTCTGATACAATAATATCTAGTTGGATTAAGTAGAAACGTTAGGCATGCATAATAGTTGAGGGGTGAGGAAACTCAAGTGAGTGTACGTGAACCTAACATGTGTAATCAATAACTGATTTGAAATTGTGATAAATACTTGCTAAGTATTTTCAAAATGTTTTGGGTTTTAACCGTTGATATAAAATCTTTTCAAAACCTTTTAGGTGTCCAGCCACAGGGACGCCCGACTTGATGATTCTTTACAGGGACGTATAGCTGCAGCGCTATGGAGGCTTGTAGAGTTTTGATTAGACACGTCTAGCATTTCAATCCTAGAATAAGATTTTATATTCCGCATTTCAATTTGGGCATGTTGGACCCATTTGAGACTTCATTCATTTAGTATTTCAGTTTCAGGCTTGTATTCAGATATTCTTATTAGTTGGATTTATTATTTTGGTTTGGGGATTTTTAGCCGGTGGTTTATTCGGTAAGTCTTTATTTATCAATTTACTTGAGATGGGTTGGACTCTAGTATTATGTGAATATTGTAATCTAGTTTTCCGCACATATTATTTGTTTGTTTAATACAAGATAAAAATTTGGCACCGGCTTAATTAACTAATAGGTGATTAGTAATTAATTTGATTTTCGACATTGATGCTAAGAATGAACCATTTTGTAAATTTTTAATTTAATAAAGGCCTGATCACCCGGTATTTATTTGGCGAGGTGTAACAGTTAGGAGACCTGTCATATTAGTTTCGATAAAATATCAAACCCAATAATTATATATACACTTATGTCTAATTTTCTATCCAACTTATTAACTAAAATTGAATTCATGTATCCCAACACTCTAATAATTTAATCGGACATATTGAAACTAACTATGTAAGCATTACTGACATTGCATGAAGACATGATGATTGAAATATAGCAATAATGCATGTATTTAAACTCACTAAAGAAATAATGAAAGAAGAACATGCACAAACCAAGCTCGAAAGAAAAATTGAAAAGAAATTTTGCTTTGTATTGAAATAGCATGCATGAGAATAATAAACTTGAGTCTTGATGTTCCTCTCTCTCCCTAGCCTTCAAGAACTATCAAATATTATGTTAAAAGACTCCTAATAGGTCTAAGTCCCAAGTCGTTTGTAAGAATCCCTAATTCATAAAACTCTTTGGGGAAAAAATTACGCTTAAAATAAAATTCCAGCATTCAGGGGATTCGAACCGGTTTCCCTTAGCGTACCGGTCCTCTCCATTTCTATACTGGTTCGACCAAAGGGACTGTGAAATTTAACTTATTGTAATGCCCTGACCCGGATTTATGGGTTACTCGTGAGTCAATCCTATTTGACTCCAGCATTAGGTGTGAAGTGCAATGAAACAACCCAAATAATGTTGCTAGCCCAGTTTTATTTTAGTTAACATGTCACTTGTTAGCATGCGACTTCCGTTTCAAAGTAAACTACGCGAGGGACCCATGTGGAGCACCCTAAAGTCCAACTAAACAGAGATACTAACGTAAACAAAGCAAGAATACTTACTTGTATAGTGCTCTGAAAATATGAAATCGCACCCAATCTGCCGTAATAATGCGGGGATGTGAGCCTATGCCCAGTGGAAATACACAAAGCAGTATACAAAATAACGGTAGAAAGGATACTCACATGTTATAACCACATGCATGCAAAATTTTGTATGTATGTATGTATACCTTTAAAAATACATGTTCCAATGCATTCGCCATTTTACTTCCGAAAACCTTACTTGTCCAGATTAATTTACCTTAATCTTGTAAAAGTTTATTTACTCACACTTAGCATTTGTCATTTATTTAACATGCCCTGTTCAACACTTGAAACCACTAAATTTGATATCCAACCACATGCCTTTACCAGAATAACATTTTTTATTCATTTAAATACACTTTAGTATTTTCATTGAAAATCACCATTTCAACACACACATATGTCATGTTAGAAAATACTTATTTGTCATTTCAAACCCACTTTCAATGCATACTTATTCAAATTATGGGTTTAACTACTTTGGTTACTTAATTACCCATTTACCCACTTTCTTTACCCTTTTTTTCTTATCTTATAGACATTACGCATTTACTTATCCATATCACCTTTGTCCAAAGCATTTATTACATTCATTCAACTTAGGTTGTATTAAAACATTTTATCACAAAATTCATTTCTTGACATATTCCATATTTGCTTTATCTTTTCTTGGAATCTTCCTATACCGCATACTTGCATACGCTTCGAAATTTATCATTTCATGTCCTTTACACTTTAACCTTGATTTTATTCCAAATATCATATTCGTTTAGGACCATTTTGTGTGACACCTATTCCAACATTTTTATTTCATAAAAATGTTCCACGTTAGGTAAAATTACCATTTTACCCATTTGTTTCCAAAATCACCTTTTACTCCATTTTCACAAGCATTAATTCCTTCCAAACACAATTATGTTATTCATACCAACTTCTTAACACATTAACACCCTTTTTATCCTTGGAATAATATTCTTTTATTTGGAAACACCTTTATCTCTTTAATTCTTTTCAACTCCATGTGTGTTAATATTTTTCTACTAACTTTTCCAAGTTTACCCATTAACACTTATTCCATAAGTTCATTAATCATTTTCCAAACCACAAATTTCCTTACTTCTTTATCCGAGAAATTCATTTATACTTAAGACTACTGTAATACCCCGTAATTTTAATGACTTTTAAAAATGGGTTATATTTTAAATTACTGGATTCATTAGATTTTATTATTAATTAATTCATTTGGGTTTTATCCGAATTGTGGATATTAAAATGGATGATTCTGAATATTACTTAAAGATATTTACGTAATACATGAATGTCATGCTATTGATATTGTTGTGAGTTGTTAAATCAGTAATTTGAATTTTTAGTCAGATGCGGTATGGGACGTGTCGGGACTAATTTGTTAAATTAAAAAGGGAGTTTATTTTCTATCGGCCTTATAGTCATTTCGACTGCGTCTTTGCGTCCGGAAGGGTTGAAATAATCAGAAAAGTTTATTTGGATGTTGGTTTTGAGTCTCGGGTCATTTGGAAATGAAAAGATAACCCAAAATGGCATTTGGGTCATTTTTACAAAGGGATGACTAGTGATTTCGAATTTTGTCCTATTATAAGTATTTGGAGATTAATTGAACGAGGGTTCATTCATCTCTTCTACAAAACATTGACAATTCATCTTCTTAGAGAGAGTGAAAGGTTGCTTGGGAAGAGAAAAGCTTACTTGGGAAGGAGAAGAACAAAGACCAAAGGTCACCACTACCAACCACCACCGGAAGTTGGCCGGAGAAGGGATAACCACCTTTGATACACCACCCCAAAGGATCAGAACTTCATTAGAGGCAAGTGTTTGATATTTGCAATTTAAGTTTTCATATTGTCAATGTTAGAATTGAAATATGTTAATGAATATTTATTGAAAAGCCTAATTCATATTAATGATAATCGAATCATGTTAATGGGAAACGTATATGAATAATTATATGACGCATGGTATGGGACATACGGGGTTATGATACGTGGTGGAATCATATTATGGGAACTAGTAAAGAGGAGCCATTAACTAGGAGGTTAATAGGAAACGTTAAGTGTGCACTCTAGTTGAGAGGTGAGAATAGCAAGTGAGAGTTTGGATGTTAACATGTACATAATAAATGCTTTATTTCACTTGTTAAATACTTGTTGTTTTCAAAATTATTTTCAAATCGGGCTCCAACCCATTTCCTTGCATATTTTCTTTTCTATTGTACCTTCTATATCAGGTGTCCAGCAACAGGGACGCCAACCCTAGCGGATTATGACGAGCTATGGAGCTATGGAGTATTGCTTAGATGCCTATCTTCATTTGATTCACAGTATTTTTATAGTTAGGGCATGTCGCCCAAAGGAACTCAATTATCTCTTTTCTATTTGAGTCATATACTCTTATATTTGTGTCGTTTTAATACATTTACTATTGTTGTGATTAGTGTATTGGATTATTATGTGGCAATATTTATTCCAATGGTATTTAAATTCTTTTGTGTTATCTGTTCGGTTATTAGTGTTGTAGAATAATATGTGTAGTGTTATTCATAAACTAAAAATGGTTTTTGTTGAAATTTAAATTTGGAAAGTTTTTAACACCAGCTTAATTGGGTATTGGGTGAGTTGTAAATGTTTTCTACAGTGATGCTAAGAATGAGCCAACTGTATATTCTGTTTTAATTTGGTATAGGACTGGCCACCCGGTATTTAATTAGGCGGGGTGTTATAGGTGGTATCAGAGCATCAGGTTCTAGTGTCCTTTAGGATCTGTACGGCTTATTGTGATTTCAGCTTAGCGTTCTTTGATGTAGAGCCCTATGTTTAGGATTGTTGATTTTTTTGGTAAGATTCCGTATATCTTAGTAAATCTTATTTGCGTTCATACATATTCGTACAAGAAGTATGGTAGATGAGGGCCATTGGACGGATAACGGAGATCTTACTTAGTAGGTTATGAAGTATCTTCGAGTATGATGACCGTAGTCGAGGTCACCCCTATTATGGAAAATTGAGGAGAGTCGTCAGTAGAAGTTCTTGAAATGCGAGAAATGTGTGTGTTACCTAACGAAGTCAATATATTCAAAGGCTTAGGCATATAGTGGAGTGTGGTTAACTAGAACTGAAAATTTGGGGTAAAATTTTTCTTGACTCATCAGAGCAAAGTTATACTAGTGCGATATAACAACCACCTCCCGCGAATGAGGGTATGTTTTCTATCTAAGGAGTTATGAGGCGCATATTGATTTTTGTTAGTAATTAGTATTGTGTGGGAAAAAGGGTTGCTAAACTTAGCCTATAGCACTGTTATTTATATAGACTCACCGAGGGATATGGGACACCTATGTTTTTCATGTCATCACGTGGGTTTGATTTTTATCATGGGATTACTTACTTTGGGTATGTTCGAACATGATGTGACTGTCGACATGGATTTACTTATGGTATATGAGAGCGTATGTACTACTACTAGCTTGCATCTTATCTGTAATAAGAGAGTAGATGAGTAGACTTTTTAATTTCAATCGATAAAACCTATAGAGAGGTTATATACTATTGACTAAGGACCTGAGGAGTTTCGATGACTGACTACTTTAGGTAGTAGTGTATCGGGGGAGTTCCTTATTTGGATTTCACTTGCGAGACACCCCACGCAAGAAACTAATAAGCTTTGGGAGTCGAAATAAGTTAGGTCTTTAGGATATGAGTTTATAACCTTTGCGATAAATATTATAATGAAAGTTGTACGATAGGGTGTATGGGCGCCCTGGATGGTTGGATTGTAGTAGTTTTTAAAATTGTGAAACTGTAACTTCAGGATTTATTTGTTTAATACGTGAGGATAATTTTTCCCAAAGTTTGTCACGAGGACGGTATAGGGAAGATTGGATAAAGTTTAAAGTCGATTATGTTGGAACTATAAGGTGAGACTTAGTTTAACATCGATGGATATTTTCGTTAACGTACTATATGGGCAGTACGACATAGATTACTTACGATGTGAGATGTATACTCAGAGTTGACCTTACCAGTATGATTTATTTTTCGAATTTCAGGACGAAATTCTGTTACAAGGGGGAAGTATGTAATACCCCGTAATTTTAATGACTTTTAAAAATGGGTTATATTTTAAATTAATGGATTAATTGGATTTTATTATTAATTAATTAATTTGGGTTTTATTCGAATTTTGGATATTAAAATGGATGATTCTGAATATTACTTAAAGATATTTAGGTAATATATGAATGTGATGCTATTGATATTGTTGTGAGTTGTTAAATCAGTAATTTGAATTTTTAGTCAGATGCGGTATCGGACGTGTCGGGACTAATTTGTTAAATTAAAAAGGGAGTTTATTTTCTATCGACCTTGTAGTCATTTCAACTGTGTCGTTGCGTTCATAAGGGTTGAAATAGTCAGAAAAGTTTATTTGGATGTTGGTTTTGAGTCTCGGGTCATTTGGAAATGAAAAGACAACCCAAAAGGGCATTTTGGTCATTTTTACAAGGGGGATGAACAGTGATTTCGGATTTTGTCCTATTATAAGTATTTGGAGATTAATTGAACGTGGGTTCATTCATCTCTTCTATAAAACATTGAGAAGTCATCTTCTTAGAGAGAGTGAAAGGTTTCTTGGGAAGAGAAAAGCTTACTTGTGAAGGAGAAGAACAAAGACCAAAGGTCACCACTACCAACCACCATCGGAAGTTGGCCGGAGAAGGGAGAACCACCTTTGATACACCACCCCAAAGGATAAGAACTTCATTAGAGGCAAGTGTTTGATATTTGCAATTTAAGTTTGCATATTGTCCATGTTAGAATAGTTATAAAAATAGATGATTTTTCAGGTTTGGAAGATAAAGATGGAGTTGTAATGGATTTATGGAAATATGAACATATAAAGGAATCAAATTCATGTTGTAGGTAGTTAGTAATCCACGAAATAATCATAAATCTGTTGAAGAAATTCTGAAAACCATTGATGTGTTCTTAAAGATATTATGTTGATAATTTTCTAGGAAAATAGGATAAAAACATGCTTTTAATTCAATCTCTTGATGATTCTAGGATGTTTAGATCATTAGAAATCATTTATATATGTTAATATATCATGTAGTTAAGGATTATAAGTCATTTGGGTTGTTAATATGAAGGTTTGAATGATCAAAAATGATGAAACCCGTAGTATAAGAAATGCAGAAAACTGGGCTGATACCTGGGCGATCGATCGATCGCCCCCTGCCTTCGATCGATCGACCTCCCCAGAATCTTTAAAGTTATTTTTTTTTAATGTTGATTCTTATCCCAAACCTTTTGTATATCTTTGGTGATTATTAATTGGATATTATGATACTTAGAAAAGATCAGTAGGCCCTAGATAAGATTTGAATTAATTTGATTGGGATTTAATTGATTATAATGACGATAATTATATTGAAAGGTATTTTGGATGCTAGATTCATTTGTTGGATTATAATTGGTATGCATGAGGATCAAGACTAGGTCCAGTCGTGGTGATTGAATATAACACTTGGGTAGATTTAAGTTTACAAGAGGGTCTAATGCTAAGAGATAGAAGAGGTGTTTATAAGAGATTTGAAACTATCAGTTTTAACCCTAATTAAAGGGAGAGTTTAATTCGTAGTAATTCAGGACATATGGTGATATGGACCAGTAGGATATTAGTGATTTCTTACTGAATATACTATTGAGGAAAACCTATTTGAACCTTGAGTAATGAGTGAGGCTCGTGGATAATTGAATTATAGAAGTAAGTCATAATATTTTAATACGCAGGATTTGAGAGATATAATGCTACGTATGGGAACTATCTTAGGGTAATGTGAGTACCTTGTTGATATTATAGGTATGATAATGCCTATTTGATTGATTGATGATTTGTGAGTATGACATACCTAGATTACTTGCTATCGACGGGAGGTTTGCGCGTGAGGGCAGTCATATCCTGATAAATCCATGGGATCTTTGATTTTTCGCACAAGAACATAGGTCTATGAAAGACTTATCGGGGAGTTGATAAGTCCGCTGACTGTGGGTACGTAGGTATGTGCGTGACCCATGGATACGAGAGCTATGTTCGCCTCCAATTTGTATGTTGATGTTTGTGGTTCTAGAAATCCTTACCGAACCTTTTGTCTCCTATCCGGCGACCAGTAATATTGGGACATGATAGCAGAGTAATGCATTGCACCGCAGCTGTGACTCGGGGTGCCGTATTGTATATGTATATATATATATATAATGAATTAAATGAATGTTTATATTGTTGTTAAATTAATCTACTGTGTGATAATTATAGATAACGGTGAATTGAGAAAAAGAATTGAAATAAGTTAATGAATATTTATTGAAAAGCTTAATTCATATTAATGATAATCGAATCATGTTAATGGGAAACGTATATGAATAATTATATGACATATGGTATGGGACATACGGGGTTATGATACGGGATGGAATCATATTATGGGAACTAGTAAAGAGGAGCCATTAACTAGGAGGTTAATAGGAAACGTTAAGTGTGCACTCTAGTTGAGAGGTGAGAATATCAAGTGAGAGTCTGGATGCTAACATGTACATAATAACTGCTTTATTGCACTTGTTAAATACTTGCTGTTTTCAAAATCATTTTCACATCGGGCTCGGACCCGTTTTCTTGCATATTTTCTTTTCTATTGTACCTTCTATATCAGGTGTCCAGCAACAGGGACACCAACCCTAGCATATTATGACGAGCTATGGAGCTATGGAGTATTTCTTAGACACCTATCTTCATTTTATTCACGGTATTTTTATAGTTAGGGCATGTCGCCCAAAGGAACTCAATTATCTCTTTTCTATCTGAGTCATATACTCTTATATTTGTGTCGTTTTAATACATTTACTATTGTTGGGATTACTGTATTGGATTATTATGTGCGAATGTTTATTCCAATGGCATTTAAATTCTTTTATGTTATCTGTTCGGTTATTAGTGTTGTATAATAATATGTGTAGTGTTATTCATAAACTAAAAATGGTTTTTGTTGAAATTAAAATTTGGAAAGTTTTTAACACCAGCTTAATTGGGTATTGGGTGAGTTGTAAATGTTTTCGAAAGTGATGCTAAGAATGATCCAACTGTTTATTCTGTTTTAATTTGGTATAGGACTGACCACCCGGTATTTAATTAGGCGGGGTGTTTCAACTACTTTATTGTAAAAAACCATTTCTTTCATTTCACACCTAGTCTTACACTTTATCCTTACCACATTTTCAACCCCTTTTCCATACACTTTAAATGCAAGAATTTCTACTTTTCTCATTTCATGTCAAAACCTAACAAAACCTTCTCTAAACTTGTTTATACATTTAATATCAAAATACTACAAGTTTATATGCATGAGAAGATGGATTTTAAACCCAAAAATTCTACCACATGGTTTCAACATATATTTCATCATGCCAAATCATTATCCTTGCAAAAATACATTTTTAAGGTACAAAAGACATTTAATTTCTTCAAACTCAATGAATGTCTATTTTTCATAAACCCTTATTTTTGCAAGAACTTGAAATATTATTATTCCACCAATTTCTCCACCAAAATCATTTCATTTACCAACATTTTATTTCATAAAATATTTTCCATCAGCATTTCTAGAAAATACACCATTTTCATAAAACATCAACTTTCATTATTTCAAAACCTTCAAATATTCATTCATCTTTTTATTTTCAACAAAACAACATTTTTATTTCATAAATATGTTTATTATCTTCTACACATTAATTACCCATGTAACTAAATACACCCTACTCAAATAGTCTAACAACAAGACTACAAATGCACGATAACATATTACACTAAAAGTTCAGTTTTTCCCACCTCTAATGGCTCAAATAGTGGTGTAAGGGTTGGTGTAGGTAAGCAACCCCCACTTCCAAAGCTGGCCTCAAGAGGTTATCAAATGCATCCTCCAAGAGCTCCAAAATGCTTTTCTTCCAAGCTTCCAAGTAAGACCCACTTCAACTCCATTAAAAACCCACATTCATCTTCTCTAAGAAATCCCCTAAATACTCCTCCAAAATTTGTAGCTTTTCCATATAAATTGAGGAAATGATATTGTGGGTTTGAACAAGGTGGAATATCACCCAAAATTGTGGTGGAGTGGTGGAATGGTGGTGGGTGGAGGTGGAAGACCACCCACCTCTCTCTCACTCACTCTCTCCTTCTTTCATTTTCTCCCAATAACAAATAAACCAAAATCACCCAAATAACCTTTATAAAACCTCTCTTAATACCAAAAATCCCGTTTTTCCCTTTCTGAGGTGATCAGGGCTTGACAACAGACAAAATCAACGCTCCAAATTATGACAGCGCACAAGGGCAATCAGATCAAAAAACTCAATTAAGGTCTTCAAACGGCTTCCCTATGTCGTTTGAACGACACCACCTATGTCGTTAGATCTGTGGATCGTGCGACCCTTCGTACGACCTGCTACTGTAAACCGGTAGCACGTCATTAGATGTCCTTCTACTCGGAACCTTTACATTATCATTCGAATGACAGTGCCATGTCGTTTGAACGACCCTATTTCTTTTTATTTTTATTTTTCTCCAATTTTCATCCCTAGTTCTTCTATAATTACAATTAACTCGTCCTCAATTATACTCAACGTATAATTTAATTAATTTACTGGAGCGGGATATTACAAACTTCCCTTTATTGGGAATTTTGTGTCCAAAATTCTTGGTCCATCAATCCTCAAACTCATAGGGTCCACCAACTTTCATTCTAAGTCCTAGAAACCCTTTAAGACAATTCATCAAAGTCCGTAGCACTAAAGTCGCCAAATGTTTAACATGCAACATGCTTTATTGCTCACCATTTCATCAACCATGTCACTACATAATTTAATCTGAGTCTCCACCCGCCTTATAATCAAGTCTAAACCATTTCCAGCACTACCTATGATAGTATCTAAGGCATATCGGTGCCTTTAAAGGCAAAACACTTCTTGCGATCAACGCACACCCAAAGAAACTCATGATACAACCAATCGTCGTATATATCACAAAAATTCAATTTCTATCTGAGGACAGTACATCCCGTGTTCCACTAACTTTCATGTTATCCTAACTACGCAACTCGGTTGAGCTTGCCGAGAACCATAGTATGCCAGCCTCCCACCCATGGAGGAACAATCCCATCAAATCATTACTGTACTCCTGATTTACACGTGTCGTTGTGTCACTCTAATGAACCTAACACTACCTTAGGCATATCAACCTTGAGTACTCACTAGAGTTTAACTCTAACTGTCGGCCCTCAAAATATAACTTTTAACAAAAACTTTTGCTTAGGATGAATGCAAACCAACTTTATCTTTTGAAAAAATATTTTTCAATTTGATCAAACCAAGTTGTGACACAAATTAACTTAACCAGATTTTATCTTGTTTAACCCTAAGCATGCAACTAGTGATTAAAGCAAGTAAAATAAAGTAAAGCAATGCTCACAACACCAATCTATGAGGAAAAAACTAATCGGAAAAAAATCTCGGATGGCCCAGGCCAGACAATCACTATGACAATGGTTTTACAAAGTCAGATAGTAGTCTTATACAACGACTCGATCCACCCACGAGACTTGACGCTCTTATAATATTCTACCATTCTTTACAGTGCCCACGCAGAAAGTAGCATTCTTCTACGATGCTTGTCCACAGCAGTCGCCTCCACGAATGCCTCGGTATCCACCGATACGGCCTTGTGTCATCTACGATGTCAAAACTGGAATCCGCCAAATCTTCACCGCAAAATCAACAATGGATCTTCAATAGAACCTCAAACTTTGTGCCAACAAGATCACAAGAACATATGATAATGAAAAGCTCGGATATTGAAACTCTAAGGATGTTTTATTGTTAAAACACTTAGAAAACTTTGTGCATAAACCTTTTTGTATGGTAAACTATTTTTTGTACTGCACACGCTTCGAGGAAATTGACCACGCTTATTTATAATTATTTTAAGGCGGTGGAGGATCTCGTTCGAGCGAGATACTGCGTCGTTCGAATGACAGCAGCACTCGTTCAAATGATAACAATTGTCATTTGAATGACGTCGTAATTATAGTCTGATATAAATCCAAATTTGAGAACAGAGTTTTACTACCAACTCTTATCTAACTCTAATCCGCCCTCATCTAATTAAAACGAAGTGTAAACATTTAAAACACTTTTTAAAACATTTTAAATACATTTTCTTAAAAAATAAATTCCTTATTTTTGTAAAATAAAATTTTGTGTTACATTAACATTATGCATTCATGCCTGTGTGATCTCAGAATGCAATTAAACCTTGAAGACGAGAAATACACACCCATTAAACTTCGACAAGATTAATTCCTTGAAGCTTTGCGACAACATCTTCAACTTAATCTTCGACAAGTCATAGTCTCGTAGTGGATTGGACAATAAAAATCTTCATATAACTCAAACATGTTTTGTTCCTAGAATAAGTCAAAACTACATTAAGACTCAATTGGAAATTTGGTCCTTACAAATCTCCCCCTTTGACTATTCCGGGACAAAATCAACAGTGAAATGCCTAAGTCGGGCCGTCAAGCCGTATAACGCCTAAATCCCATCCCATAAAACCCAAAATGAAAAATACCTCATCAGTATAGGATAAGATTCGTCAATAATGGACCGGCAAACATGAAACTGTCTCGAGTGTCTGAATGTGATGCATACTTGAAATCTCGAATGTCTTTAAGCATACCTACACATATAAAACTAGAGGTGGCAATTCGGGTTAGTCGTGTCGTTTTTGGGCCGCGTTGATTTTTATTTAAGTATAAGTTTTGGGTAATCTTAAATTTATATATGCTAATCGTATCATGTTCGGGTCATTTCGGGTTATTACCATAAACGGGTTATCGTGTCAAAAATTGCCAGCGCTACATGAAACAGATAAATACCAGTGAATTATAGAGGAACAAATGATATAAATCAGTATGAAAACTCAAATCAGAAATCAGAATCATTTGTTATGTGAGTAAGCATGATACCAATATGGGAAAACAAAAGAAAACTCGATTCAGACAAAAACTCCCCCCACATCACAGACATCTCTCCCCCTTTTTGTCTCGAATAGACAATCCGGTGAAAAGATAAACAATTCTAGCATGAGATATACCAATGTGATTAAATCAACATGAAGAATTTCTTGATAAACATGAAATAACCAGCTAAATATGATTAAGCAATGTCAAATTAGTAGCTAGCAAATAATGAATCACATAAAGAATATATCAATCTAAGCAGGTGTGATTAAAGGAACTAATGCAGCAAAATATGTCAATGATCAAAGTAAACTGCATAAACAAAAACCCAGTACCTAAATATGAATTAATATGCAACAGGGTACTGAAACAGACATCAACCAGAAAAAGTCAAACTCGTCAAACAGGATGTTGTTTGAACGAGCCGGGGTGGTCGTTTGAACGAGAAGAGACATCACTTGAACAAGGACATATGTCGTTAGAACGACATATCAAACTTTCACAGTCTCCCCAAAAAATTAAACAGTGTTACCTAGTTGAAAATTTTATGAAAATTCTAACTAGAAAGGGCTCAAAACTGCGAAACAGTAGCAAAACTGAGAAAACTCAAAAATAAACAAATACGAGTAACATGCTAACATAGTACCGATATGATCAAATATGAAACATGGAATGTTTAAGCGTGAACTATAATGAATGAATCATAATTCCAACACATCGAAATGATTAAGAAGCTCTAATCAATAGCAATCTATCATCAAACTTTATTATAGCCATATATGACAATTAAAGTGTGAGCTTAATAAACTAAACAAACATTAGGCACACGAATCCGGAATTTCGACGATTATACGAACAATAGCGTCATGACACGAATTTTTAACTATAGGATTCTTTATGCAAACCCGTTTAAATTTTTAATCCATCCAAACACCCACAAATATATATCATAATTTTTTCTTTTGAATGAACTAAACTAATTTGGCCCATTTTTGGCATATGATTCTTTTTATTGCCATTTAATTTTTCGGGCTCTTTTAAATGGTGGCTTTCACGATGAGTAAATTTTACACTCTCGCAACCCTTTCCCTTGAACACTCATCATTTTTTCAATTACAATCCTCATGGTAAACGGATATTAATGCACAGTTCCTCCATATGTCTACTTACACATAGATGACAAAATTGAGATAAGAACGTCTCACCAGACTCAAATATGCAAGAGTAGTCAAACATCCATATAAACTCATGCATGTGTGTAAAGATGGCATATATACAAAGTCAAATCAAAACGCATATCAACTTCGAAACAACCCCATAATACAATGGTTATGATCATTCTAAGCATCAATAATAATGACCAAATGTCCTAGCCACATGAATAATGGAAGGAATGGGGTCCAAGCACATCAATATACTACATCAAATATGTTAACTCACGACACAAAAATCTTTTTGTCTTTTTCTAAAAAAATTTCAAAACCATAAATCTTTTTGTATTTTTAAAAAAATTTATTAAAAAAAACAAAATATTTTTGTATTTTTCAAATAAAATCCAATAAATGATAAATATAATATAAAATGATAAGCATGGTAACACACTCAACCTTTAGATTTAGCATGGGAAGAATCAAGTGCAACCAAATGAGAACCATGAAGTTTTATTCCTAAAGCTACCAAATCCGACTTCCTAACCCAAGTAGGTGTGTAACGACGTATGGGGTGGGGGAATCAGGGAAACTTTATTCCTAAACTTTTGAGGAGCATTCCTAAGGTCATAGCAAAACTTCATAAGGTGACCTTTCCTACCACAAAACGTGTAAATATAGTGATGGTATGGAAAGTGACCTACACGTGGACTTTTTCTAACGTTCGTATCTGGCTCTCTCACACGTGCGGGGGGAATGGGAACAACACGATCATCAAAGCCAATGCCACCCCTATCTATCTTAATTTGGACTGTGCCTAGCATCCTATCCAACTTCTCACTTCTAGCCTCTAAGTCAAACTTAATTCTAGACGAGTCTCGCAAACTCTCCTCTAACTCCTTAATCCTAGACTCAAGTAGACGCCTAGACTCCTCAAACTCTAACACCTCCTTTTTTAAAGCCTCCATCAAACCTCTAAGCGGTCTCTCTTTCTCGGCGTACTATAGCTTCTCCATAAGCTTCTTCTCCCGTGCCCTAAGATCCTCAATTAACGCATCATTATTTTCTATAGTACGTTCTTTCAACTTAGATTGCAATTTCGCGTTAGCCTTTTTAACCTTCATCGTCTCCTCAAAAGACTCTCGAAATTCAACTTGCAACTCTCCTACGTCGATCTCCTCATCCTCGCTCTCATCACCCTCCCCTTCTCGGGAAGCACTCTCAACAGCCTATGAAGTGTCATGCATATAAGTGTCCTCGTGGAAAGATATATCGTCGTCGTTCACATGACATTCCATAAATGCAACAATGTTACACTTAATTGGGGAATCGTCTACCTCTTCCGGTTCACTATAACTTAAGGTGGTGGTGTATGATATCGGCTTCTTGCCCTATTTATTAAGTGTAGTGGGACACTAATATACTTTATGACCATACCCCTCACACCCGAAACACCTATCAGAATCATCTCTCTTGGGTTTCTCACTTTTATCCCCAGGGGCAGAGTCTCCCTTGTTCTTGAATTTCCCAAAAATTTTGGCATCTTTCGATTGCTTATGAATTTGAATAAACTTCTGGAACTTTCTTTCCAACAAGACGGCATCCTCAAAGTTGGAATCGGATTCGTCATTCGAAACTTTAGTCTCCTCCTTCAGAGCTTTCAAAGCAATGCCCTTTTCTTTCTTTGGCACTTGCTTAGAGGTAAACATATCGAGTTCATAGGTTTGTAAGTCACCTACTACCTCTTCTAGTTTCGACGAGTTAAGCATACCAAGGGAATTCATAGCGGTCACTTTAGCATCAAACCTACTCGGCAACGATCTCAAAATTTTCTTAATCACTCAGTTATCGGGATTCTTCTCACCTAGGTTAAACGCCTCATTAACAATAGTGGAAAACCTAGTGTAAAACTCATCAAATGTCTCACTCTCTAACATCGTAATCGTCTCACACTGTGTAGTAAGATTTTGCAACTTAGACACCCTAACTGTGCTCATGCCCTCGTGAGTGAGTGCTATTGTATCCCAAGATCCTTTCAAAGTTTCACAAGTCATGATACGATTATACTCTTCAAGTGTGACATGTGAGGAAATAATGTGCAGACCTTTAGAGTTATGTTGTGCAAGCCTATGTTCAGTCTCAGTTCATGACTCAAAAGGTTTAAAACTATTGACCTCACCCTCTCATGTGACAGGTGGTGACTAACCTTTTTCAACGGTTAACCAGACATGCTCATCAATGGATTTTAAAGTATTTTTCATTCGTATTTTCCAATAAGCATAATTAGTGCCATAAAAAACAAAAGTGCGGAAACTATCATAATTTCCAAAATTCATCCTCACAAGCAAAAAGGGATCAAACACAATAAAAATGTATTTCTCGCTCTGATACCAATTTGTAGGTCCCCAAAATATAACTTTTAACAAAAGCTTTTGCTTGAGCAGAATTAAGTTAAGGACGAATGCAAACCAACTTTCTCTTTTGAAAAACTCTTTTTCAATTTTATCAAACCAAGTTGTGACACAAATTAACTTAACCAGATTTTATTTTGCTTAACCCTAAGCAAGCAACTAGTGATTAAAGCAAGTAAAATAAAGTAAAACAATACTCACAACGCCGATGTACGAGGAAAAACCCAATCGTGAAAAAACCTCGGATGGCCCAGGCCAGACAATCACTATGGCAATGGTTTTACAAAGTCAGACGGTGGTCTTATACAATGACTTGATCCACCAACAAGACTTGATGTTCCTCTGACCTTCTACCAATCTTCACATTGCCCACGTATAAAGTAACCTTCTTCTACGATGCTCGTCCACAGCAGTCGCCACCACGAATGCCTCGGTATTCACCGATACGGCCTTATGTCGTATACGATGTCGAAATCGGTATCCGTCGAATCTTCATTGCAAAAACAGCAATGGATCTTCAATAGAACCTCAAACATGATGCCAATAAGATCACAAGAACATATGATAATAAAAGATCGGATCTTGAAACTCTAAGGATATTTTATTGTGAAACACTTAGAAAACTTTTTGCAAAAACCTTTTTGTATGGTAAACTATTTTTCGTATTGCACACGCTTTGAGGAAAATAACCATGCCTATTTATAATTATTTTAAAGCGATGGAGGATCTCATTCGAGCGAGATACTGCGTCATTCGAACGACAACAGCACTCGTTCGAACGACAACAATCGTCGTTTGAATGACGTCGTAATTAGACTCTGATATAAATCCAACTTTGAAAATAGAGTTTATACTAAAAACCAACTCTAATCCGTCATCATCTAATTAAAATGAAGTGTAAACATTTAAAACACTTTTAAAACAATTTTAAAACATTTTTTTTAAATAACATTCGTATTTTTGTAATATAAAATACTGAGTTATATTAACATTATGCATTCATACCTCTGTGATCTCGAAATGCAATTAAACCTTAAAGACGAGAAATTCGCACCAATTAAATTTCGGCATGATTAATTTCTTGAAGCTTTGTCGCAACATCTTCAATTAAATATTCGACAAGTCATAGTCTCATAATGGATCGGACAATAAAAATCTACCTATGACTCAAACGTATTTTGTTCCGAGAATAAGTCAAAACTACATTAAGACTTATTTAGAAATTTAATCCTTACACTAATCCACTCACTATGGAAAAGCAGCATCTTGTGCGAAGTTTTTCTTTATTTTCAACACTATGTTGTATCCTAAAACCATCATCCCGCTCTTCGCAACCCGAACCGCTCACTGTCGGGCGGAACAGATCTGCTAATTCTTTGATTCCAGTTAGTAAGAGGGATCTTGAATTAAGAAATAGACTCCCAATTACCTTGTTGTTGTGTAGTTGCTCTTTTTGAGTTATGGAGCTGAGCTGATGGGAGCTTAGGATTACCTTAAGTGAGTTCAAGGAAGTGACGTGAAGGTAGCCTTAGGTAAGCCGGTCATCCAAAAGTCCATTAGTCTAAAGGGAGACTGATACTACGAGAAAATAGAGTGGCCGAAAGCGTAGCTACCCGTACACAAAATTTTGTGCAACCGGAAGAATATCTCAGATGGGCGCCCACAGCTACCGAGCTACATTGACCAAACTCGGTCCACCGTGCTCTCACGGGCTCAATCGCGTCATACCATGACATTGGCACCAATTTGAGTCACCACATAGGTGTGAATATTGATTCCCAATTATTGAAATCGTAAGGAACATAAGAGAAATAATCAGAAGGAACAAACAACTGTCCCAAGAAATTTCATGCATAGGCATCTGATTTCGATGTATGAAAGCGAACCTACACCGTGTACTTGAAATCATGCCATTCATTCTCAAAACTCTCACCGAGTACCACTTCTGGCCATATACCCTAGCCTGGTCACATGTTGTGATGAACCGAAGCGCAACCATTCATTCTCATAATGTGAACACAATTAACAAATCGGTAGTCCTTTAGGAAGTCAATGCCCGACTTCCCTCCTTGGGATCAAGGCCCAATATTTTGCATCCTTGGCGTAAACGAATCATTATAATTGGCAGACACCTCACGCTTTAGTCACTGATTTTGTCCAATCACTAGCGACAATGTCATTAACCTATTATACCTAGGTTATTGTCTGCTTTAACATATCGTGATCGAATCTGAAATTCCATATACATTACTTGGATCAAGCAAAGCACTCACCTACTTGTGTTGTTTCGATCGCAAGAGATTGCCTCTAATTCGCCTTAACATTTATACCCACCCGGGATTTTTGCGATGATCACACCCGTCGTCATTGTCACCCTAAGGGTTGTCGATATCACACTGGGCTACGTCTCCTAACCAGTACTAACTTGGCAAGACGTCACAAGAACTAATCCTTCCATTACCAAGGTTATCTTAGCATATATAGTCGACACCTCGACATAATAATCATGTTTCGATGCTACCCCATCTTAATTTCCTTTTTCAAGTCTCCACTTGGCGTTATCACTCTAAGTCTCGAATACATCCCTAGTGTATCCCGAAACTGGTTATCACCACACCCATACTAATCATTCCATGAAATTCGAGCATCACTCCTATAACAACACTACTATCATCCTACCTTAGGGATTGCACCACCCATATGTGCCGATTGGAAGGCCATACCTGGCACGCATTCTACACAACCTTCAATTTGGGTTCATCATCTGTCAACTCAATCACTACTAGAATGTTACTGGCTCTTTTTTACCAAACTTAACTAGTGTTCTAAGAAGAGCAAACGTATTTCATGTAAAGTCTCAAAACTCGACAGGGTTTCACCGTCCATACTTTTATAGTCATAGAAGCACTCTCCAAACCTTTCAATATCCACATCGATACTATTTGGCGCTCACAAAGATACCACTCTACGAGCTTCTAGCTATAGTGCACCTTAATCGTCAATCACCTTAAGGCATCAAAACATTCGATATTTATCCTCAATCATACCACACACAATTTGTCCTATGGGCACCTCACATGTCTATAAACCACTCTTACACTAGGACCACCTCGCACCTAGCCACTACCTCGGTGGCTAAAACGAGTTTCAATACTTAGATGCTAATCTTATTTTTCCTCCAAATGGATGTGACTATAAGTTACGTACAAACCATAATTAATGCTACTACGGGTTATGGAAGGATATGGGACATCGCCTGCAGCCTATAAACCTCAAGGTCTGCCTCACCCAATCCTCAAATGGATGTTCAATCATGTCAACTAACTTTCCTTACTATGTGAATATCACACCATGTGCTAAACGACAAGTTAACACGACTATATAAATATTGGTAGGATACGGGCGTCGAGTATTGCCTATAAATACCAAGGTCCATACTACAGATGTCGCATGATATCCTATTCCTCACTGCCCCATTAAAATGAAGACACACCCTACCTAAGTCCTTGAACCAAGGATCTAATATGTTCACCCACAAAAATCAATACTTATTAATGCCACTCAGCTATTTAGTCTCCATACATGAGATGAACAACCTTTACCACTAGGTTGTTGTGAACACCACCCACTAATGCCACTAACAAGGCTACTCTCATACAAAGGATTACGACATTGCCACTATTAGTCTACACAACCACATGTGTTCACCGAACAACCATCAATTGCGATATCACCCCAAGGATCAAATTTTCCTAATTATATTATGGGCGTAAACTACCCATAAGTGACGTACCTAAGGGTTATATATATCCTTTAGTCACCAATCATTAGTGTCTTGTCTAAACACCCTAACCATTAATCCCTACTATTGACTATATGCAACTTGTGCCACTTGCCCATTGGGCATCATTTCATTCTATTGATGTCTTAATGATTTTATGGCATCAAAATTCCAACACAAGCACCTCACACTAACAACCACACTGTCACCACTACAAGCTAACATGCACACCCGTAACGCGAAAGCGACTAATCACTATCAATTTAATTGTGTGTCTCTTGACACCAACTCACTAATCGTGTTAATCTCTTTGACTTTTCCATCGAGGACACGAACTAAACCATTATCAAACTAGCATTAACTGCCCAAACCACATCGACAGCGAAAGATCTAATACCGATGTAAAGACATATTTTTTATTATCCGTTATCAATTGAGTATGTCGTATACCGCTACAACCGTCGAAGAATAATTCAAAATCATTCAAGCATCAAGATGGATCCGAATATCAAGTTCTTCAACAAGAAAAGCCTCTACGAGATAAATTTGGTAAAGATTGTGTTTTAATTCCTTAGCATTTCACTTAAAGTGTTGGGATATTTTTTATCAAATATTTTTTAAGTGTTGGAGCGGACTTTTTAAGTTTTTCGTCAAAAAAAAAATTAAAGTTTTAAGACGGAACATTTATTGGCGAAAGATATAAAAATAGTTTTTTTAATTTTTTGTTCGAGTGACATCCTTATGTCGAGCGAAGCTCGTTCGAGCAAGATAGATTTTTCATTCGAGTGACGCGTCGCCTTATATTTTTTATAAATTGGTTTTTCCAGTTTTGTTTTTGTTCAGAAGACCTGAGATTACCGCTTTACGAAAACTGCTACTCCAGACTCGTTTGTCTTCCCTTTTAAGTCTTTAATCCCTTTTGGTTTTCAATTCACAACATCCCAATTGTTTATGTGAGTTATTTTGGAACCCCAAAACACATATTCTGTCAAGTTTCCCTTGTATAAAAGATCTCTACTGTTGATCTAGGTGCTCTTGAAGGGAATACTGACCTGAAGACAATTACATGTCAATAGGGAGTGCTCGTGAGTATTCCTGGGCTGAATTGGAGCTGTGATTTTGGCTAACTCTAGGTTGCGTGCCTATGTGATTGTTCGGTGGAGTGAACATTGCAGATTTCATTGTGTATGTAAGTTGAGATTTATTTTACATAGTGAAATAAAAAGGTTTTACTCGAAAGGGGCTTTTCCTAAAATTTGTGAGTTAGATATTTTATTTGTGATGGTTTGATACACACACACACATACATATAGTTGAATATTTAGAGGTTGATTTAATTTGGCTTAAAATTAACTCCAATTAAATAAGTTTATAGTTAGAATTTGTGACTTTATTTAAACCAGTATCACACACAACACACATAGTTTTACAAATTGTTATGAGAGCAGGTTTCACTAATTTATTATGAATTCCTATTTTTCGCAAAATTTGTGTGATATTGATTTTTTTTTAAATCTGTTTTTTTAAAATTGTCGCAATGTTTCCGAATGAAAACTTATATAATCGGTTGCCAATTTTTTTTACCGGTATAATTATGATTATTAGAAAGCCTGCATGAAATCACATTTAAAAAAAATCGATGAGCGAGTTTGGGTCATTTGTGAAAGAGGTTGGACTCCTCCCACTGTCACCGCAAATAATGTTAAAACCTGTGTCAGAGTAAACTTAGGATGAGTTTAGGTGGAGCACTTTTAATTCACGTGGGCTTAGTGCAATTTTCGAACACATGACCCCTAACGAGTTTCGACATATTATGACGTGCAATATGTATAAATAAGCATGGGATGTTTTACAACTCACCCACGAAGGCACTAACGTGGTCAAAGAGTCTAAAATTCAAAATTTAACTACTCAATTTGAAACTATTCAGACTCAGTGTTATGATAACTTTTATTCAGGTTTGTCTGACGTTGTCAACACTAGTTTCAATCTTGGTGAGCCCATACCTGATGCACGAGTGGTTAAAAAGATTTTAAGATTGCTGCCAAAACATTTTATCCCTTAAGTGACTGTTTTGAATACCTTAGGTAATTTGAATCGTCTAAAATTAGAAGAGCTGGTAGGAGACCTCCAAACATATGAGATTGACTTATTTCCTGACACTGTCAAGCCTAAGGATAAAGGGATAGAACTTAAACCCTAGTCTAAGAAGAAAAAGAAAGTGAGTTTTTGTGAATCTAAGTCTGATTTTGATATGGACATGCTTGCAAAGAATTTCAAAAAAAATCTCAAGTTTTCAAAATAAAATTCTTCCAAGAAAATATTTTTTGTGAAAAATAAAAATGAGGCTAAAGAAAGCGGTGAGAAAAAAGGTGAGAAAAAGGAAGGGGATGAGTGTTTTGAGTGTGAGGAGAGAGACCATAGAGTGTTTGAGTGCCCCACTAGGCTAAAGAGAAAGGGCAAAAAGATGTCAGCCACTCTTAGTGATACTGAGGAAGAGGTGAAAAATTCTGGGGGTGAGTCATCACATGGGAAGTTTGTTGTTTTTTCTGCTAATCACATGAGCACACCTATTTTGTCTCACGATGATGAGGATATTTGTTCACGTGAGACCCCCAAGGATGATTTGAGTGTTACTATAGAGTCTGAGAGTGAGTGCGCTAGTGATAGTGATAGTGAGCTCCAGATCACATTTAGAGATTTGTACGCTGAGACCTTAAAGACTAAAAAATTAAATAAGGAGTTGAGTCTTAGGGTGAGAGATTTGGAGAGAGAGTTAGAGGTTTTCAAGGAGTTTGAGGCAAAAGTGAGTCAACTCATTAAGGTGAAGGTTTCTTTAAGTGAACAGTTGATAGCTTTAGGTTGGAAAAATAATGATTTGACCAACACGATGTCTATTCTGACGACACGTGTCTCCCAACTCGAGAGTGATCTCGAACGTGCCCGGGAGGTCAAATTCCCTTTGGAGAACACATCTAGGAAGGTTGGAAAGATGGTTCTCAATCCCGTTTTGGTTGATGTTGAGAGACGAGGAATAGGTCACGACGGTGAGTCCACTTCACATGTTGTACCCAAGTTGGTTACCACTTTAATGTTAGATTCACATGGCTCTCAACCCAACCCACATAGGCATCTCGTACCTGATAGGAGATTGCATAGGAGATGTTTTGAGAGAGGTGTACCTAGACCTCTTTATGTTTGCACACACCGCAAGAAGATAGGACACCTTAGAGAGTTTTATTTTAAGTTGGGTCACGTGTCATATTTTGTTGCTACACGTGTTCACACATACGCACCCACGCCTGATGCTCTGGATGATTACACGAGATAGTTTGTACATATTAGGGAGGAGGTAAAATTTTTAGTCAAGACTTCACATGATTTGGTGCAGGTTTTTCATAGATGTCACCACCTTTGGATAACTCCACCGCACCTAATGGTTGAGGTTTAGACTTGTTTCCTAACATAGTTTTATTTGCATGATGATACTGTTTGCCTATTGCTAGTGTGTATTTTTTTTGCATTAGATTTTTGTTTATGAAATTTTTTGAAAAAAATACAAAAAAAAATTATTTTGATAAATTTTTTGGAAAAAGTCAAAAAGAGTTTTGTATTTGTTTTGCACCATATATGAATGGACATTTAGGATAACCGAGTCCCAATTTCATTCCATTTCCATTGATGATTTGATAGTGTTTTGATACGCATTATCATTTTAATTTTGTGCTTTACAATGTTTGGAGTCACTGAGATGTGATTAATTGTTATTACCTACATGTTTGACTCATAAGTTCCTTTACTGCACACTTGCATGGATTTGTTTGATTATTGTACTTGTTTATCACATATTGGTTGGAGTGTTGTCATATCCATGATGTCTCTAAAATGAACCATAGGCGATAAAACTTGACAATGGAAGTAATGCATGTAAAAATCATTTACCGTGAGGAATTTAATTGCAACAAATATGATGAGTAAATCACGGGAAAGGGCTGCGAGAGTAAAAAATTAACTCATCGTGAAAGTCACCGTTTAAAAGCGCCCAAAAAATTTAAAGGCAATAAAAAGATAAATATGCCAAAAAGGGACCATCTCAAAAGAAAAATAAAATTTTATTATTTATGATGGATTTTGGATGGAAAGAAATGAAAAACGGATTTGTACGTCTTGACCGTGTCATGAAAAAGCATTTTATAGTTTTAGACATTATTGGTGTGAGAATTATTCTTGACTTTGATGTGTTGATGGACTGAGTCGATGTCATTTAAATTCAACACTTTCAACACCTAAGGATGATTTTGAGATTCATTCGTTAGGAGTACACATATTCATCGTGCACATATGTTATGTTTGATTGCGTTGATTTGTTTATCGAATATGTTCACACCTATTTATTCCATTTCCATGATTTGGTTGTCTTAGTGTAAATTCATGGTGTGTGATTTTTGTAAAATTATTTTTGCATTTTTGTTTGAAAAAATTGAAAAATTAAAAATAGTTTGAAAAATCAAAATTACTTTTGCATTTTTGTATGAGCATAGTTTGATCCATATTTTCTATGCATTTTTATCGTGTCAACTCCATGTTTATTTTAATTATTCGTTTCCTTGTCTATTTTCGGTCAAATAAAAAGGGGGAGAACGAATTATGGAAGAGTTTTTGCATTATGGTGGAGATTTGATCATATTGATTGATTTATTCTTATATCATTTCAACTCGATATGTCACGAAGGTATTTACTTTGTCTCATGTGTGTAGGTACAAAATTGAAGATCATATATTGCACACCCTGATGAGAAAAGGTTAAAGACTTGAAGATTTGTTGAAGTTAAAGATTTTGAAGAAAAGTTTTATACTTGCACTTTTTATACCTTTTCAGTTTTGGGTTCACGGCAGGATATTAGATTTGTATATGTTTTTTGATTTGATAATTTGAATGTTTTTATCTTGTACCGGCATAGACATAGGGGGAGATTTGTAAGGACATAATTTTTATTGTCCCTTATCAATTGAGTATGTCGTATACCGCTAAAACCGTTGAAGACTAATTCAAGATCATTCAAGCAACGAGACGAATCCGAATATCAATTTCTTTAACAAGAAAAGCCTGCACGAGATAAATTTGGTAAAGTTTATGTTTTAATTCCTTAGCATTTCACTTAAAGTGTTGAGATATTTTTTATCAAATATTTTATAAGTGTTGGAGCCAACTTTTTAAGTTTTTCGTCAAAAAATATTTTTCGAAGTTTTAAGGCGGAACATTTACTAGCGAAAGATAAAAAAAATAGTTTTTTAATTTTTTATTCGAGCGACATACCTGCTCGTTAGAGAGACATCCGTATGTCGTACGAAGCTCGTTCGAGCGAGATAGCTTTTTCGTTCGAGCGATGCGCCGCCTTCGATTTTCTATATATTGGTTTTTCAAGTTTCGCTTTTGTTCAAAAGACCTGAGATTACTGTTTTACGAAAATTGTTATTACAAAAACGTTTGTCTTCTCTTTTAAGGCTGTAATCACTTTTGGTTTTCAATTCACAATATCCCAATAGTTTATGTGAGTTATTTTGGAACCCAAGAACACATATTGTGTCAAGTTTCTCTTGTAGATAAGATCTCTATTGTTGATCTAGGTGCTCTTTAGGGGAGTTCTGGTCTGAAAATGACTACATGTCAATAAGGAGTGCTCTTGGGTATTCCAAGGATGAATTGGAGCTGCGGTTCTGACTGACTCGAGGATGCGTGCTTATGCGATTGTTCTGCGAAGTGATCATTGCAGATTTCATTGTTTATGTAAGTTGAGATTTATTTTACATAGTGAAATAAAAAGGTTTTACCCTAAAGGAATTTTTTCCTTAAATTTGCGAGTTAGTTATTTTATTTGTGATGGTTTGATACACACACACACATGTAGTTGCATATTTAGAGGCTGATTTAATTTGGTTTAAAATTAACTCTAATTAAATAAGTTTATAGTTGGAATTTGCTAATTAACTTAAACCAGTTCCATGCACGGCACACATCTTTTTACAATCGACCTCACCACATCACTCTCGAAAGGAACCTTGAACCTAGAGTTCTAATACCATTTGTAATGCCCCGATCCAGATTTATGGGTTACCCATGAGTCAACCCGATTTTACTCGAGCGTTAGGTGTGAAGTGCAATAAAATAACTTAAATAATGTTGCTAGTCCAGTTTTATTTTAGTTAACATTTCACTTGTTAGCATGCAATTCCAGTTTCAAAGTAAATTACGTGAGGAACCCATGGGGAGCACCCCGAAGTCCAAGTAAACAGAGATATTAACGTAATAAAAACAAGAATACTTACCTGTACAGCGCTCTCAAATTATGAAACCGCACCCAACCTGCCGTAACAAAGCGGAGATGTAATCCTATGCCCGACGGAAATACACAAAGCAGTATACAAATGAATGGTAGAAAGGATACTCACACGCTACAACCACATGCATGCGAAAATATGTATGTATCTACACACACACACACACACACATATATATATATATATATATATATATATATATATATATATATATATATATATATATATATATATAATAATGCTCTTGTGCGGACTAGTTCGCATTTTAAGAATGCTGACCAGACATGTGTCACCTAGCGGTGTGCCTAAAAATTATCGCATAAATTATAGGCACACTCTCTCTCTTTTTGGGGCTCACCGCCAGGTGACACATGTCCGGTCTACACTTTTAAAATGCGGACTAGTCCGCACAAGATCAGGACTATATATATACCTTTAAAAATACATCTTCCAATGCATTGGTCGTTTTACTTCCGAAAACCTTACTTAGCCAGATTAATTTACCTTAATCTTGTAAAACCTTCTTTACTCACACTTAACATTTCTCATTTTATTTAACACGCCTAGTTGAACACTTGAAACCACTACATTTGACTTATCCAACCACATTCCTTTACCGGAATTACCTTTTTTATTCATTTAAATACACTTCAGTAATTTCATTGAAAATCACCACTTCAACACATGCATCCACCGTGTTAGAAAACACTTATTTGTCTTTTGAAAACCACTTTCAGTGCATACTTATGCAAATTATGAGTTTAACTACTTAGGTTACTTAATTACCCATTTACCCACTTTCTTTACTGTCACCCCCTAACCCCATTAGGATATAATTAACTAAATAGTTTACAAACCACAATTATTATTTATTTATTATTTTAGTAATACATATTGAAACAACTTCAAGGTTAAAATGCGGAATACTAAAAATCTAATCGTTTTAAGGAGACATAATTTCAACATAACTAACATACCATTTAACTTAATTACAACTAGTACAGTGTATAAAACAAACTAACAAGACCCTACTTCTATTTACTCAACCTCCTAGACCTGGCAGTGGCAGCTGGAAAACTTGAAAATGTAAACATATAAAACCATGAGTTCAAAAACTCGGTGAATGTACTACAACTATCTATAGTAAAAGTAAATATTAACATCTCAATATATCAATATATACGTCTTTGTGCCAAATTAGTCCATATACATATTCGGAGTTAATAAACCCCACATCTCCTGCCCGTAGGCAATAATCATATCCATTGGTTTTAATAACCTAACATCTCCTGAATGGCATAGCAACTCAACATATCTTGGCTTTTAATAAGCCATAACATCTTAACATCTCTTGACTTTTAATAAGCCATAACATCTTAACATATCATGACTTTTAATAAGCCATATCATCTCAATATATAATACATACACATCATATCCCAAATCAACTCAGTAAGTACACTCACCTTGTGTTGTCAACTATGTATTCACGTTTCCCTCGGGTGGAGCTGAACTTGGTTGATTTGACCTTACACCTGTTAATCCAACTAAATCAGTATTGAAACTCAATCATAAGTATTATCTTAATATAATTATGTAACTTTCAATGATTACACAACCACAATACGATTCTACTCAAGTCATATTCCATGAAACATGTGTAAAGACGAAACGATGGTATATATGTTGATAAGGTCATGAACATTCAACCCTAGAAACTAACTCGTAAGGAATTTATAAATAAACTCAAGTAAACATACAAGTATACTTATGAATATATATACACATGAAACATGTACTAAAAATACCCTTGGGAAGGAGCAGATACAAATATTCTTTCATGGGATATCCAGTATGGCCTGAAATTAGTGTCCTCCATACTTAAACTTCCCATATTCATTAATTGCACATATACAGGTGTCCAAACTTATCAATATAAAAATGTATATGAATATACTTTCCAGCACAAGTGACGGTGTAATTTTTCAAGCTCCATAGGGAAAGTTATGACTATTTCTTTACATCACAAGAAATCTGCCCTACAAGCTCCTCTATTGTTTCTTCAACTTCCAAGAATTTTCATAATTTTTCTACAACATAACTTTACATTATTTTCAACCCATTTTTAGTACGCATACTTAATAGTGAAGAATTAAAGTTTCATAATTTTTTTACTTCATTTGCTATCTCAAAATCTTAATCAAACTCAGGGTATACCGAAATTAAATATCCAATCAACAACTATGCACCAACTTGAAACCATCACCAAGGACTAACCATAAGGATTTAAATTCAGATTCTCGTATATGATATGAGTATATGAGTCTAATTTCATATCCACTTGGAATTTCTCAATTCCAGCAAGCAAGCAACAAGATATGCAAATTTCAATACAAGGGGTTTCAATACAAAGCAATATGACCTATAAACACCACTTATCTCACTTATGAACCAATGCATATTATCATAAAGCGTGATGGAATTTTAATCAATAATTCACAATTTATATACTTTGAAATAAGTATAATACAAGATTAAAATAATATTAAAACCTAATTTTACCTTGGAAATACCTTAAGAATTTTCTTGGAATTCTTTTCCTAGCTTTTAATGAAACCCTTTCTTCCTTAACTTCTACTTTCTCTTTCCTCAAGCCAAAAACCCTTAAAACTGAACTTAGGCTTAAATTGGATGAATAAATATGTTAGAAGAAGAGTTTTACGTCGTCCAAGGCTGCCTCCCAATCCATCCAATCAAATTAAAACATTTGGTTTAATAAAAGACAATTTACCACTTAAGGGAATTGACAGATTTGCCCCTTGTTCGTAATTTCGGCCTAACTTCTTACTCGAACATCCGTTTGATGCAACGTTTGTTGTGTTACAACCCTAACTCACATGTCTACAACTATGTAGTTTTCACCTCAAGTCAATTGTAATGTTACAAGGGTCAAAACTAGTCTTAATCAGGAACATTTCTATCGAAAATAACCAAATCTCGTGTTTGTAAATAATTCGACATTTCATGATTTATGAAAGTAGAATTATACTAACCATAATCACTTAACATTAGATATACTAATAACTCATTATTCATATGACATAAGATAAGTATGATTTAAATATAATTTATCATAATTATATACGGGTTGTCACAACCTCCCCCCTTAGAAAATTTTGTCCCCGAAATTTAATACGAATGTCACTTACCAAACAAATGGGGATACTGTTTCTTCATGCTATCCTCCGTTTCCCAAGTTGATTCTTTAATTCCATGGCTCATCCACATAACTTTAACTAAGGGAATAACTTTATTCCTCAATACTTGCTCCTTACAATCAAGAATTTCCACCGGTTCCTCGATGTACGACAAGTCTTCTTTGAGTTCAATAGGTTGGGTTTTCAGTTGATGAGTTGGATCTGCCAAATACTTACAAAGCATCGATACATGGAACACATCATGCAAACAAGATAACTCTGGAGGTAATGCTAATCTATATGCCAAGGTCCCAATTCTTTTCAACACTTCATATGGTCCAATGTATCTTGGACTTAGTTTCCCCTTCTTTCTAAATCTCATAACGCCTTTCCACGATGAAATACGTAGGAATAAAAAATCCCCCTTCTGAAATTCTAATGGATACTTCCTCTTATCTGCATAAAATTTCTGCCTGCTTTGTGCTATCTTTATTCGTTCCCGAATCATTTTGATTTTTTCAGTTGTCATATCTATCAATTCAGGACCCAAAACTTTCCTTTCACCCACTTCATCCCAACATAATGGCGTTCTACATCTCCTCTCATATAAATCTTCATAAGGATCCATACCAATGGTGGACTGATAACTATTATTATATTCAAATTCTATCAATGGCAAATGATCATCCCAACTACCTTTGAAGTCAAATACACAGGCTCGTAACATGTCTTCTAATATTTGAATCGTTCTTTCTGATTGCCCATCAGCTTGTAGATGAAATGCAATACTGAAATTCAAACTTGTGCCCAGGGAATTCAGTAAAGGAGGCCAAAACATATAAGTGAAAGTTGGATCTCTATCTGATACTATTGACACTGGTGCTCCATGTAAACGGATAATCTCATCAACGTACATACGTGCATATTTGTCAATAATGTAGGTCATCTTAACTGGAAGAAAATGAGCTGACTTTGTCAATCGATCTACAATCACCCAAATAGAATCATGCCGCTTTGGATATCGTGCTAATCCTACAATAAAATCCATCATTATATGTTCCCGCTTCCATTCTAGAATAGGCAATGACTGCAATAATCCTGCCGGCTTTTGATGCTCCACCTTCACTTGCTGGCATACTAAACATTTAGCTACAAATTCTGCAATCTCACGTTTCATATTATTCCACCAGTAATACTCTTTCAAATCTCTGTACATTTTGGTACCCCAGGATGCATAGAGTAAATAGAACTATCTGCCTCGTCCAATATATCCTTCTTTAAGGATGGATCATTCGGTACATAATTTCTATTTTTATAACACAACGATTCATCCTTATTAATTTCAAAGTCACTCTCTTTACCATCCAGGATTTATCGTTTCTTCTTTTCAAGGAATGGATCACTGACTTGCAAATTTCGTATGCGTTCTGCCAGTAAAGGTCTCACTGTAACGTGTGCAAATAACGCCCCCATTTTAGATAAGTTCAACTCGAATCCCATCAGTCTTAATTCTATAATATTTCCAACCCGTTCACATTGAATACAAGATAACCTCCCTAATGATTTTCAACTTAGAGCATCTGCAACAACATTGGCCCTCCCGGGATGATGGTAAATGGTACAATCATAATCTTTAATTAACTCCATCCAACGTCTTTGTCTCAAATTCAAGTCTCTCTGTGTAAATAAATACTTCAAACTTTGATGGTCAGTGAAAATTTCACACGTCTCTCCATACAAATGATGTCTCCATAATTTCAAGGCAAAAATAATAACCGTAAGTTCTAAATCGTGCGTAGGATAATTACGTTCATGCGTCTTTAACTGTCTAGATGCATAAGAAATTATCTTTCCATGTTGCATGAAAACACAACCCAAACCCTGATGTGAAGCGTCAGTATAAATCACAAAACCTTCTCCACTAGATGGAACAGTGAGAACTGGAGTTGATACTAGCCTATTTTTCAACTTTTCAAAATTGTGTTGACATTCATCACTCCACACAAATTTCACTTCCTTTCGGGTCAATTTAGTCAACGGCAAGGCTATAGATGAAAACCCCTTTATGAATCTTCTATAATATCCAGCCAATCCTAGGAAACTCCTTATCTCCGTTACATTCCTCGGTCTTTCCCATTTCACAATTGCCTCTACCTTCTTAGGGTCAACATAGATTCCATCTCCCGAAACAACATGCCCCAGAAATACTACCTGATTTAACCAAAACTCAAATTTGCTAAACTTCGCAAACAATTGACTATCTCGCAAAACTTGCAATACAACTCTTAAATGCTTCTCATGTTCCTCTTGGCTAGGTGAGTATATCAAAACATCATCGATAAAGACAATCACAAACGAATCTGTGAAAGGATTAAATGCTCGATTCATTAAATCCATAAACACCGCAGGAACATTTGTTAATCCAAATGGCATTACCAAAAATTCATAATAACTATAACGAGAACGAAAAGTTGTCTTAGAAATGTAACAATCTCTCACCCTTAATTGATGATAACCCGATCTCAAATCAATTTTTGAAAACACTTTAGCACCCTGTAATTGATCAAACAAATCATTAATACGAGGAAATGGATATTTATTTCGAATAGTCACCTTGTCCAACTGTCGATAATCAATGCAAAGTCGTATGGTGCCATCTTTCTTCTTCACAAATAATACTGGAGCGCCCCATGGTGATACACAGGGTAGAATAAAACCTCTATCTAGCAAATCTTGTAGTTGAACCTTTAACTCCTTTAGTTCCATAGGTGCCATTCTATATGGAGAAATAGAAACTGAAGTTGTACCAGGCACTAAATCGATAGTAAACTCTACCTCTCTGCTAAGTGGCAATCCAGGTAATTCATCTGGGAACACATCTGCAAAATCCTTAACGACTGGGATATCTTCTAATTTTTGCAATTCCCTGTTTATATCCATAATATATGCTAAAAAGCCTTGACAACCCTTATTTAAAAATTTCCTCGCCCGAAGGGCAGAAATAAGACAGTTCAGAACCACATTTCTTTCCCCAGTAAATTTCAATTCTTCCTCCCCCGGCATATTAAATGTAACCTCCTTACGAAAATAGTCAATTGATGAATGGTAGGAAGATAACCAGTGCATGCCCAAGATAATATCAAAACCTCGAATATCTAGTGGAATTAAATTAATGGTCAACTCCCTATCCCCCACATACAAAACATAATTTTTATACACAAGCTCCACTAACATCACATCCCCTATAGGTGTAGAAATATATAAACCACAATCTAGAAAAGAACATGGTCTACCAAAATGCATGGTAAATGACAGTGCTACAAATGAATGAGTAGAACATGGATCAATAAGTACGTAAGCATGTTTGTTCATGACAGAAAATGTACCTGTCACCACCTCTAGAGTAGCCTGAGCATCCTGTAAAGTCATAGCAAATATTCTTCCCGGAGCCCTGGAACCACTAGCATGTCCTCTACCTCCTCATCTCCCTATGCCTCCAGGTGATGAACCTCGACTAGTAGTAGTTGATTGAATCCCTCCCAGTAACATAGGACAGTTCTTTTTGGTATGACCAATTTGATGACAGTGATAACACTCTACCCCCTTTAACTTGGGACAATCTGGACTGATATGACCCTCAGCTTTGCAAAAATAGCATGTAACAGGCTTTGACTTCCCATTGTCATTATCCTATTGTCTATTCTGCTGGCCCATCGATCCTGCACCCCTAAAATCACTTGGTTTCCTATTCTGAACATAATTTCCAGTCCATCTATCGCGTTGAAATCTTTGACTCCCTTGTTTTGAGTATTCTACATTGCCTTCATTTTGCTGAGATGGATCAAATCTACTCCTCTTTCCCCTTTGTACCCTATTCTTTATTGCATCGTTAACATCTCCTTCAACCATCATAGCTTTGTTAACTAAAGAAGTATAATCTACCATTTCAAGTGCAGTGAGTCTAGACATGATAACCAAATTCAACCCATCCTAAAATCTGGTGCATTTGTCATCCTCATTGTGTAAGAAACGTAATGAAAATCGAGACAAATATATAAATTTAGTTTCATACTCCCTGGCCGACATATTCCCCTGAGTTAATGATAAAAGTTCTCTCTCTTTTTGCTTCCGATACATGTGAGGAAAATACTTTTCATATAAGGCATTAATAAAGGAATCCCGAGTAATTACCTCACCTCCCTCCGGAGTAAGCAATAAATGTTTGGAAGACTCCCACCAATATTTAGCTTCACCTTTTAACATTAAAGTAGCCAAAATTACCTTCTGCGCGCCAGGTACATTCATCATCCCGAAGATAGTTTATGTGTCCCTAACCCAAGCCTCAACTTCTAAAGGATATACAAGACCTGAGAATGCTGGGGGTTCAATTTGATAAACTTCTCGTACAGAGTATTCTTCTCCTCTCGTTGTATTTGTCTTTCTCTTCTAGCCAAAGTCTGCTCCTCCAAGTATTTGGCTTGTAGTTCTTCTATTTGCGTCATAAACATATTTTGTTGTTCTGCCATTAAAGTCATGGCATGAGCCATTTTCTGCATATCTGTAAGCTGTTCAGGAGCCCCCTCTACATTATTTGAATTTTATTGGTTTACTGTATTTGAAGACTCCTCATCCACCATCTCATTAACATTTGTTCCTTCCATATCTTACTATCTGTCATAAACCACAATTACAGAAACAAGAATACAACATTTATTTCTAACATAATGGTTAGTCTTTCTCACAAATTAATATAAATGACCCACACCACACTATTTCTGCCACTGCCACATCTAGACTCTCTAACCCCAGAATATAAAAACCTAAAGCTCTGATACCAAGTTGTCACCCCCTAACCCCATTAGGATATAATTAACTAAATAGTTCACAAACCACAATTATTATTTATTTATTATGTTAGTAATACATATTGAAACAACTTCAAGGTTAAAATGCAGAATACTAAAAATCCAATGGTTTTAAGGAGACAAAATTTCAACATAACTCACATACCATTTAATTTAATTACAACTAGTACAGTGTATAAAACAAACTAACAAGACCCTACTTCTATTTACTCAACCTCCTAGACCTGGCAGTGGCAGCTGGAAAACCTGAAAATGTAAACATATAAAACCATGAGTTCAAAAACTCAGTGAATGTACTACAACTATCTATAGTAAAAGTACTAAATTAACATCTCAACATATCAATATATACATCTTTGTGCCAAATTAGGCCATATACATATCCGGAGTTAATAAACTCCACATCTCCAGCCCGTAGGCAATAATCATATCCATAGGTTTTAATAACCTAACATCTCCTGAATTGCATAGCAACTCAACATATCTTGGCTTTTAATAAGCCATAACATCTCATCATCTCTTGGCTTTCAATAAGCCATAACATCTTAACATCTCATGACTTTTAATAAGCCATATCATCTCAATATATAATACATACACATCATATCCCAAATCAACTCAATAAGTACACTCACCTTGTGTTGTCAACTATGTATTCACGTTTCCCTAGGGTGGAGCTGAACTTGGTTGATTTGACCTTGCACCTGTTAATCCAACTAAATCAGCACTGAAACTCAATCATAATTATTATCTTAATATAATTATGTAACTTTCAATGAGTACACAACCACAATATGATTCTACTAAAGTCATATTCCATGAAACATGTGTAAAGACGAAATGATGGTATATGTGTTGATAAGGTCATGAACATTCAACCCTAGAAACTAACTCATAAGGAATTTATAACTAAACTCAAGTAAGCATAAAAGTATACTTCTGAATATATATAGATATGAAACATGTACTCAAAATACCCTTGGGAAGGAGCAGATAAAAATATTCTTTCATGGGATATCCAATATGGCCTGAAATTATTGTCCTCCATACTTAACCTTCCCATATTCATTAATTTAAAACATAAAGGTGTCCAACCTTATCAATATGAAAACATATATGAATATAATTTCCATCACAAGTGACGGTGTAATTTTTCAAGCTCCATAGGGAAAGTTATGACTATTTCTTTACAACACAAGAAATCTGCCCTACAAGCTCCTCTATTGTTTCTTCAAAATCCAAGAATTTTCATAATTTTTCTCCAACATAAGTTTACATGATTTTCAACCCATTTTCAGTGCGCATACTTAATAGTGCATAATTAAGGTTTCATAATTTTTTGACTGCATTTGCTATCTCAAAAGCTTGATCAATCTCAGGGAATACCGAAATTAAATATCCAAACAACAACTATGCACCAACTTGAAACCATCACCAAGAACTAACCATAAGAATTTAAATTATAATTCTCGGATATGATATGAATATATGAGTCTAATTTCATATCCACTTGTAATTTATCAATTCGAGAAAGCACACAACAAGATATGCAAATTTGAATACAAGAGGTTTCAATACAAAGCAATATGACTTATAAACACCACTTGTCTCACTTATGAACCAATACATATTATCATAAAGCATGATGGAATTTTAATCAATAATTCACGATTTATATACTTTGAAATAAGTATAATACAAGATTAAAATAATATTAACACATAATTTTACCTTGGAAACACCTTAAGAATTTCCTTGGAATTCTTTTCCGAGCTTTTAATGAAACTCTTTCTTCCTTAACTTCTACTTTCTCTTTCCTCAAGCCAAAAACCCTTAAAACTGAACTTAGGCTTAAATTGGCTGAAGAAATATGTTAGAAGAAGAGTTTTAAGTCGGTCAAGGCTTCCTCCCAATCCATCCAATCAAATTAAAACATTTGGTTTAATAAAAGACAATTTACCACTTAAGGGAATTGACAGATTTTCCCCTTGTTCGTAATTTCGGACTAACTTCTTACTCGAAAATCCTTTTGATGCAAAGTTTGTTGTGTTACATCCCTAACTCACATGTCTAAAACTATGTAGTTTTCACCTCAAGTCAATTGTAATGTTATAAGGGTCAAAACTTGTCTTAAACAGGAACATTTCTATCGAAAATAACCAAATCTTTTGTTTGTAAATAATTCGACATTTCATGATTTATGAAAGTAGAATTATACTAATGATAATCACTTAACATTAGATATACTATTAACACATTATTCATATCACATAAGATAAGTATGATTTAAATATAATTTATCATAATTATATACGGGTTGTCACATTTACCCTTTTTTCTTATCTTATAGACCTTAATAGATTTACGCATTTACTTGTCAATTTCACCTTTTTTCGGAACATTTATTACGTTCATTCAACTTAGGTTGTATTAACATATTTGACCACACAATACATTTTTTGACATGTTCCATATTTCCTTTATCTTTTTTCGAAATCTTCCATTACCGCATACTTCGACGGGCTTCACACCATCGGCTACGCGCACCATATGCTTTGGTTAGTCTTTTAGGGCTTTTCACCCAAGGGCTCCGGGACCTTATTAATTTATCCCGGTGTCATTCGAGTTCCCTTTTATGTATTTTAACATTTTACAAATATCCACATTATTCTACTTTCTTTTTACCCGATCGAAGTCAGGATTTTACCGCCCCATTTGTGTTACACTTTAAAATTTACGATTTCATGTCCTTTGCACTTTAACCTTGATTTTATTCCAAATATCATATTATTTTAGGACCACTTTGTGTAACACCTATTCCAAAATTTTAATTTCATAAAAATATTCCACTTTAAGTAAATTACCATTTTACCCATTTGTTTCTAAAATCACCTTTTACTCCATTTTCACAAGTGTTAATTCCTTACAAACACAATTAATTAGTCATACCAACTTCTTAACCCATTAACAACCTTTTTAGCCTCGGAGTAATATTCTTTTATTTAGAAACACCTTTATCTCTTTAATTCTTTTCAACTTCATGAGTGTTAATATTTTTCTACTAACTTTCCCAATTTTACCCATTAACACTTATTCCATAACTTCATTGATCATTTTCCAAACCACGCATTTTTTTACTTATTTATTTAAGAAATTAATTATTACTTAAGAATGATTTATTAGAAAATACCATTTCATTATTTTTACATGTAGTCTTACACTTTATCCTTATCACGTTTTCAACCCCTTTTTCATACACTTTAAAGGCAATAATTTTTACTTTTCTCATTTCATGTCTAAAATCAACAAAACCTTCTATAAACTTGTTTATACATTTAATATCAAAATATTACAAGTTTATATGTATGAGAAGATGTATTTTAACTCCAAAAATCCTACCACATGGTTTAAACATATATTTCATCATGAGAAATCAACATACTTGCAAAAATACCTTTTTAAGGTACAAAAGACATTTAATTTCTTCAAATTCAATGAATGTTTATATTTCATAAAACATTTATTTTTTAAAGAACTTGAAATATTATTATTCCACCAATTTTTTCAACAAAATCACTTCATTTATCAACATTTTATTTCATAAAATGTTTTTCATCAATATTTCTAGAAAATACACCATTTTCATAAAACATCAACTTTTACTATTTCAAAATCTTGAAATATTCATTCATCTTCTTATCCTCCAAAAGATAACATTTTCAACATTTTTATTCCATAAACATATTTATTATCTTCTACACATTAATTACCCATTTAACTGAATACACCGTACTCAAATAGTCTAACTACAAGGCTACAAATGCAAAATAATATCTTACACTAAGAGTAAGGTTTTTCCAACCTCTAATTGCTCAAATATTGGTGGAAGTGTTGGTGTAGGAGGATAAATATCCACATCCAAAGGTGGACTCAAGGGGTTACCGAATGCATCCTCCAAAAGCTTCGAAAATGCTCTTCTTCCAAGCTTCAGAGTAAGACCCACTTCAACTCCATTAAAAACCCACCTTCATCTTCTCTAAGAAATCCCCTAAATACTCCTCCCAAATTCGTAGCTTTTCCATATCAATGGTGAAAATGGTATTGTGGGTTTGAACGAGGTGGAATATCACCAAAAATGGTGGTGTAATGGTGGTTAAGTGGTTGGTGGAGGTGGAAGACCACCCATCTTTCTCTCACTCTTTCTCTCTCCTTCTTCCATTTTCTCCCAACAACAAATAAACCCAAACAACCCTTATAAAACCTCTCTTAATACCACAAATCCCATTTTACCCTTTATGGGATGATATGGGCTCGACAGCAAACAAAATCAACACTCCAAATTGTGACCACGCACAAGGGTAATCAGAATTAAACACTCGACTAAGGTCATTTGAACGACTTCCTTATGTCGTTCGAGCGACACCACCTTTGTCGTTAAATATGTGGATCGCGCGACTCTTCACGTGTCCTGCTACTGTAAACTAGTAGCATGTCGTTAGATGTCCTGCTACTTGAAGCCCGTCTCGCGATCTTTACACTATCGGCTGAACGAAAGTGTCATGTAGTTTTAACGACCCTATTTATTTTTCTTTTTAATTTTCTCCAATTTTCATCCTTAATTCATCTATAATTACAATTAACTCCCCCTCAATTATACTCAACATATAATTTAATTAATTTACTGGGGCGGGATATTACACTTATTTGGACGAATTCTTCATATTTTCACTTTTGCCCCTGGATTTTCATCCCAACTTTAATTGCTCATATCTCCTTCACCGTAGCTCGAATTTGGGTGTCGTTTCTTTAAATGTGCTCGTGACTTCGAAATATTCGGCTTTTCATTTGGATTCTCCTTCGGGTTCTGGCTAAAAAATTATGGCAATGCCCTTAACTTTCCTTGCATTTCTTTCGCCGATTTGGTTTTCCTTTCGCATCCACTTGCAAAAAATACTTATAAAATAAGAGTGAAACACACAAAACACAAAATACTCGCTGAAAAGGTTAGTAGCATAAATATGGTATAAAATCAGTCTAAATACACAGCACGGGACCATAAAAATATCAAAATTAAGGGGATAAAGATGAAACATTTATGCGTAATAAAATCCCCCTAACTTGAAACGATGCTCATCCAGAGCAATGTAAAAGAATAAGATCATGAGTTTAAAGGTACTTCTAAATAACTAACATGATAGGATAACTCTTTTGCTGGCAAGCAATTGCATTTAGCATATGCAACAAGCCGTTAAACCCCTAGGTTACCTTGGTAGGACGAGTGATGTCTTGTGAGGGTTTGTAGTAAATTTACCCACAAAATTAATTTTTGGACTCAAGAAAAATATCAAAATAAATAAAAATCGTACAATTTAAATTCCAGAAAATAATCAATTCACATTTTTATTCGATAAATTTCAACTCATAATGTGTGTGTGTGTGTGTGTGCGCGCGCGCGCGCGCGCAAAGCCGAAAATTAAAGCTTTAACTTCCACCAATTGATCATTACGTTACTTTTTAGAAATTCACTTTGATTCAATTTCTCACAGAATACACTCACAAACGAATCAATCGGATTGTGGTTATTTTCTCTTGGTATGCGCGATATTAAGAGTAAATATAAGGAAACTCGAGCTCATGCACACAAATTGAAAGACGAAAATATTTAGGATAAAAATATCTCATGAACAAAATACGGTCATTGATATAGGGAAAACACTACCTTTATTCGCCTCATTTTATCTCGTTATTATAGCTCTCCACGCTATAATTAATTTTGTTATTCGAACTCGGTTAGGACCTTTTGGGTAATAATAGGAATGGTTAGGAATTTTTTGGAGTTGGAAAATTTGTCTGTGATGTCCGTTGGAACTTTTTCGAGCACTTGTTCATTTTCTCTTCTTTTTTTCCTTCTATTTTTGATATATTTCTCATTTTTCTATTTTTGTTTAAGCATTTTTCCCCCTTTTTTGGTACCATTTGGACTTAAATTGATGAATTTTCATAACTCCGGGCCAATTGGGTCTTTTGGGTTAACAAATGAAAAATGTTACAAATTATAAGGCTCAAATTGACTTGAAAAATGATGATATTTATGGATATTTTTTTGGCTAATAATTTTGGGTAAGTAAGCGATGGCCTAACTTCCTTTATCCAAGTTACTAATTATGTTACCATATGCGTCTCGAGATTAATTTTAATTTTGAGACATTTTTAGCTCGTTTTTAAAATAATATTTCACTCATTTTCCGTAACCGATCAAATAATGATTTATAGATCATCAACGACTTTTTAATCACTGAAATGAACTTTGAGTTAACTTTTAACTGAGATTACTTTAATTACTCGAAAAAAGTGATAGGTTCAAAATCTCACCAAGTTAAAAATCTCCACACTTATTCGTTAAGTAGTCAATTTTCGCTCAATTTCCGTTTTTGGTCAATTTTGGCTTAGTGCGTTAGATTTTACAAATTGAGACTTCAAACAAAAATTTAATGACATTTTTTAAGATTTTAAATCCCAATTTTTATTTATTTTGAAGAAAAATACTTTTGACTTTTTCGAAATTTTTCAATTTTTTTGAAATTTTCTAAATTTTGGGGCTATTTTAAAATTTGTGAAGCTTAAAAGACACACATGTACCCCTCTAACTAATACTTTTGGACTGTCCTCAATCAAACGGACTAAAATCTAAATAAGAAAGAATCGTGCGAATATGAACAAATAAATATTATAATGCAATATGACATAAGAAGAACACAAATACGATTGCATTAAGAAAAGATAGATTATTACATAGTTCTTTTGAAAACAAAATATCAATAAGAAGTAAAGAACTACATAACACAAAAAAAAAACCATGCCTAAGTGAAATAGTGAGAGGGGCCGCAAGCATTGAGGTCTCGGGTGTATGGGTCGTAAAAGTAATCCGAGAATTGTGCGCTGGGTCTCATGTTCAAACGGTACATGTCTGCTTGAAGGAGCATTACCATGCTCATATCGCGCCTATATTACCTATAGTCTACCTCGGTAATAAACCCCTCGATGCGAGTCTCTAAGTAGTCAATATGGCAATTGTTGATCGTCATATTATACGTGCTCTCGTTAAATTTCTCCTCGTAATCAGGGTCGGCCTCCTCGTCACCTTATAGTCCTCCCCCTAACTAGAACTTCTTCCTCACTTTCATTATCTCTATTGCCCTCCTCCATTTCGACATCCTCAAATATAGGTGAGGTGGGTTACACGTTCCTCATTTGACGCGTGCTTCACCTAATGGAAGATGCGTTTATGGGCTTGGTCACATGGATGAAAAAAAAACTCCCGGGACATCAGCATCTTGGTAAAGAGAGCAAATAAATTATGCATAAGGTAGAGATATTTTATCATGCTTGTCAAACGTGGCGCTAATGATATCTTGGAGATATATGTGAGGTAGACAAATGCAGTTTTTCTTGTCGAGGAGGTGATAGAGAAAAGTGTCATGGCGTAGGTGGATGGCTGAGTTGCTTGTAATGGGGGAGTATGGTACCTCATGTGATGATATAAGCATAGCTAAAGTGCTCGAGAAGTTTTTCGATGGGGAAGTGTCAGTGTTCCATTCATTTTAGGGAGACCAACATTCGTCACTTGCTTGCTTCGAGATGAGAGGGTCGACGTTCAAATAGGTATGATTTTGATAAATGGTAACCCCCTCGGCAAGCATTTTACGTTGAATGATTTGGAGGGAGAGCGGGATGATTTTTCCATTGAACTATGCTTTATATTGGCCATGAGATTCGCGAACTAGAGTCCCATAGAAAAAACACACAAGTTAATCTTGGGCTTGGTTGCCAAGTGGTTTCAACCATTCGCACCATCCAAAATGATTGAAAAGGTTGGTGACCTAAGCGAGGAGGTCATCCCATATCACTTTGTATTCGATAAAAACTGTTTGGGTTGGCCCAAAAAAATATTTGACCCAATTTCGCTCTTGGCATGATTGAAATCCCTTGTTTTCACCCTCATCAATGATGTCGATGAAGTCATATTTTGTCGGCCTGGTCATGATGGAAAGTATGATATTAGGACTTGAGAGAAAATGGAAGGAAGAATGGATGATATTTGGTGTAGGGGAAAATGTGGGGATGGGTGGGTATTTATAGGTATTTGGGTGGTGGGAAAGGGTGCTGAATGGAAACAATGGGTGGGAAAACTTAAAGGGGGATGAATTTTGGGTTGGAGGGAGGTAAAAGGGTGGAAATTTTGTGTATGGAGGGAGGGAAAGGGGATGAATTTTGGGTGGAAAATTAAGGGAAAAAGGGAATGAACTCGATTTTGTTGTTTAGGGAGGGCGAACCATTTCGGCCCTAGGGCAAACCGATTTGGCTCAATAGTCTCCCAAAAGCGTGTGTTTACACTTTTTTGCATAGGTCCGGGCACGGTGATGGGAGGAAACTTCCTAACTCTCTAAAAGGATCCTAATTCCACTAATGGTGATCGAGGCACTTAAAAAAATCACCAGTTTTCAACTTCTGCTCTCTCGAGATGTGTTAGGGCAAAATTGGCATTCCTAACTCTTGCTAATACGAACTAGACTAACTCCTAAACATGTTTAAATACACATTGTGGGTACCCGGAATTTAGTACTATAAGCCTGGACGAGTAGCCCAGCCCAAGCGGCCCAAAGTCCAGGCCCCTCATCTTTTGTACGGATATGATTTCCCCACGATCCCATGAAGGGAAGTTATGGGGGAGCACGATCCCATGAAGGGAAGTTATAGGGAAGATGGCTAAAATGGAGGAATCCATCATCTCCATTAACTAACCTACACATATATAAATTAAACCCCAGGTTCGGGGCAAAGGACAAGTTGTATTCTATATACTCATTCCCCAGAATATTGAGAAATAATACTGACTGCACCACCGTGGACGTAGGCATCTTTTTGCTGAACCACGTATAGCCGTTGTTGTGTGATTGGCGTTTTATTTGTTCTTTCTTGGTCATTACTTCTCTCATATTTATTTGTGTTGCACAATAATTGTCACCAACAGTAATTGTCACCACAATTGGCGCCGTCTGTGGGAAGCGTTCATCTTTCCTTGAGAAGAGCCCACACCAAGAAAAGAATCTAAGATGTCTGGTCATAGCAGCAACGCTCCTCAAGCAGGAGATATTCAAGAGCCACCTGCTCCTCGCAGGATTAGGTCTGAAGTCCGACGTTCAGATCGTGGGGACCGCTTGGAAAGGCCAGCCTCAGAAGAAAGTCAAGGACCAGCAAGGTTCACGCAGATATCCAGATTGATTGATGCATACGAGGTAAGGCTCCACGAGCAGAGGGAGTCTTCTCTCAGATACGAGGCTGAGAATGCTCGCTTGAAAAAGACTGGAAAGACTGGAGAAGGGACTACATCCTGATACCAGAAGACACCCCTATCGCACTCCTAGCCCTCAGTCGAGCAAATCTCGCAGCCGAGGAAGGAGCCCTAGGCGGGAATATCAAGGGGTCGAAGGTGGCGACTCAGACGACGATCTCCGCGAACAACTAAGAAGAGCTCGCTGCTATCAGAGTCCTGCTCGCAGCGACGAGAACATACGGAACCTGGTCCGCAGAGAAATGGACCAACATCCAACTCACCGCGGCACTAGGTCGACCAGAGAACTTGCCAGGAGAGCCCTTAAGACCCAGATGAAATCACCCTTCACGAAGGAAATTGAACAGGAAGAGGCTCCCAAGAAATTTTCCATTCCTACGTTTAAGATTTACGACGGGGAGACTGATCCCATTGATCATGTCAGGCCGTACCGGTAGGCCATGACCCTCTGGAATCACCGGGATGCACTGATGTGCCGTATTTTCCACTCGAGCCTCCATGACGTGGCCCAGAAATGGTTTGAAAAACTCCCTCACCGATCCATCAGGAATTTCAAATCCCTGGCCGAGCTCTTTACGGCCCGGTTCATCACCAGCAGCTCCCATCCCAAAAGGATGGATGCTCTATTAACCACGAAGAAAACGCCTCAAGAAACACTCTGAGACTATGCAAAGAGGTACTGGGAGTTATTCAACGAGATCGAGGACTGCGCGGAAGAGGTGGCAATGGCCTCCTTCAAAATCGGGTTACCTAACTCTTCCCTCCTTTACCAGTCATTGACGAAGAAGGAAGCTATGACCATTGACGACCTGATGGCCCGGATTGAGAAATACGCAAAGGTGGAAGATGTCACCCGCCTTAATGTAGGAGAAAACGGTCGTGCCAATCTCACTACCAAGGGAAGTGAGAAAGTTGAGAACCAGAAGAAAGGAGGAAAGAGTGGGGGCAAGAATGGCTCCCAAAACGGAGGAAACCCTAACGTAACAAAATCGTTCCAGGCGGTCAACACTGTCTTCAAAGAGCCAATTTACAAAATTCTCGCGAAGATCAAGGATGAGCCGTTCATCAAATGGCCCCGGAAAATGGGAGGAGACCCCACGAAAAGAAACAATGCATTAAGATGCGCTTTCCATAAAGAGGGAGGGCATAAGACCGAGCACTGCAAGGCTCTTAAGTCCCACCTCGAGGAGTTGGCCCAGTTTGGGCATTTGAATGACTTTGTGGAAAAGAAGGTAGAGAAAATGGCTGCCCACAGAGAGGCGAAACCCGACAAAGTGCTGGAGGATGATGCCGGACATGAATTCGCAGTAATCCACGGAGTATCTGACGTCAAGCAAATACAAGGGAAGTCAGCTCGAATGGAGGTAAAGAAACTGACAGCGGTAATGCAAGATTTTCAGATTGATCCAGCAAAATCACAGTCAGGAAAACGTCGGCGAGCAGAGGACGTCAACTACAACAAGCATATTGTTTTCACGGATGAAGACCTAGTGGGAGTAAGGACCCCACATCATGATGCCTTGGTCATTACACTTAGGATAGCCAACTTTGACATCGACAAGCTGCTCGTCGATCAAGGAAGCTCATCTGAAGTAATGTACATCGACCTGTTCAGGAAACTAAAGTTGAACGTCGCCGACCTAAAGGGAGCTGCTGTCCCTCTGGTCAGCTTCGATGGAAAAATGACCATGCCCCTGGGCAAAATAGTACTGCCAATGCGCGCTGGAAATGTTTCCAAGATGATCGAGTTTTTGGTGGTCGACATTGATTCACCGTATCAAGCCATCATCGGCAGGGAATGGCTTCATGCTATGAAGGCAGTCTCCTCGACCTACCTTCAGAAGCTCAAATATGTTACCGAGCGAGGAGTCATGGAGATACACGGCGACCAGGCGATGGCAAGGAAGTGCTTCATAGCGGTCATCCGACCAAAGCCAGAGAAAAAGGTCGATCAACCCAGCGATAAAGTGGAGGAAGGTGCAATTCCTTCCAAATAGCAATTAAAATATGGAAGGCCTGGAGTGGAAGAGACCAGGCTCCTCCCCTGTAAGCGTGTCGTCGAGGACCTGGTGGAAGTGGCGGCTAGGGAAGGCGACAATAGCTGAGTCTTCCTGATCGGAGCGTCACTCACCGACCAAGACCAAAAGGAATTGTCAACCTTACTCAGAAGCAACATAGACGTTTTCGCTTGGGAACCTTATGAGCTGCCAAGAATCGATCCCAATATGGTCTGCGACCAGTTTCACGTCGATCCCACATTCAAGCCGATAACGCAGAAGGCACGGCGAACTGCTCCCGAGAAGGCCAGAGCAATAGAAAAGGAAGTCGAAAAATTGCTGGAAGCAGGATCCATACGGAAGGTGCAATTCCCCAAATGGTTATCCAACCCAGTGGTAGTTCCGAAAAGCAATGGAAAGTGGAGAGTTTGCATAGACTTTACTGACCTCAACAAAGCCTGCCCCAAGGATAGCTTCCCTCTTCCAAAAATAGACCAACTAGTAGACACCACTTCAGCCCACGAACGAATGAGTTTCCTGGAAGTGTACTCAGGATATCACCAGATTCCCTTGTATGCCCCAGATCAGGACAAAACGACGTTTATCACGACGGTTGGTTTATATTGTTACAAGGTCATGCCTTTTGGGCTCAAAAATGTAGGGGCAACCTATCAGCGGCTAGTTACTAAAATATTCAAGAATCAGATGGGAGACACAATGGAGGTCTACATCGACGACATGCTCGTCAAGAGCAAGGAGAAGGAGAATCACCTCTCGGACCAGTCAAGCACCTTCGAAATCCTCAGGAAGTACCGAATGAAACTTAATGCGAGCAAGTGTTCCTTTGGTGTCCAGTCAGGGAAGTTTCTTGGGTATTTGGTCAGCAAGCGAGGCGTAGGGGCTAATCCGGACCAGATTGATGCAATCAACAAAGTGCAACCTCCTCGCACAATCCGGGATGTACAGAAGCTCACTGGGATGCTCTCTGCTCTAAATCGTTTCATTTCTAAATCCTCCGAGAGATGCAAGCCTTTCTTCCAACTCTTAAAGTGCAAAAAAGCAGTAGAGTGGAGCCCAGATTGCTCGCAAGCATTGGACGAGTTCAAGTCCTACCTAAGCACTCCACTACTGCTTGTAATACCACAGCAAATGGACTCTTTGTACCTCTAACTCTCTGTATCCAGTCATACTGTCAGCTCGGCACTGATGTGCGAAGTTACAGGAATCCCACATCCCGTCTATTACGCGAGCAAAACCTTATTGGATGCCGAGAAGCGTTACCTACCCTTGGAAAAACTCGCATTCGCCCTAGTAATAGCCTCGAGAAAGCTAAAGCATTACTTCGAAGCTCATACGATCATCGTCCTTACATCACACCCCCTAAAGGCTATCCTAAGGAAGGCGGATTTGTCAGGCAGGCTGTCTAAATGGTCAGTCGAGCTCGGCCAGTTTGACATCCAATTTCAACCAAGGACAGCTATCAAGGGTCAAATCCTCGCTGATTTCATAGCTGAATTCACAGGCGAAGAGCCCTCCGACCAGCCCAAGACAACAGAGCAAAATAACCAAGCTACAATGGAAAACTGGAAACTATTCATTGATGGAGCCTCCAACTCAAAGGGGGCAGGGTTAGGAATTGTTCTCATCACTCTAGAAAACACAGTCCTCGAGCAAGGAATCAGGCTGGGATTTGCAGCCTCCAACAACGAAGCAGAATATGAAGACCTAATAGCAGGTCTCCAAAAAGCACAAACTCTGGGAGCAAAGCGTTTGCAGGTATTCGGCGATTCGCAACTAGTTTCCATCCAGATAAGTGGAGACTATAACGCAAAGGATGAAAGAATGGCAGCCTACCTCTCCCTGGAGCAAAATATAATGACGAGCTTTAAAGAGATCAACATCCAACAGTTTCCCAGGGGGCAAAACAGCCACGCTGATGCGCTAGCATCCCTGAGTTCGGTAGTTGATTATAGCCTTAAAAGGGTTATCCCTATCGATTTCCTCAGTGGCCCAAGCATTCACCCCAACTGCGAGCTGCCAAACGCGAAACCAATACTCCAATTGGAATCAGCCCCCAGCTGGATAGATCCCTTGAAGGACTATTTGAAGGACGGAACGCTTCTAGAGGACAAGAGAACTGCCCACCAGATAAGAATCAAAGTTGCTCGCTTTCACTTATCCACAGGAGGCGACTTGTATAAAAGGTCTTTCTTTGGTCCCTACCTTAGATGTGTCCACCCAGGCGATGTCAAGGCAGTGTTTCACGAGCTTCACGAAGTAATCTGTGGAAGTCATGTTGGAGGAAGGTCTATAGCCTTCCGAGCAATGAAGGAAGGCTATTGGTGGCCATACATGCAAAAGGACTCCGCAGTATATGTCCCCAAATGCCTAAAATGCCAACTTCACGTTCCTATGGTCCACCATCCCGCCAGCGAATTAAAATCCCTGACCAGCCCCTGGCCTTTCGCCCAATGGGGGATGGACATCGTGGGGCCACTGCCCACCGCTGTTGGCAACCGCAAATATCTGTTGGTTGCAACTGACTACTTTACCAAGTGGATCGCGACAGAACCACTCGCGAACATCCGAGATGCTGACATGATAAGGTTCGTATGGAGGAATGTAATCACTCGATTCGGAATCCCCAGAACCATAATCACTGACAATGGAACATAGTTCGAGAGTGGACCTTTTAAGGACTTCTGCAACGAACACGGGATCAGGCACCACTTCAGCTCGGTGGCCTACCCTCAAAGCAACGGACAAGCTGAAGCTTCCAACAAAATAGTGATCGCTGGATTGAAAAAACGGTTAGAGCGAGCCAAAGGCGCATGGGCAACCGAGTTACCGCATATCCTATGGGCATACAGAATGACTCCTAGGCGAGCAACAGGAGAAACGCCATTCTCACTAACATATGGTATGGAGGAAATCATCCCACTAGAGGCGGGATTGCCAACAATGAGATCCGACCTTGTCGAACAAGGCCAGAATGATGAAGCTTTGATCGCCTAACTCAACCTAGCCGACGAGCACAGGGAACTTGCCCTAGTGAAACTTGCAAGCTATTAGCAATAGCTCGCGAAGCACTACAGCAAGAGGGTCAACCCGAGGAGATTCAGAGTTGGGGACTATGTCCTAAGAAAGGTCCTGGGCAACACAGTGAAGCCATCAGACGGTAAACTGGGCCCAAACTAGGAAGGACCTTATAAGATAATTAGAGACGACCTGCAGGGTGCCTATCATTTGGAAACGATGGAGGGCGGGGAGATACCACGAGCATGGAACGCAGCTAATCTCAAGAAGTTCTATTTTTAGGAATTCTGTTATTAAATCTTTTATTGTATTCGTTATGTGAAAGGACAGTTCATCTCTCATGTCACTAATGAAAATCTCTCAGTTAATCACTCTCTGATTAGTAACGGTCATATTTTATTGCACATCCCTTCCAAATCACAGGCATAATGGTCAACATAGCAGGGGAACACCCCTCCACAGGTCATCGTCATAAAGCACGACAGACCTCTTAGCATTGCCCCTGGCAATATATGAAGCCCTACAGAGTATTCTTAGGCATCAAACCTACTTTGGTTAAACAAAATCCTGATCAGATGAAGACATCCAATACCACGTGTGTCCTCGCCAATTGCCCTACTTAGGCCTAAGGGAGTGTGACGACACAACCTAAAAGGTAAAGTGAGGGCACAATGGTATTCTTATACTGGATTAGGCGGACACTCACATGACAAAATAAAAAGGATTGTGAAGCAGCAAAAATATAAAAGGGTTGGATGAACACGTTTAGTCGGCAAAATTGCCCAAAACTCGAACTTTTCATTAATCCTTTATATTTACAAACAATGATAATACATGTTTAGTCGGCGAAGCTCGCCCAAAGCATTTACAATTATCAAAAAGAAAACGAGTAACAAAATCTCAAGGAGGTGGAAGCCTCCGAGCAAGATAATCAACAACTTTAGCTCTCCTTTCATCATCAGGAGCAGGGGTTAGCTCGTCCACAACCTCATTTGCATCCAATTCCAATAGTTGCCGAGGAATAGCATCAATGGGGATCCATCGATCATCCCTCCTGAATGGATTGGGCATCAGAGTGGAGGAGGACATCTCAACATCGAGTTCCTCGGGACCTGCATCTCTTTGAGGGAACTCAACCACCCTCTGATGAAGGAGAGCTCCTCGAACTCTGATAGTCTCATCAGAGCATCCAGCCAGCCTTGATCGTAGCCATCGGACCACACTTGCCGAGGACCGTTCTTGAACAAATGCCGTAGTCGGGTGACGTCCCTCTGGAGCCCAGCAGCAGTTACGTAAGCTCACCGAACATCTTCGTGCATCTCCTCCATATCCCTCTCACGTTGTTCCTCGACTTCCCTGTTCCTACCCCTTGCACTCCTACCAGCACGCGGGAGGGGAGGCCGAGCAGCTCGCGACGAAGAAGATCCTTGTAGGACTGCCGAAACGGTGCTCGGCGAATGCTCCTTAAGCCTCAAGACCTCCCTCCTCAAGACTTCATTCTCCTGCTGCAGGAACTCCCCGACCTAGTTAATCTCGGTGGCCTCCAGCAACCTTGCTCTCAGTGCACTGACTTCTTCTTGTACTGAAGCACCGATTTCTTCCATCTCCTGGAGCCTGTCCTTCAGCTCGGGCACCAGCTCGGACTGATCCTTATATTTTTGGTTCCTTATCTTAGCAAACCTGTAAAGTCTAGATAAGACCTGGCGAACTGCAGGGCTTGCATTAGGACCAAGAGTCCTACCCAGTTGGGAGGTAACAGGAATATAGTCATCCACATCAACCAACTACAGGTAAAAGAAAGATAGAAGAGAGAAAGGGATCAGCGTAAACAAAAGGAGAATCTTCTCATTTCATTAATAAAACCAAGTACATCGAGCAGAAAAAACTTGGGAGATTACAAGCAAAAAGTACAAAAGAAAATCCTAAGAACAGATTAACTAGCAACCTCAGGCTGCCCAGCGGCGTCTGGCTGCTTCCCCTTATCAGCTGCGGCAGAGTTATCCCCATCAACAGGAACGCTTTCAGTTGCCTGAGCAGGGCGAACACCAGCAGGAGCTGTATCCGAGGGAAGATCAGTACCCTCGATGGTTGGAGCAGGAGCTTCCTCGTCCACAGTTGGCTTGGGACCCGGGTCGTGCTCGTCAAACAGGGAAGACTCAGCATCCACACCAGCAGCCAGAAGAGCTTTGTTCCAGCCCTTCTTGAAGTTCAGACGGCTGATGTAGCCAATCTGAACTTCAGCATCATCATAAGCAGCAGCCCACCCAGAGTTGTATGAGTCCTCCTTAATGGTGGCTGCCTGGGCTTTTTTCGCCTCCAACTGCTCAGCCAGAACCCTGTTCTTCTCGGTGAGATCCAGCTTGCTCGAGCACACTAGGTCATAAGCCTTCCTCAGCTCTCCCAGCTCCTTAACCGCGTTATCCCTCTCGCGGGCAGAATTGATGAGGGCCAGATCAGACGAAACTCGAGCTGCATCAGCGGATTTTAGATCAGTCTCCAACTGGGAACCCCTGGCCTCCAAAGCAGACTTTTGCTGCTCCAACTCACCGTTCCTCATTACCAGCTCGTCACGAGAACGGTAGAGCACAGCGAAGTCAGTCAAAAACTGCAAAGAATAAAGAAGATATCGGGAAGAGAAAATAATTAAGACTTATTAAAAAATTGAGAATTGAAAGGAAATTTTACCAAGGCCAGCCTCTGGCTAGCTTGCAGGGACAAGTGATCGGACCCCAGCGCCCTCTGGCGATCCGCAGGAAGAACTGCTCTCTTAAGTAGCGCAGGAGCTAGCTGAGGAGAAATGGCCACCGAAGCCCCCTCGGGCAAGGCAGATACTGGGACCAAAGCTTAACCTACCTTGGTCCTTGATTCCATTTTCCTCCTCTCCTCCTCCTTCTCTCTTTCCCTTATCTTCCCCTCCTCTGCCCTCTTCTTCCCTTCCACCTTTTTTCTCTCCTCCTCTTTCCTCTTCCTCTCTTGCTCCTGAGAGGAAGGCCGAGATCCTGTAGTCACAACCCCAGATGCAGTCTTCTGTTTCTTTGACCTTTGTGCAAGGAGCACATTGTCATCATCATCGTCATCTCTGATCAGGTTCTTCCTTGGAGGCATATCTTCACCAGAACTGCTGGAAGTACTCGACGATCCTCGAGCCTCAGAAGCCTCCACAGAATCAGAAGAGCTGCTACTATCAGAGCTCCCTTCACCAAGATCACCTGCAGGCTCACTTTCAGAACTCCCCTCCTCTTCGTCCAACTGGATTAGCTCGGCAGTAGTCTCTTTGCAGGAAGCAAACTATGGAACACTGTCCACAGGCCGTGCTATAAAGCTAGAGCCCACGTTCTTATACTCTAACAAGAAAGTGGCAGATCTGGGATGCTCGCCGTCACCCAAAGGCTCTCTGATGTTCCAAGCTTTAACCAACTCAGAAATACGGACCTCGCTGAGAGTAGGCTCCAAGTTCCGTGACCTCGCTGTAAAAGAAAACGCAGAAGGGAGTCAGAAAAATCGTAAGCCAGCAGAGATTGAAGCAACAGTACAAATATCTACCTATATATTCTTCCCCATAAAAGGGAACAGTGAACCTCTTAGACCTCGACCCTTCAGATTGGGGAGAGAACTGCCAATTCCTAACAAGAAAACCTTCCTGCCAGTAGTCCTTATGGCAATCAGGTAGATTTACTACCAATACCCTATCAGGGCTCCTAGCTTTGAGGTACAGGACACCTGAACTAGTTCGAGAAAAGGAATAACAAAAACAGACCTCGGCAAGCCCTAACCTTGTGTCATACAATTGATTTATCCTATGCACGTCGTTCACTATTTTCCATACATTGGGCGAACATTGTGCAGGTACAATACTAAAATAGCTAAAGAAGTGCAGAAACAGATCATTAGGGGGAAAGGTGACTCCCCCCTGTGAGAGCAACAAAACATCAATCCAGTGGGCATCCTCTATATCCCTAACGTTCCTAGGAGGCGAGGCACAACACTCAATCTCTACCCACTCAGGAATGTTGTAGAATTTTCTAAACTCCGAGATTGACCTATTTCCAATCTTCGCCATTGGAAAATACAAGAAAAACTACAAATCAAAGAGAAAATGCAAAGGGCACGAGAAACTTACAAGACAGAAGAACAGTTCAAATGACGAAGAAGCAACGAGAGTGGAGATCGGAAGCAGAAGGTACGAAGTGCAAGAGTTCTCAGAAGATAGAAGATTACTGGAAAAAACTGAAATGACGAAAAGAAATGTGTCTTATTACAACAAATCTTCAAAATCTAATCATATTGCACAGTAAGCGAAGCGGCTGCCACCAGAAATCGACTCTACAGCTCCCAAGGAATTGCAACGCAATAATCATTTAAATCTGTTGGGCCCACATGCATAACACAACAAATTTAGGGGCAATTGTGGGTACCCGGAATTTAGTACTATAAGCCTGGACGAGTAGCCCAGCCCAAGCGGCCCAAAGTCCAGGCCCCTCATCTTTTGTATGGATCCGATTTTCCCACGATCCCATGAAGGGAAGTTATGGGGGAGCACGATCCCATGAAGGGAAGTTATAGGGAAGATGGCTAAAATGGAGGAATCCATCATCTCCATTAACCAACCTACACATATATAAATTAAACCCTAGGTCCGGGGCAGAGGACAAGTTGTATTCTATATACTCATTCCCCATATTATTGAGAAATAATACTGACTGCACCATCGTGAACGTAGGCATCTTTTTGCTGAACCACGTATATCCGGTGTTGTGTGATTGGCGTTTTATTTGTTCTTTCTTGGTTATTACTTCTCTCATATTTATTTGTGTTGCACAATAATTGTCACCAACAGTAATTGTCACCACACACATGACTCACAACTATACAACTACTTCACCCAGTACGCGTCGGGTTACGACGACATCTCTCAAAAAATTTATTCATCCCCATATACAGGGTCCGATAACCAGATTGTGTCGGCTTCCTTAACACACGCCTCTAGATATGGCTTTAGACGTTGTCCTTTCACTTTGAACGTGTCCCCATACTTAGGAATGTCACGTTCTATCGCACCATGGGGAAACACCTCTCTCATGATGAACGGGCTAGTCCACCACGAACGTAACTTACCAGGAAATAAATGGAGCTGTGAGTTGTACAAAAGCACCTTTTGGCCCCGATGAAACTCTTTTCAATTGATATTTCTCTTGTGTGCTAGTTTTATCCATTCGTTAGAAATACGGGTGCTTTCATACGCATCATTGCGTACTCCGCACTTCGTCGACTTTATCAAGATTATTGTTAAACCTCTTAATGGCCCAATATGCTTTGTGCTCAAGCTCAACGGGAAGATGGCAAGGCTTTCCATACACAAAGAAGAATGGGAAAATTTTGATGGTGTTCTTGTATGTGGTCCAGTAAGCCCATAACGCTTCAAGTAATCTATTGGACCAATCCATACGGTTGGGATCAACGGTCTTTTCAAGGATGTGTTTGATATGTCGATTGGCTAACTCGGCTTGTCCATTCATTTGGGGCCCCAACCTTGTAGAAGATTCCATACTTCCTCATTAAATTTTCAAATGAACTATTGTAAAAATGCTTGTCGTTGTCACTAATGATGGATTTCATAGCATCAGAATAAGAAAATATATGTTCTTGGATGAACTTTACCACCACCTTACTGTCATTCATCCTAATATCTATGGACTCTACCCATTTCGACACATAGTCTATTGCTACAAAGATGTATAGGAAACTAAAAGAGGGGGGTAAAGGTCCCATGAAGTCGATGCCCCAATAGTCTAATATCTCAATGACTAGAATAGGGGTCAACGGCATCATGTCACGTTGAGTAATGGATCCCATAACTTGGCACTTATCATAAGATTTGCAAGAGCATTCACATCTTGGAAGATGGTGGGTCAATTAATACCACTTTGAAGCATTTTGCGACCGTTTTTTGTGGAAAAGTGTCCTCCACATGATTTCAAATGACAAAATCGGATGACACTAGGGATCTCTTCATCCAGTACAGATCTCGGGATTATTTAGTTGGCACAATATTTAAGAAAGTAAGGATCGTCATATAAAAACATCGCGACCATGTAAAAAACTTCATGTTCTCCTGCGGAGTCCAATCGGAGGGGACGATCCCCCGTGACTCAGTAGTTCACGATATCCACAAACCATGCAAGAGAGGACGTGGCAATTATTTGTTCATGGGGGAAATACTCGTCTATGGGTATGGGATCTTTAAGTACGTCGGACGAGAGCGTAGATAAACGATCGGCCCACCTAATGAGGGGAAGCTTCACATCCTTCTTGGAAAGGAGATATTTGAGCACCGCGTGGTCGGTAAAGCATGTCATGGGTAGCCCAATAAGGTATGAACGAAATTTATTTGGGGCAAACACTACCGCTAGCAACTCTTTTTCTGTGGTGGGGTAATTCAATCAAGACCCAATTAAAGTCCAGCTAGTGTAGTATATAACACGGGCTTTTTTATCTCTTCGTTTCCCTGAAACAACACCTACCGCATAATCACTCGCAACACTCATAAGATCGAATGGAAGGATCCAATCCAGATCGTGCATGATGGGAGCGAAGATTAACATGCTTTTTAATTTTTCAAAAGCTTCTTGGCACGCTTCACTCCACTCAAAGGGGACATCCTTCACGAGTAGGTTACTTAAAGGCCTAGCAATGGCTCTAAAATTCTTAATAAACCTATGATAAAACCCCACATGGACCAAGAAAGAGAGCACGTTCTTTAGAGACTTGGGTGGGGGAAGTTCGGCAATGACGTCAGTTTTTTCCCTATCGACTTTTATCCCCTTATATGGAATGATATAGCCAAGAACTACTCATTCGGTAACCATAACATGACACTTTTACCAATTTAGTACCAAGTTTTTTTCACACACCGGATAAGAATCTTTTCAAGATTAGCAAGGGAATGGTCAAAAGAGGGGTCGAAGACACTAAAATCATCCATGAACACCTCACCTTTCGACCATATCGCTAAATAGACTAAGCATGCACTTTTGAAAGGTCGCAGGTGCATTACACGATCCAAATGGCATACGTTTTGTAGGCAAACATGCCAAATGGATTTGTGAACGTAGTCTTATCTTGATCTAACACATCCACCTTAATTTGGTTATACCCGAAATAACCATCTAAAAATCTAAAAACTAGGTGCCCCCAACTCTCTTAAGCATTTGGTCCATAAACGGCAAAAGGAAATGGTCTTTTTTAGTGCTGGCATTAAGCTTCCGGTAATCAATGCAAACGCGCCATCCATTGGTGGTACGTTTTGGAATAAGTTCCCCTTTTGCGTTTGCAACCACAGTCATTTTTTACTTCTTCGAGACGACTTAAATATGACTCACCCATTTACTATCCGAGATGGGATAGATGATGCCCACATCCAATAACTTAAGGATTTTCGTTTTAATGACTTCTTTCTTCATCGGGTTCAAACACCTTTGCATCTCCCTATAGGGATTCACATCCTCCTCTAGGTTTATTTTAAGGGTACAAATTAAAGGACTTATACCCTTAAAATCTGGGATGGTTCAACCAAAAGCATCTTTGTGCTTCCTCAAAATGGCCATAAGCTTTCCTTATTGCTTTTTATTCAGGCTTGAGGAGACAACAACGAGATATGTCTCATCGTCTCCTATATAAGCATATTTGACGTTGGAAGGAAGCTTCTTCAATTAGAGTTTTGGAAATTTCACATCATAGGGAACGTGCACGATTCCCTCGGTGGTAGTTCCTCGAATTGATAGAACCAACTAATATCTCTCATGTCCTCATCGTTCTTGCCCTCATCCAATAATTCTCTCAATTCCCTCACATCTCTCTCAAAATCAATGTACGCATTATCGCTCTCACTCATCATAACTAGACACACCTTAAGCGGATCCCTAGTGTTATTACCCTCAAAGTGCTCGTGTACTACCTCCTCTATAAGATATGACTTATGTAACTCATCCTCATCACCCATTTGCTTTGTAATGTTGAAGATATTTATTTGGAGTGTTATATTCCCGAACGTGAGTTGTATTTTCCCATTACACGTGTTAATCAATGCGTTAGCCATGGCTAAGAATGGGTGGCCAAGAACCAAGAGAACGTGATAACTCGAGGGACAGGAGGGCTTCGTTCTCAACTATCCGACGGGGTGTCGAAGTTGATGATCACGTTCTCAACTATCCCACGGGATGTCTTCACGGAACGGTCCGCGAGTTGAAGAGTAATTTTAGTGGGCTTAAGATCTCCCATATCTAGTTACCTATAGATGTAATAGGGAATAATGTTGACACTCGCCCCTAAATCTAGTAAATCTCTCTCAACTCCATTCTCTCCAATGATGCACAAAATGGTAGTATCACACGGATCTTTATGATTGGGTGGGAGGTTGTTCAAAAGTATCGAACTTACATTTTGTGCTAATAACACCTTCTTACCGTGAGCACATCCTTGAGAAACTTTGCATACATGGGAATTTGATTGATAGCCTCAAAGAAAGGTAAATTAAGCTTCACTTGCTTAAGCACTTATATGATATCTTCATGGGAGGCCCCTTTAGGTGGAGGGACCAACCGTTGAAGGAAAGGTGTGGCTATAGGAGGTTTAAATACCACCTCGGGCTAACTGTGTCGTCTTTGTCACTCTCTTCCAAGGGGGCATCTTCAGCCTCGTGCGTGCCGAGTGAAACCTCCTAGTTAATTTGCTCATCGTGTGTGGGAGGTGATAAGGCAAGAACTCTCCCACTACATAGAGTGGTTACCGCTTGACATTGCTCTTTATTTTTTTCGGGAGTATAGCTAACACAATTTGACCTTGGGGAAGTCTTTGGCCTTGGGCGGGAAACTTGCCCTTCTCTTAGACACTTAGGGATTACAACTTAGAAAGCAATGCCTTTTAAGTTGACAAAATTTTGGGTATTGATCACTGATTGAGTTTGCATGAATTGAGCAAGAGTGTTCTTGAGACTCTTCTGCTGTGGGATTATGTAAGGCACAGGAGGAGGCACTTACATGGGTGATGGTTGTTGATACGGTGGGAGAGGTGGAGGTTATTAGACAACAAGTGGATTCGGGTTCATCGTTGTGTTCTGTTTGTCGTAACTAAAATTGGGATGGTTTCACCATAAGGGATTGAAATAATTCCTGCAAGGGCATTAAAGTTTCCCTTATAGGCTCCCACCGCCTCAACTTGCTCTCGTTGCATAACTTTGTAGGCGGATATAGTTAGACATTCCTTCATTACATGTCCCGCATCACAAATCGTGCAACTCTCCTCCGGTAATGCTCCAGATGGACTGGATATATATCTCCCCTAACTTCGCCATGTCTTCTAGTCGCTTGGCTAATTAGTTAATTTGGATCTTCAATTCGACCTCCTTGTCCAAGTGATAGAGTCCGGATGCGAAAGGAGTTGTGGACATGATTCTAGCTTTACGTTGGGTGTTCGGACCCAATGTGTCCCAAACTTGAGTAGTCTCAGTGACATACTTAAAGTGTGCATCCACATTATCCGCATGTAACTCAAAGAACTCTCCCGGGCACATAGTTTCAATGAGTTGTTTTGAGCTTAGGCTAAGCACGTGATGGAAGTAAGAGACGTGTCTTCACTTTTCAAAGCCATGATGTGGGGGCATATTAACTAAATCATTGAACCTCTCTAAACACTTGTCAAAATGCTCATTATCGTTTGGCTTAAAAGTCTGAATTTGATCCCGAATAGAGTTGGTCCAAAGTGCGGGAAATAACTTCTGGAGAAATTTGGCCTGCATGTCTCTCCACGTAGCTATTGAGTTTGATATTAATGACCAAATCCAAGTCTTGGCCTTACCTTTAAGAGAAATCGAAAAATCTTGAGGTGCACTACATTTTGAGTGCAAGCTTCATTGTTAAATGTCTCGCACACCTCCTCGAACTCTCTAAAATGGAGGTAAGGCTTTTCTGAATCCATACCGTGAAATGTTGAGAGAATCTTAATCGTCCCATTCCAATTGTGAAACTGCCCTGCATTATATAGGAATATAATGCATCCAGGAGTGACGGTTCGCTCGAGTATAAGAGGTCTCTTATGGGGTAATATGGCATCACTCCTTCACCCGTTTCAAAACTAGCGTGATCAGACACTTTCCTCCCCGGATTTTCTTGATGTATGACTCGTGGTGTGAGTACGTGGTGTAGGTGGTGATACCCAGAATTTTGGGAAGTTTTGAGTATGAGGGCTAACAATAGTGAGTTCAATTGTATGATTTTCATGTACCGCAAGAGGATTGGTATTTGGATTGGGATTGTGTTGAATATTTTGCATTTAAAGCACGAGAGAATATTTTTATTTTTATTATATATTTTTTTTTTCAATTTTTTAAAATTTTGGGGTTTTATGATTTTTTGGGCCTCTTAGGAATTAGAATAACTTCTTAGAAAAATATTACCTAATCTAGTGGATCTGCTGATTAGGCATAAATTCTTCCAAATTTATCCCTTTAATTTAGAGACTTTAAGCACCCTGGGCAATGTAAATTGTGTGGATTTATCTCATATATGTGGTACTAACCTTTCCTACATAGTGCCTCGAGTTTCATGTATTCTTTATGCTTTTTACATGTATTTTATGCAAGTGAAGAGAAGAGGAAACTCAATAACCGAGAACTCAAGGAAGAAATAAAGGCAGAAAAGTCAGAGGAAAAAATAGTGACTTTAAATCTTGAGTTCGGACGAAGAACCAAAATGAAAATTGAAGACCTCGGTCTAAAAGCACGTAGGAAGAAACGGCATCCCAATCCGAGTCCTGGATCAGAAGTTATGGAACTTCAAAGATGAGAGAAAATAAAGAGAACAAGAAAAGAAAGAATTCCAAAACCGGACAGGACGGGTTATTACCAAAAACAAACCAATCCGGAGTAGATCCAAGCTCTGAATAAAATTCACCATCAAACCGATATGGATAAAGCCAAAAACTACCCAATCCGATTTCAAAGGAAAACGAACCGATCCGGCTTATACCAAACCGAACCGAAAGACCACGCCGAATCGGTTTGGTTGTGATTTTTCTGAATTTTCTTTTTCAAATTGAGAGTCCAACTTAGATGAAACTCTTGTAATTTTTGTAGGATACTTATTCTAATTAATTCCCAGACATGGAGGAGCTCTCTTTCGGATAATTTTGGAGAGCTTTTGCATATAAGAACCTTGGGTTTTAATTTCTGCAACAATTATTCAAGTTTCAAGATTTAATTCCAGAATTTCTTCATTGTAAGTATTATTTATTTTGTGCTTTTAATTTCTTTCATAGTTTAGCTTGAGTAGTCATTAAATTTTAGGTTGCAAGTCTTAGTTCCAAATTTCTTCCCAAGTTTTCAAGTAGTTATGAATTCATGCACAGTAGGTTTTGTGTTCACACTTAGTTTAATTATGTCCAACTAAATTTCCAAGGGTTGATATGCATGAACCCAACCCGGTGTAGTTTACATGGATAGAAAATAGGTTTTGAATTAATTTTTTATCGAATCGTTTTGTGGAGCTATCACAATCGTCGTAGAACTTTTAACCTCGTTTTCATTAGGTAACCGGGGTGTTTAAGGATGCAATGTGCGTGTTGGCTATGCATCACCGCTTTATTCTTACCTTTGATTACGTATGATGCGGGCTAGTACCTTCATATATTTAATGCTTGGGGTTACTAAAGACTGGGCTTGATTACTTATCTAATTCAAAATCTAGTATTCTATTCGGTAAATCTACTAGGGTTTAGAGGATTGTATCCTACCCTGCTTTTTCCTCATTAATATTCACTTAATTGCAATAGGTTTCTTTTTTTGCACGTAATTTTGTTTATAAGTTAAATTTTATTTTCATTTAGATAGTAGAATTTAGTTCCACAATTAATATTCTTTAGTTTCTATTTGCGAATCGATTTAGGGTTAGTCTTATATTCCTTCGGCGTTACGAGCTTTCGTCCTAGTTCCCTATGGATACTATCCCGACTTACTGGGTTATTACTTACGCGACAGGCTCGCACTTGATCCTATATGAGCACGCACTTTAGACACATTTGTTGTCGCGGCATCTACCTAAGTCCCCGGAACCAACGCCAAAAACTTTCCGTGATGCAAAAAATGTGTGCAGTGCGTGTATCTACAGCTCAAGTGCAAGTCAGTCGCTCAAGTAATAATCCCATAAGTCAGGTTTAAATCCATAGGGAATAGGACAAAGATCGTGATGATAACTACGAGGAAGGCTTCAATAACCTAATTATCAACTCTCGAACGAAAAAGAAAAAGTGATGATTTTTATGAGAACTCCTACTTCACTAAAGCAACCAATCTAGCAAATTTGATTTTAATTAAAAGAAAGGAAAACTGAAATTTTAATTTTTGAAAACAATTTGAGAAAAGTGGATCGGAATCCAATCCCCCGAACCGCCAGTATTTTTGTTATATATAAAATTTTTAAAAATTATATATGTAATTAAAGGAAATCATAAAATTAATCAAAGCACTAAATTTATGAGAAATTTACTCCGCACACTATTTACTCAATAATTAATTTGACATGAATGACAAGATTGCCGGCACGCATACTATATTCTCAAACACTCCAGTTACCTGCGATAAATGAAGTTAAAAGACTATACTATTAGCTTCAACAAAATATCAAACCCAACAACTATATATACACTTATGTCCAATTTTATATTCAACTCATCTACCTAAATTAGGCTCATGAATCCAAACCCTCTAATAATTTAACTGAACATATTGAAACTAACAGCGCATACGTTAGTGATGTTGCATGGAGACATGATGATTGAAATATAGAAATAAAGCATGTATGTAAACTCACGAAAGAAATAATGAAAGAAGAACATGCACAAACCAAGATCGGATGAAAAACCGAAAAGAAATTTAGCTTTCTATTAAAATTGCATGCATGAGAATTACAAACTTGAGCCTTGATGTTTATCTCTCTCCCTAGACTTCAAAACTATCAAAAACTATGTCAAAAGACTCCTAATAGGTGTTTACATAAGTCCCAAGTCGTTTGGAAAAGTCCCTAATTCATAAAACTTTTGGACTATAAATTAGGCTTAAAATAAAATTCTCACATTCAAGGCATTCGAACCGGTTCGCCCATATACCCAAATCGGTTCACCCTAGCGAACCAGTTCTCTCCATTTCCAAACAGTATGAGAAGAGGGACGTGAAAGCTCCCTTATTTTGGACGAATTCTTCATATTTTCACTTTTTCCCCTAGATTTTTTCCTAACTTCAATTGCTTATATCTCCTTCACCGTAGATCGGATTTGGGTACCGTTTCTTGCAGTGTGATCATGAATTCGAAATCTTCGACTTTTCTTTTGGCTCCTCCTCCGAGTTCTGGAAAAAAAATAACGAGAATGCCCTTGACTTTCTTTTCTTTCATTTCTTTCATCGTTTCGATTTTCCTCTCGCATCCACTTGCATAAAATACTTGTAAAATAAGAGAGAAACACAAAAAATACAAAATACTCACCAAAAAGGTTAATAGCATAAATATGGTATAAAACAGTCTAAATACACAACACGGGACCATAAAAATATCGAAATTAAGGGGATATTAATGAAATATTTACGCCTAATCAACGATCTTGAAGACATCCAATGTATGCATTTTTACTTAAATGACAAACTACTAGACAAATTCAAGATGCAAGATATTGAAAAATTCACAAGAATAGGACCAGCGATAGTCCATATCAAATGTTACATCCGAGCCACGCAAGCCCTAAGGGATTTTGAAGAAGTTATGGCATAAATGTTTGGTCACACCTTATCGGGAGGAGCGCTCAAATGGTTCTTATCCATTGATGACTTGGGGACCACTAGCTTGGGTGATATCTATCAGTAATTCTGAAACAGTATAAGTATAACGATGAGTTGGAAATCACTCATCGAGACCTAAAAATGACAAAGCAAGAAATTAGTGAACACCTGGGAACTTTTATCGTCCCTTGGAGAAATAAGGTCCCCCAAATGATGAACCGACCCTCAGAGGAAGAACAAGTGCCTATCGTAAAGAAAAATATTATTCAACCATATCGAGATAAGTTGAAAACACATTACCTACCACAATTCAAAGTCTTAATGGATGTGGAAGCACAGCTGGAGGATGATATCATAAGTCGACCTCCCAATAGCGAGGCATATAGCCAAAGGAATGTCCCTCCCTTCGCAAATAGAAGGACTGATAAGCCATGCATGATTAATGTCGATGTTATTCAAACTCCTACACCTGCACCTTGGAATGTTGATATAGTCCAATACACGTTTCATCCCATCTACGGTCCTATAGGTACATTCTATCAAGCTCTATAAAAGAGGCTTCCAAAGACACGAGACCCAGAGACTTAAAAAATCATCTCTATTGCGAATATCATCAAATGATAAGGCATAACCTTGAGAGATGGCAAGCTATGAGGTTTCCATCCAAGATTTGATCGATAAGGGGAGTATTACTGCCCTAACTAAGCCAAAACCCAATGCCAATAATAATTCTCTACCCAACCATGGAACATGGGAGAATTCCCATAGAGGAAGAATTCAATAACTCATCCCATTTAATTGAGTCAATCAACTCAGTAACATATGTGAAACAATCGAGTCTTAGAAGACTCGTCAACCGATACTTAGATCACACGGTATAAACATAAACCCACATGTATCTTATGGTCTAAACACTCGGAGTTTCAAAGTCCAACTGGACGAGATCCTTTAGAGGTACGCCTATATCAGCTGATGTACTTAGTATTTTAGAAAAATTTCGTTCTTCATTTATAAGATACAATGCATAAACATGAGAACCTCTACGAGCATTGGGAGGTAATGTATGATGAGGCACAATAAGCAATCAGGTATATCAGAGGACTAGAAAACTTAAAAATCATCCCAACCATCTGGGTGAAGAATTTAAAATCAAAGACAGTCCAGACTTATAGTCATGGTTATCTCCAGGAAATTTAATAGTCGGGCTATCGGTCGAAGAAGGTCTGATCTTTCATTTCAATGATTTATCTATCTCCCCTCTTTAGGAAGACAAAGATTATATCTGCACTGTGAACTTCAATGAGATAATGGTCGAATTCCTCATTCTAGAATAGGTATTTATGGAATTCGACGACATGACTTAATCCAAAAGATTTTACAAAGATCCTATCATGAATCCTATTCCTTCAATGGAGAGGGAAAAGAAAAAAGTGAAGGAGGTACTCAAGGAGGACACATCAGACGATATCAAGGAAAATATAGTCATTAAACAACTAAAGAAGACATAAACCAACATTTCCATATGGTTACTCTCATGTCTTCCCAACCCCATGAGGATTTCATTCTCAATTAATTTTCTCAGAAGGTGGTGCCTATCTAGACCAATCTTAAAAAACTAATTGAGACCATTAGAAGCCTCAATTTAGTGAATAGTATCTCATTTGCCAACAATGAGTTACCCAGGAAAAGACCATATCACAACATGGACCTAAACATCACTGTGAACATCCATGGAAAAAGGATTCCCATAGTACTTGTAGACAATGGATCTGCACTAAATGTATTCCCATTAAGGACTTCCAAATGTCTGAGAATCAAGCATGAGGATCTCACGACCACCACTTAGGATGTGAGAGCCTATAATAATACCAGCAGAGAGGTAATGGGGTCCATTAAGCTCCGCTTGAAAATTGATCCACTTGTTAATATCACCAAATTTTAAGTGATTAATATAGTTATTTCCTTCAATCGCCTTCTGAGAAGATCGTGGCTTTATGAGGTCGGAGGTGTTACTTCATCGTTACATAAAAAAGTGAAGCTCATCCGTGGTGAGAATCTAATAAATGTATTCAAAGACTCTAACCTTCTCAAAGGGTAGGACCCAACATTCTAATCCTTGAGATCTAGTATGAAAGTAGGGACATATATATCAACCGGTTTCACCTTGATCCACTATTATGGACCATCTTGATCGACACATGGGAGGAGATATACCATGGTATTCTAAATATGGGTATTACAATGTCACTCATATAATGAAGAGAATGAAGGTCTTTCCATGAATGGGGGTTGGGAGAAATTAATAAGGAATCAATAAACTTGTCACAATACCTTACTAGTATAACAACCAGGGATCGGGATACAAATGGAAAAATAATTGATCAATATTAAAAGCATCAATGGTTAAGAAACTTATGGTTGCCCCTATAACTAGCCCTTATTTCCTTCCACAAATACCCAGAACCGTGGGTGGGAACCAACTCGGGAAGAAAATATCGGGATGGAAGATCTTCCCCGGGGACTATCCCCTGTGGATAGAGGAAAAAGTGCACAAGACAACACATCTGATCGAAAAATTATATAGGCCCCCTGCCAGCAGGGACCCTTTCGAGGATTTGAAAATGACTAAAATGTTCAAAGAAGTGAAGGAAGAAGAGGAAAGCAATTGGACCTTTGGCCACCTTCCAGAGATTGAGAACCCTTTTGAAGGTAAGATTGCCTTCATGCTTTAAGAAGAGTCCCCTGTTACTATATATAACCTCATTTTTTAGGAGAAGGTCATTATGACGAACTACTTTGATGTACTTATTCATGCCAATCCCTTTGTTGATGAAATAAACTTTAACTTCGAGTATACTTATGTGAAAAATGTGAAAACCAAATTATTGAATTAAATTTACATAATTATGAACTATAAGACACCTAAAAGAGGTAAACAACAAATAAACCAATCGCACACACCTATCGACGAAATGACAACGATTTAGTTAGGAACTTCTCATAGGATCCTCTTTAGACAATTTAGAAAGGCTTAAACTCATCCAACTCCTCAAAAATAATACATCAACGTTTTCACTTGGTCATACGCCGATAATTGTTGTTCATTGCATACCTATATATTTAAAATCCAAACTTGTCAAGCAAAATCTTAGGCCACAATGATCCCTCAAGGTTAAATAGGAATCAATAAAATAACTCAAAGTGGGATTTTAAGGGTAGTCGAATACCCCCACATGGTTAAACATCGTACATGTCTCAAAAATAGGCGGAAAGTTAAGGATATGTGTCGATTATAGAGATTTGCAAGAAGATAGTCCCAAAGATGAACACCCGGCGGCAAACATGATAACACTGCAGACCATGCCCTAAAGTCCTTCGTAAATTCCTTCTCCGATCACAATCAAATAAAGAGAAAATGACTTTTGCTACCCCCTGGGGAACTTTTCGTTACATAGTAATGCCTTTTGGACTTAAGAATTCTAGTGCCACTTACCAAATAGGGAATAACACTTTGACATGTGATGTGACCCATAAAAAGGTTGAGTCTACGAGGATGGCATGATTATCGAGTCCAAAACACGGGAATGCTAAGTTTCAGCACTAATGAATTTCTTCGAAAGACTAAGGATGTATCAAATGCGCCTAAAAACCCAAAAGTGCGTCTTTAAAAGACTAGGAACTATACTAGGGTTCCTCATCAGCAAATGGGAGATAGAAATGGACCCGACCATTGTCAAAATCATTTTAGAAATGCCACCTCCACGCACTGAGAAACAAGTTAGGGGTTTCCTGGGAAGGATACAACATATCAATAGGTATATCTCTCAGATGACTTTTATACGCAAGTCAATCTTCAAGATTCCATGTAAAAACTCCAACAACATATGAAATTTTGCCTACCAAGATGCTTTTGACATAACAAATCAGTATCTGACTAACCCGTATATATTGGACCCATCTCAGACCGGGCAACCTATTTTGTCGTATCTCACGATTACTAACACCGCAAGGGGAACCATGTTGGCTCGGTACTTCGAAGATTCCCGTAAAGAAAAAACCATATACTATGCCAATTAAAAGCTCAACACCTGCAAAAATCGTATACAACTTTGGAGAAATATTGCCTATATTTAGTTTAAGAAACATGAAAGCTAAGGCATTATATGGTCACCTTTGAAATCAAGTTGATCTATTACGTGGATCCCTTAAAATACCTACTCGAAAAGCTACTTTAACAGGCAAAATTCCAAAAGGAAATACTTACACATAGTTTGACATCGAGTACGTACATCAGGAGTCCATCAAAGGGCAGGCGATTGCGGATTATCTAGCTAAAGCCCCTTTGAACGAGCAATATAAGCACTTCCCACTTTAGAGATAAGGATATCCTAGTAGAATAATGCCAAAAAGAGCACATATCTCATGTTATACTTCGATGGAGCCGTAAATAAAAAGGGTTTGGCATGGGGATGTTACTAAATTCGCCCAATGAAGCCATGAACATTAACTACGATTACACCAACAACATCTTTGAGTGTGAAGCCTGTATTGTGCGAATAAAAATAGCCCATAAAATGGTAATGTCGAGGATCGATGTATATGGGAACTCTAGCTTCATCATTTGCCAAATCTTGGAAAGATCAAGGAAAAAACGCTTATGCCCTATCATAAGTACCTGGAAGAAATTACTGCCCTATTTGATGATGTTCAATTCTTTTATCTTCATAGTGCTTAGAATAGCTTCAATGATGCTTCGTTTATCCTAGCCCCTATGGTGGACATCTCGAAAGATGTGGATAAAGTACAAATAGACGTATGCAAGCAATATCAACCTAGGTTTATGTACGAAATATGCATAACTGAGGTCACGGACGAAGGGCCCTAGTACTAAGACCTAAGGAACTCATTCAAAAAAGCCAAATATCCTTCTGAATTCAATATGAAAAATAAAATGGCCGCCTAATTCATCATGTTCACCAAACATCTATACAAAAGGAACCCTAATGGTACCTATATATGGTGTCTCAACAAAGGTAAAGCATAAATGGTAATGGAATAAATCCATGGGGAAGATATCTATGGGGAAATACGTCACCCATATGAATGACCACATGCTCACAATAAATATTATCAGCTAAGGGTATTATTAGAGCATTCTTGAATATGAATACAACATATATATCCAAAGGTGACCAAGTGTCAACAATTTGCGAACTTAAAACATATGCCTCCGACTAAATTGTACAACAGGACATATCTATAGCCCCTTTCAACCTGGGGATCGATATCATCTGAAAAGTAACATCAAAAGCGTCAAAAGGCCATAAATTCACCCTAGTTGGTATAGAATACATCACCAAATGGGTTGAAGAATCTTATATGGTGATGAATGTGAATAAGGTGGCTCGGTTCATATAAAATAACATCATCTGCAGATATAGGGTATCGTTGGAGATAATACCTAATAATGGGATGCATTTCAAAGCGAAAGTTACAGATCTCATCAAAGTGTATGGAATACAAATACATAAATCATATCCATATCTCCCTCAGAGCAACGACACTATGGAATTAGTAAACAATAATATAAAGGCAATACTGAGCAAAATGATCAAGGGATATTGAGATTGAACCGACTGTATTCCGTACGCACCATGGGAATATCAGACCACCATCAGCACACCTACCGGGGACACTCCATTATCACTTATGTATGGTGTGGAAGCTATGTTACCAATCGAATGAAAATCCACTCATTGAGGGTACTGTGGAAAATTATATCTTCGAGGCAGATTAGATAAAAATCACATACGAGGAGATTGCATTATCACTCGAACGTCAGTTATTGGCACGTTATAGTATGCAAGGATATCACAAGTGTGTGGTCAGGGCTTTCAACAATAAAGTCAAGAAAAAAGGGATAAAATAAGGGGAATTAGTGCTAAGTCATCGAACCTATATGAGACCCCCGAGGCAAGTTTTATCCTAATTGGACAGGACTATATGTGGTCAAAAAAATCCCATAAGGAGGCATGTCCCTCCAAGTTGATATTGGTGGAACAGACTTGACCAAGCTGACTAATCAAGATCGTCTCAAGAAATATTATGTGTAAAGAAAGACATCAAACATCTGACAAGGACTATATATGACTTGATCCTGCATAAGTTAAAAAAAAATATAACAAAATCATTACCAAGTCAATTCCACCACATAATGAAGGTACATAAGAAACCCCTCGGGGTCTGGTCAACCAAACCACACCCCTCATTATTTGGATGAATATGAATTAGTCGTAGAGTCGGTGTGATGATAAAGAAAGGTCTGGAGCCCACGGGGGACTCATTTTTCATTAAAAAGTAAAATATTTTCATTACAACGTAGATGTTTATCATCATCAAATAAAATATTAAGTAAAGATACCCAAGGTGAGAAATCGATTCTATTAAAGAACTCATAACCATCCACTTCCTCCTTTGAGATACTCATGTATTGAGAACCGTTCCTTATTTCCATCTTATCAAAGGATTCACTATCTTGTAATAAGGAGAAACCATAAAAATCCTCAGATCCAGTAAGAGCCAATCCAAAGATCCAGCAGAGGCCAATCTCCCTCACAGTAATTGCATCCCTCATTTTCTCCCAGAGCCATAGTAGGCGCTCCTTAGGCAAAACCATCGGTATGCCAAATAATGCAAGCAGAACTGGGAGGAACAGCGGAGCCTTACTCCTCTAAAGATCAGAGATCATATTCACTAGATACAGAGATAAAGGAACAATAAGATAGAGCTGACGCAAAGGTGGAGGAATTTTCTACCTTCATCCAAATTGATGTATCACACGCCATGGAAAATAAAAAGAAGTAAAACACATACAAATAAGCGAAGATAGGGGAACGACCCCAAGGACAGACGATGTGTCATAACTTACCTACAGTGGAGGTACCAATGTATATAAAAATGCCCAAATTTAAGAATCCACTATATCTATTATCCTTCCATCTCCCTCATAAGGATAAGCATCTCAGGGAAGACATATGCAACTGGTCGATAGGGGAGAGATAAAGGGTCCTAATCAGGCTCAATATTTCTAAGAGTCACAGATATAGAAGTAAGGGGCTTCCCCAAAGAAAAGGACATTCACGAGAATGAAAGGTATAAATACCAGTAATGATCTCACCCAGAATTAATTGTATCGGGATGTTAACATCTTTCATTTGTAAAACCATATTTGTCAGGCGAATGTCGACCTATGTAGCACTGATAACTCCAAAATGCTAGGATACTAATGCTAAATGTAAAACACCTCTTCGAGTGCCCCTTGTACCCCTTTCAGGAATATCGTACGGAAAGAAAGCAACAACCACCATCAAATCAATTCCTTCCTCAGTGAGAAATTCCCAAGGAGTAAGGTAGTCCACCTCTAGTAGCTTAACAAGAGAAAAAATTCCTTCACGACTCAATTATGATTCGACAATGGAATGTCCACACCATATCTTGTCAACCAACACGACAAAAAAAAGTTGCTTTTAAGACTCTATTTTTTTAGACAGACAAAATATAGTCTTTAAACATACTTTTTGAGACGAGTATAATTAGCCGTCTCAAAAACTATTATTTTTTTAGACTGTTAATTATGCCCGTATCAAAAGAGGTCGCTTTTTGATACGGTTAATTATCTCCATCTTATAATGTAAACCAAACAAGACCGCAAAATATTTGTTGTCTCATAAGATATACCAAATAAGACGGCTAAAAAAAACTATGTTCCCACCATAAGCACTTTTTGTCTCCCGCCTTACTTTACCCAAAAAAAAAGAAAAAAAAAGAAAGACAAAAACACACACTCACCCTCTATCACAAAGCCCTCCCTTCTCCTCTCACAAGCCCAATCGGCCAAACCCCCACACCATCTCTCTCGTCACTTTGAGATTGGTCGGAGGCCACTCCATCTCGGTACTCTCTCTCTCTCTCTCTCTCTCTCTCCCACACCCACACAGACACCCACACACACGAACACTGTGACACACCCATGCGCACGCAGTGACACGCACACACGTACACATGAACACAAATCTTCAAATTTAGGGTTTGCAATTTAATTTTGTGTTGGGTATTTATAAGGACGAATACAATCTTCAAATTTAGGGTTTCTATTTTAATTTTTAATTTAATTTTCTATCATGTATTGACCCTCACTTTGAAAAATTCAATTATTGATATAATTATTAGGAAAATGTAATTAAAATCAATTTATTGTTTAAAAACTAAATTTTCATTCAATTTATGTTTTAAAAACCAATTTTTCATTTAAAAACCCAATTTTCACCTTGATAAGAGTTTTTGTTTTTTGAGATACAAAATGAATAGCAACTATATGATATTATATTGAATTAAGCATAACATTAGGCTTTTGAAGAAATTCAGTGGAAAATGGATTTAAGATTATTTTTGCTTCTCTAACAAGTTACTTGTAATATTTGCAATTATTATTATTATTAGCTGACGTCTGTATGGTGTTGTCATATACAATCTACTTTAACAGTGTATATCAAATTTCAAATACTAGACTGGACTTGTTGAATTGTGCTGAGTAGAAGCAAAGTTTTCATTTACTATATTCTAATAAGGACAATAACATTATTATATTAAAATAAGCAGAATATTAGACTATGACGAAATTCAACAATATTGAGATAGACTCAAAAGATTTTTGCTACAACTATAATAACAATTACATTTTTTTTCCTTTTTAATAGTTTTACATTTACAAAGTGAATTAAAATTAAATTGAAGTATTCGAGGTTTTCAATTATATTTTTATCTACTTAAAAGGAGATCTGGGCACTCAATATCCAGTTGTATACATATATGTTTATACAACACGATAATGTATATCAAATGACAGATACATGACTTTACTGCTTGAATCGTGCCGAATCAAACCGAGCTTTTTATATTTATTAAGATTTAAAAAGGGTAACAACTATATCATATTAAATTAAGTCGAGTATTAGACTTTGGAGATAATTGAAATTGAGTGTTTATATTGAGGTAGATTTAAATGGTCTTTGTTTCAAATATAGTAGTTTTCCCACTAGTTCTTATATCACGTGCATTGTTCAATTTCTTTTGTTCTCTTATAGTACTTTTTCACTTAAGAGTGATTTGAGCTTAAACTAAAGTATTCATTATTTAGCATTGTATTCACATCTGTTTATGGAGATCCGGACACTCAAGATCTCGTTGTTTATGACAATGGCATTATATATGTGTTTATACAACACAATAATGTATATTTTGATGACTGCATCGAGGCAGAACTGTAATGATGCTAGCCTTCTTCTATTTCTACACCGTTTAGTTGATGTAAGCACTAGCGGTTAATAAATGATTTGTGTTCTCACTACTCTGGTTTTAGGTAAAAAAAATTAAAGATTCGGGCATTCATTAATATTTTTTAATGATGAAAATACCGTTTATGTAATTTAAATAGATAATTGTAGATTGTGTTCTAAAAGGCGCGTGCCTAAGCTTGAGGCTTGAGAGAAACCCATTGCCTACGACTTATTACGCCTTATTCTTAGTAAAGGCTTAAGGCGCACTTTTTTTTAAAACAAAGATGCATTAGTGAAATGATATCGCCATTTAAAGACTTTTTTTTACAAATCGGACCAATATCTCGTCCAAAACAATCAGAATACATTTTACATATTGATTATGGAGCATTAATGTAAGAACGATGGCTACCAATCATATAGATATATTTTTAAAATTCAAGGTATGTATTATTTTATTATATTATTAGCCTTAGAAAAATTAAAATAATAAAAAAAGGAAAACACACGAAGTCTAGTCCCCTAAGGCTTGAGGCTTGGCCTCTACGCCTCGACCAAACCTCGCGCCTTTTAGAACCTTAATTGTAGATGCATTGTTTCTTATGGGTAATGTGGTTGGTTCCTCTCTTTTTTGAATTTCACCTTGCTTGGAGAGGATGGATGGTATACAATTGACTTCACTAGAACAATGGTTGAATAGAACTTGCAAAGTTTGATAGTAATCTTGAATATCTCCTTAATTGTTCTTCTTATCATCTATGGAATGACCTTATTTTGATTCGATAAGCACTCAAAGATTAGATTTTAACTTGTATACACATCAATACTATCATAACCTCTATCTAGACAATAGGCAAGACCATTCTTAAGAGCTAAAGCCTATGCTAAATGGCATTTTCCACCTGAACCAAAGTTTTAAAGAGCCCATATCATTCTTTCATTACTATCTCTAAGAACTGCTCATTGACCCATATTTCCATTTGCATCACTACAACCATTGAATTTGACTTTAATCTCCTTTTTAAAGGATTCTTCCAGCTGACCAACTTACAAAGATTCCTTATAGAACTTACATAGTCTTTTTATTCTTCTTCTAGGAGACTTATTGCCAACTCCCCTTGCATTCCAAATAATGAATCTCATCATTTGTTTTTGGGTATGGGAACTTTTTTGAGAACTTTATTTGTTGATCTTGTCATTCCCCATTTCACAACTACTACTTTACTAGAAATATTTTATAAAATTCCACATTTTTAATGAGTGGAGTTGATTCAGTCCTTTTCTACTTCTTAAGAACTTCTTTTTTAATTTTTTGTAAGCTGCAATCTTCTTTGACAACAGAGTAGAGAAAGTAACAAGGTCTTCCCTATTTGGTAAGTTGCCTCTAGGAAGACTAACGAGACGCTGAGGGACCTTATCTTACTATTATCATTAGTGGACACTACTTAGATAGGGTCTATGGGCAAGTCCACTAAGTAACTAAATTTGTTATGATATATTTTCTTAAGACGAGGCATTAGGTAATTTATTTTCTCTCACTTAAAGTTCTAGAACACCTACTGATGATTTATGATCATGCTTTGAACATAAACAAGCCTTTTGGGGTGGACATACTGCCAACAAACCATACATAGCATTAATTGAATCAATTGGCATCCTACAAGAAACTTTTATGCAAAATAGATAACCAATATAAACTGATTTGGGGTTCCAATATACGTTTTCAGCATCACTCATTTATTCATCACTGAGCCGAAGTAGAAAAATTATTAATAGGTATAATTTTCTTCTTTTTTATTAAATTTATATTACCTCTTGATTTGTAGTATCCTATTAGCTGTAGGAGTTATTAGTCTATTGTTTTATATTGTTGTTTATTCATTTGATTATAAAGTTTTGGAAATTGGTTGTTAAACGAACATCTATATCCAATTAATATAGCTAAGACGACATCCTTGCTATTGTCGTTACATGTTCTATGGCATCTTTTGCGCAGTAGATAGTCTAACTAATTATTCTCGTTACAAGACGTCAGACATTTAACAAATTCATTTACTCGAAGATCGCAGGCCTTCTTTGAAACGTCTTTTAAATCAGCAAGGTCAGCTTGTTCTTTCTCGAACAAAATGAGCTAATATAAACATGAAATGAATCTTTTCATCGTGTCCACATAGAGATGAAATCACGCGTTTAAATTCATCACTAATATCAAGTTTGTGAGGATCAAAGAGAATAAGAATGAGGTCACACTTTGCGGCAAACTGCGACGTGACACCTATAAAATCATAACTTCACTACGTCCATTATTTTTCTTATTGATAAAACTCCAGGAGTATCGACAAACATAATGTGTTCCAACAGAGGATGTGACATTTGAGAACACTCGAATTTTGGCAAAAATGCAGTTCCAAAAGTAGTTAGACCATTGTATGGCATGTCTGATCGGACAATAATGATATTCGTCGGAATACTCTTTTCATTAGGTCTATTCAAAACAACATATTTGTCCGTTGTCGGCTCAGGTCCAATATGAGCTCTTAGATAACTACTCCTGAGAAAATGTTTAATGAATGTCATTTTTTCTGTTGAGTAATGACCCACAAGCATCATCATAGGCCTGGCATCAAAATCTGGTCTGGTCTGAGAAGTTGATCATTAATCTAAAACTATCTGGGTAAGCAAGCTTGCTAATAGGGCACCGGACAACCTTGTTTAAAGCGATTATAAGTCCCTCAACTGCAAGTCAAAAGGTCTAAAATTTGAATAGGAGTTGGGTATCAATGGTTTCTCCTCTATCCACATCAAAAATCAACTTCTGCACATAATCCAAATCCCTTCCAATTGATGGGAGGTCAACAAAAATATCATGTAGGTCAGTGAGTCGAAAGGTACGAGAGAAATGAGGGCGACTTGATTTGAATAAATAGAAACAATCTACGTTATGTAGTCTCGATCTCGATGCTATTATGAACATCTCAAAATAAAAGTTGAACGATTCTATCACAGGAAATTATGTAAACAAATCTCTTCTTGGGAAACCCTGGAGATTAACTACATTATTGCGTGAAACCATCCAAATCAACCAACATCTTATCACCAAGATACATGCCCAATGAGCAAATAATACGGATAATATTTTGAAAACAATATTCTTCCTGCTCTCCTCATCAACACTTATTAGAATACATGGAACACAAACTAATATATTTCATTATCAAAATCAATATGAGAGTGCCCTGACATTTCTTCTAGCAAATTTCATAAAAATATTGCAGATAACATGATGCCAAAGATGCCTAAAAACATTTGGGAACAAATAATTGATAAAAATTTGGACTTGCTAAGATCGCACAAAATCATCTTAATTTAACTAAACGACAAAAGTTCGTATAGACTGCAGAGTGAAAATTATGGACCTCTAAATATGAATATGTTATCCCAAAATAAAATAGATCTTACTATTAAACAAACTCTTTTACAATCATGGTTTTAAGTTGGTAACTGACTAATCATCGTAAGTAAACCATTTCTTATAGATCCTCTAGTTCTCTTTGGAACACCGACTAATTGGAGCCTAATTTCCACTAAATAAACTTAGTGAAACTAGATTATGAACTTTAGTAACCTCCACTAAATAAAGTTTGATGATAAATAGCAAAAAACTCTCAAATTAGTGAGAAATTTTCGATTTTCCCCAATTAGGATCCAAATCCCTAAATAATTGTGACCTGAGTTTGAGCACAAATAGTTCTAGCCCAAAATCTGAAGCCTGCAAAACCCGTAATATATTCGGACTAAGTTTGGGTGAGGAAAATTAAGATGAATATAGGATAAATCAAATACATAATTTTCTTCCAATCACCCTCGACAATAAGCGAGGATGTGAGAGATATTTAGCTACCATAATCCCTACATAATACCTTTTTCATTCGTAGCAACTTCTTATGATTCAAACAATGTTAAACTCTAAGCATCCAACTTGGTGGTGTATATACGACTCATAAGTATTGACTATTTTTCTTCTTAATTGTTGGTGTATATAAATATATATTACAATGATTTTTCTCATTTGGTGATATTGATATTAATTGGAAGCTCTTTGTTTACTACAGGTGAAATGGCTTTATAGGTTGAAGATCTCAAAAGTAGGGGGCACATATCTGTATATCGGTGAAATGTTGAAATCCATCCTACTTTACCATGTATAAATCCAACACGGATGGAGTTGTGAATATTGCTAACAAAAGTGATGGCATTCGGGGATAAATAAGGAATTGTAATGAAAAATACGAGTGGCATTTGCTAAACACAATTGGGATAATTTTAATAATGTTGCAGAATTGTGTGTCATTATTGAAAGACTTTGAATTGCTCTCAGTTATAGAAGAGTTTTGTATTGAAAGAGATTCCCTTAAATCATTTCACTCTATTTGCAGGATGCAAATGGACACAAGTTGTTGGTGGAGGAATGCATGATGTTAATAAGGGAGTTCAACAAGGCATGTATCTCCTTTTGCCTTAGAGAAAGTAATATGTTATTAGTCCCAAGCATTTATTTATGATTCATTTTAGTTACTTTTGTCTGAAAATCTCAAATATAGTTTATAACTTATTATCACAATTGAGTTTCCAAGAAATGATATTTTTTTATCCCAAAACACCATCTTATAAATTGAAAAAGTAATATATGAACAAACGAACATGAAAAACCAAAGTTACCCTACTTGATTGTGATGATTTTTTTTAACATCTAGAGTGAAAACCTGGTTTACTCGCATGCCAAAGAGACGAGGTTGTTCACGTACGGCAGGTACCAAGCGCTGGTGTCCATCAGTGCCCTACCAATCACTTTAACTGTTAGATCCCTCACATGAAAAGTGTACACAAAGCCTCCCACTAAAAGCACCAATAAATCGGCATTAAGACCTGACAAAACCCAACAATCTCCATTATCATCCTCCCTTACATGTGGAAATTCTACATTAATACTCTCCTTAAAGACCATATTCATACACCCATACACATCTATCACAACCTCATTTCCATCTAGTTTGTGAGCCTCAATGTTGCATAACTCCCCCTCCATAAAACACAAACCACCCTTGTGTGTTCTCTCAGGAGGCAGTGTGTTTACCTCACAGAGCTCGTTCTTCACCTCGAAGGACAAAAACTCACCAGACCATGTTACCCAATATGCAACGCCATTCGTGTAAAACCCATTGTCCTTCTGCTGCGAACCGGCCAGCTCAGCACAATTCGCATCCAATAACGACCTCGTATCAGAGGAGTAATTCTCGAAATGAGTAATTACCCCTTCACATAACAAGAAAGGACATATGACCTGATAACACGGTTTGAAATTGAGATCAGAGGCCTCAAATGTGAGAACTATGTTGGGATCTTCTCCCTATTAATAGTCAAGCTTAGGAAGTTCTTCTCACTCCTCGTTCGCAGGATTATAAACATAGTATACGTTTTCCTCCTGTTCCCCTTGGCAGAGAATCAAGCCATTACAAGAACTTCTAATTAAAACCCGTTCGGGGAGGAAATTGAGGGAATTGCATGGTACTTCATAAGCAAACCTGTTTAGGGTCATAAAGGTTGGAACCCCGACGGTGATTGGACAAGAGAAACCAAATATCGATCAAAAATATAAACTCTGCTTATGGGCTAAAAAGGGATTGATTATCCACTTATCCCATTTTTGGAAATGGAACTGAACTTAAGAAGGGATTTCACAGGAAGGAAAGCGAGAACATGGTCTTTCACGACGTCTTTGATCTCCATGTCCTCTTTACACTTGATATTTACGTGAAATTCGAGCATGATGTCATCAGCGCTCTGATATGCTGTAGTTTTCAATTAGAATTTTCCAAACATATCAGAGATATTATCAGTTTCCAGATTGAAAGAGACTGTTGCGATACAATAAAGTTTTCTTTCCTCATAAGGATATTATTCATAAGACTCCACATTAATTTCATCCACCTTTCCATCCATGTCCTCGGAGTATGCAAATTTTGTTCCATTCTTATGAGGTTTGATTTCTGTGAGAGCATCATTTTCAAAATCAGTGGTTTAATTTCGGATTCTTAGTGATCAACCATTACATAAGAGTCATCATATGTATCATACATCTTCTTATCCATATCAAAGACACCACTAGTCTCCATGTTGAAGACTCTACTCCATTCATCTACTGTTCCCTTTCTTCAAAATGATCTTCTTTATAACCACTCTTGCGAGAATTGAACTCTTAATTAGATACAGATTCACAAGAGTCATAAAAGTTATTGTGATCCACCTCATTATCCTGAGACAGCTCTATTATGTTGATATAAACACTCCATTGTTGTATACTGGACAGTTGTTATTTTTCTTGTGGACTGAACACTTATTTTTTAAGAAAAGATAAATCGACATTTAATCTTTAAGTTATGACAAACAAAAACTGTACAAGATGTGGTTCTTTAGGGAAAATATAACCCATTAAAAAATATGCTCTAAAACTAGCAATATCTCGAGTGATTTGGTATTATTTTTTCATGCTTTTTCTTCAACTTTATTCTGCACTGTAATTCTCGTATGTTTGAGATAAACATAAAGCATATTTGTCTATCTTTGTGTTCTTAACTCAGGTCAGGCATATTTTGGTTAGACCTTTTTTATTGATAATTAAAAGTACCATCTCATTTTTTTTTATATAAAAATACCAATCATGAAGATTTCCTCTTATCATATACATGCTTTGACTACAGAACAAAGGAAAAGATTCATAATATTTTTCATTGAAAGAATTTACAACTATTATGTGGAACTGGCAGCTCATCCCAAGAACCACTTGAATAAGTCCTTCAGATTATTTACTGTTTTATAACCAGTAGAATTAAAAATAACTTATAAATGCGACTGTAAAAGAAAAAACACTAATCCAGCATCATTTTAGATATTCCATCCGTCATTGTTTTAAAAACAAATGAAGCCGCATCTAAAAAAACAACCGGGATGAAAGCTAAGGGGATGGTCCCAATTGTTAGTTACATGTCGCTATTTCCATTAACTCGTAGCAGTTGCACTGTATTTTGTATCCATGTAATACTTTTACTGCATTAGATTCAAATACTTGTTTCAATTTGTCTACAACATTTGATTCAAATACCAATTTCTATCAAGGCAAAGTAATATACCTGGGCTAATAAGACTTACATCCCCGAAGCCCAGATTTGTAAATACATGGCCACGAACAAAATTGAGTTCGAAAATGAGTTTTACCAGTACACTTGGATTGAATATGGACTTGAGAAATGGATTTTTTTCCATTTTACATGTACATTTGGAGTTAATTAAAGTGCATAAGGCCCTTTTAGTCTTTTGTTTATTAGTTATTGGTGCCCTAACTTGGTTGGCATAGTTCCCTAGGCCTATATCAGTCACCACTTTCTCAATCGCTATCACTTTATCAGTCGTTGACCACAACACTACTTTATCAGTCGCTATCACTTTCTCTCTTTCATTCCCATAAACTTAGACAAATATATTTGAGCAATTGAAACATGAACTCTCATTTAAAATTTTGGTGTAAACTTGAGGTTGAAAAGTATAATTTACACTTACTAAATAATTTTTGTTACCAACTTCAGTGTGATTTGAAGACAGGGCTGGGATTTTTCCCATAGTATAACTATCTATAAATATTTGGATGAGCTTTCTCACTTGTGTAAATATTTGCGATTTGGTAATTGTGTAATGAAGTCTTTTTGACAATATATACTTTGTGTTGGTTCATTGTTTTTAAAAGATATCATTCAATTTTAAATACTTATGATGTTGCATCCAAATCCTAGTCTGCATAAAATGATTTAAGTTGTAATGTGGATTGCACCTGCATTCTCTGTTTGTAGGTTGATGTGGAAGTAGTGAAAATGCAAGAAACTGCGAAACTATAATTTGTTTTGCAAGAGATGCAACTTCAGTTCAATAAAGCTAAATAAATGTTTAAGAAGCAAAACGAAGTTGTCGACAACGCAACAGATTGGGGTAAGTCTAATTCTCTCTTTTAAAGTTAAATTTTCAATGGTGGTGGTGAAAATTTGCTATGGTGGTGGTGAGAATTTGTTATGGTGGTGGTGAGAATTTGCTATTGGTTGGTGTATAGCATTCTTAGAATCAATTTTAATGTTTAAAACAGGTTGGCTACCTGTGTTTTTATGAATAAACGAAGGAGATTCTGCAGAATTTTTTTAAAAATAATAGTAGTTAAACATCTATATTGTTTGTGATGAGAATATACTATATTGATTCATTTTGCACATTGTATTGTTGATGAGTGGGATATTAATTATGACACAATTGACACTATTTTTTTTGTGCAGGTGACGATTTTTGTAGAACATGAAAATGTTAATCAGTGGTTTTGGAGTTCGTACGCTTTAGTGTTGCGAAATCACTTTGATAAAAGCATTTTGTGTTTTGGAGTATAAGAAATTAATGTATTTTTGTTTTCAAGTCAAATAATTGAACCTAGTGTTATCATTTTTATTTTGATGAATATTTGGATATGGTTGTAAGAACTTTAATTATTGTTAAATGAAAATGATTCGTTGTGTTGGTTGAAAATCATCTTATGTATTACATTTTATGATTATTTGTTATTTGTGTTGTCTCAAATGTAATTCAATTCTATATTAAACTTTAGCGATAGATTTTATTGTTCACAAAATATTGGTGCAAAAATTTTAAGATTGCTTTACCTCTTTTGGAATGGTTAAAACTGTCCCAACAAATATATTAAAGACGGCTATGTTGTCGTCTAAAAAAGGTCTTCTAAAATAGTAACCTTTTAAGACAGATTAATTCTCCTCTCAAAAGCACTCTTTTGTGACAGCTCTTGTGCCGTCTCAAAAGGGTCGTATAAAATGAGGACCTTTTGAGACGGATCTGTTCCTGTCTCAAAAAACTCTTTTGAGACGGCTATGGCATCAAAAAAAGTATTTATAACCCCTATCAAAAAGATGCCCCCTAGCCGTCCCAAATAGAGTCCCAAAAAGTATTTGAGACGGATAAACCAACTTTTGGGACTGTTAAGCCACCGTCTCAAAAGTTACTTTTTTTTGTAGTGCAATAATAGTATTCAATAACTGGACATATTTCCTCAAAAAAAAATAATAAATGATTATGTGGCTACCAGAAATGATCAATCGCTTATAAGAAAGACCAATCAATTGACATGGTCCTCCAATATGGAAAATGAACCAAACTATAACAGTCTAACCCCGAAAGGAACCAATCATCGAATCTATGAATTAAGTTATCTACCTGGTAATTCAAAATAGCTTGGTATTCAGAATTCAGAAATGGCATTTCAAATAATAAGCTACAAAATACTGAAATGTCTAAATTATGGGAAAGGAGGCCGAAAGTGTGAGCTTCCAAAGCCAAACTCCTCTCAATTCATAGGGAGAAAGAATTGACAGATCGCCCCTATAGATCAATTAGACCTTTAATAAAAATCAAAATATTCAGTCAACACTTATAGACATGCTAACTGAAAAATCCACCTAACAAGACTTGTTACAAAAATGATAATTGTAAAGGGTCTAAAAATGTAAAAATTTGATTATTTGCCATTTTAGGCTTTAATCAGATCTTTACATATATATTTAATTATCTTTGTCATCATTATAATAAAAATCACTTAAAATAAAATCATATCTCACAGATAAAACATGTTTTGTACATAATGAAAGGAATAGAGGAAAAATCCCTTTAAACATTAAGTACGAGATACAAAATACAAATATAAAAAATACCAAAAATACGGGAGCCAAAGTCAATACCAGGGAACAATGAAGGATGACGAGGATGAGTCCTCATCATCATCCAAATCAAAAACCTATGCTCCCAAATCACTATACCTCCCCTGAGAGGAACAGGGAAAGTAGGTCTCCTATATCTAGGGTGCACTCGTCATGAGGATCGATGATAGTCTGCAACACGAACTCTCAAATATTCATATAAAAAGGGGATTGAAACCTCCTCGATCATTGTATGCCCCTCACTCCGAGTCCTTCTCATTCTCCAGACGCATGCCAGATAAGCGCACATCGTCCGAGACATCTGCTTTATCACCACACGAGGAATAGTAAAAGACTGCATAAAAGATGAACTTATCATAATGTAATTTTAAAAAAAGAAATATACGGATGAAACAATACAAAATAAATATAAAATAAATACCAACACTTACCTCAACTCTCTTAGGAATAACGAAGTAAGGGTGATAAGGAAGAACCAGTGCCTCGTACTCTACACCATCATCACTAGTGTATTGAACGGACAAACCTATAACCTATATTATTAGTGGAGGAACAATTAAATGCCATAACAAATCCCATAATGGGTCCATTGGAAGGAGGGATAGAAGTGGCAACTGGAGAAGCATCCCTTGAACCTGGCTTTCTCTATCCTGGAGGACTGCTAAAATTAATCTCTCGAAGAAAAAGTCTGCATCAAAGTGGAAACTACCCACTGATACCCCCAGGTAAATTCCTCTAAACAATCCAGGTCAAGAAAATGAAGCGCCATCATCCCAAAAGGAGGTGTCACCGGAGTAGTCAACTGAGCAAGGAAAGGCCACTAATGTATGACCCTCTCCCCCAAATAGAAGGTCGTAGTTCCACCACTAATGTATGACCATCTCCCCCAATCAATCCATTATTTTACCTCGTCTTATGTGTATGATAAACATTCACATACAGCATCACAATGCGTCATCGTCTCATGTAGACACTACCCTCTACATCAAGAATACGGATAAGCAAACATTGTAATCCTTTGTAATAATTCCAAAAGGTCAACTCTCCAAGAGACTAATAAGAGGAATCCCATCGAAAATAAGAGAACTCCCTAGTAGTCTTATAACAGGTATCTCCTTTTTCAATAACGTTCGTCCCAAAATGAACCCCAATATTGGAGGGCTCTGTAGATATACCATTATGCCTCATAAATATAGTAATACCTATCATGGTCTCCCAAAAGCCCAAAAGCAATCTAAAAATACAAAAACATCCTCATAAATGTACAAAATACTAAATAGCCCAGATGCCCAAAAGATTCAATACAACGTAAAATAGCCCCAAAATCCTAAGGTGAAATGCACTTGATCGATCGGTCTTGGGCGCATAGTACCCTTGATCGATCAGTCCTTTGCCCCGATTTTTACCCATAAAAGGAGGCCCTCACCTGCCAACTTAGGGAATTAACTCTTCATTTTTTAATGTATAACAATATGTTCATAAGCAGTTTCCTCTCCAATATCCCCTAAACTCTCTCCATTTTCTCCAAAGTTTTATAAGTTTAAATCTAGAATTTTAACCCCAAGCCTTAACTTCTCTTTTCTCATCCAAACCCAAAAGAAATAAAAAATATTTCTCCCTTTTTCTTACCTCCTTCCCTTTTAAGGTACTTTTTCTTTAAAGTATCCTTAGATCCATTCCCCCAAAAGGCTAATTCCAAGTCGGAACACTACCAAAACGAAGATGAGCATGTGTAACTTTGCAAGTACGTTGTCTCTCACTCTTTATTTTTAAGTCTTAAGGTGGTGTTGCATTCTATGGGTTTTTTGTTCTACGAAACTTGATCTTCCTTTAAAGGTCATATCCGAACTACGTTGACTTTGACTCCACATATGGTGGATACATAGGCATATTAGAGAAACCTGATCTCTAAAACTCAAGTCAAATGATGTACATATTCATTGATTTTTATTTTATTCTCAAAATCTAAATAAAAAACTTTTGAAGTCATGCTTGTTCTCATATAAGCTAAACGATCACCAGATCTGGGGATTCCGTCTATTATTTTGTTCTTAATGTTGGAAGTTTGGTCATTCTTTCACCATCGAGAGATTTTATGGGTGAATCAACCTTTTTCAAGTTATTTCATGAACTCAAATCATACACGTTTTTAGATTTGGTTTTATTTCACTCTAAAAACATCTTGAATAATCAAAGAAAGACTAGATCTCTCACATTGAGCCTCTATATAAGGTAAAATACCTCTTGACTAGTTGACGAACTATGTGGACTTTGAATCTCCTACATGCGAGTATGTGGGCTCACTCAGACTAGCGTCGAGTGAATAAGTCCGACTCTGTACATATTTACTTTTTTTTTATATGAATAATACACACACACACACACATAACCCACACTACACTACAGAGTATAGATACGTAGTAAATATATTAACTTAATTGTTTTTTACACCATAACATGCTAAAAGAAATGTTTATATCTACATTTGAGATCGAAAGATTTGAACGGGCTCCTAACACCTTCTTACTCTGTAACCCAATCCCCCGACTCTTAACTCTCTGGTTAAAAAAGTAGAGCACTTACCATCACTAGGTCTCTATGAAGGCCTAACGACTGCATTTTCATCTATCCCGATGAGTGTATTATTTTGTATATTTTATATCAAAATTTATACTTTGTCAGTTCTACTTAATTTTATTTAATTAATTCTTAGGATCATTTTATTAAAAAAGGAAAAAAAATGCAAGATTGATAAAATTAGGATTTAAAATAGCAATTTTAAGTAAAAAAATGGACACTTCAATAATTTTATAATATTCTTGTGCTAATTTGTGAAAAATGTTGCCTAGTAAAAATTCTGCAGGTAGTGATGGAATTTGATGCAAATTGAAGATCAATTCGAAAAAGGCATGAAAAAACTATTTTTTACGGTTATTCGAAAAAAATTATCTTAGACGAAATTTGGCATGCATGTTCAGCAAGAAAATTTAAGACTTTTCGAGTGGGGGGAACTCGGCCCCTTATCCCCATCTAAAGATTGAAGAGATGGAATGACAAGTTTCAACACGTTTCGGTCAATCAAGAAGAGTTTTTCCCAAACCCTAATACCTAATTCCTAAGCCTATAAATAGGGCCCCTGGTATCATCATTTCGTGTGGAGAAAAAATTGTAGAGAACCACTTGAGAAGAATTTTTAGTGGTTTTATTTGAAGAGTTTTATTTATATTTTAGGGCCAAAATTGTATATTTGTGGGAGGAGTTTTGTCAAGATTATTTGTGAGACACAACATTTGTAATTTCCCTTTATTAATGAAAATTATTATTCATTCTTGCAGTTTTATTATGTCTTCAATGATGCTAGCTTAATTTCTTTACTAGGACCAAGTGAAATTTATCATGGTTGATTAATATTGTGCGTGATTTAAATTCGTCTTTGTTCCCGATATGTTCTAAAGGTTTTAAAAATTCGGTATTCATTTAAAACACGAGAGTGTGTTTTAAACCTTAGGCTTTGTTTGAAAAAAAAATCATATTGTTTAAGTGTGAGTACTTTTTTATGGATTATGCTTGCACTCGATTGTTTTGATAGTCCATGCTTGACGACTGTACTTCAAAATTTAAAAGTTAACTTTTTAAGGGAATAAGGATTTTAGTCGTCTAAATTTAGAGACGTTAAATGTTATTGTGAACTTAACCGTGTTATTTTCGGAATTAAATACGACGAGAGTCGATTTAATTTGAGTTATAAAATCTGGAATGGTGAGTTTAAATTATTTCATAGTATTAGTTAAACGTGATAAATGGATCTAATGTCATAGTTTTTCACACACTAGTTTATATCTTTCGTAGTCGTACTTTTTAATTGTGTTAGCTTAGTTTAATATTACGTCTCATCTCTAAACCCATTTAGTTTAGTAGAAAAGTTACAATTGTTTTGAACGGAAAAAAAATGATAAATTCTCATGGGTTCGACCCGTACTTACACTTGCTATTCTATAATAGCAAGTGCACTTGCGGTATTTTATAAATTAACAACACCGACAGGGGCGATGATCCCGCGTCGCTAGCCGAGGACCTGCAGACAGGGGGAAAAGGCATGGGGCTCTCTCAAAAGCCTTGATAATCCGTTTCATTTTATATCTAGAAATTTCCTATTTTATACTCCACCTGTCTAAAATTAATAGTCTTGCTTTTCTTTTTTCGGTCGTCCCAAATTAATAGTCATTTTCGTTTTTAGACATAACCTACATACCAAATTCCACGATAATGTAGAAGGCTTGATCTTGCCATCGATTGAGTAAATCCTTAAAAATCGTCATTTTCAAATATCGATCCTTAATTTTGGAGCAAGGTAGTATTTAATGGCCCACATTTAAAAAATGGATTTAATTGTTAGTTAAGCCCACTTGACTTGATTTTCAAAGATAAGAAAATAAAGTTAGTGAAATCTGTAAATTATTCAAATATATATAATTATTTGCCTTTGAGATCTAATGTATAAATGAAGTCTGTGGGCGAAAGCAAATCTATATTAATTTTATAAAATACACTACACCCATTTACCTATATCTATATCTATATCTATATCTATTTCTATATCTATATCTATATCTATATCTATACTATTACTATAAAATGCTATACAAGAAATCATATCTCCTCTTCAATGAACCTATCCACGCGGCACTATACTATTCTCTGATTAAAGCACACCTCTGCCAAACGAAGGGTCCAACTTCGAATAGATCCCATCTCTCCATTATGAGAAGATTTTATCTCTCATCCATTAACTCAGTTCTCCCATTCTCAGTGTCGTTCCATCTTCTCAACCCTCCATTACCCATCTATCCTCATATTATCTCCTTCCAAATCACCCACCGCCTCTCTACCTCTTTCATGATCCATCTCATTCCATAATAAATTTTAACGATCCATCTCCCTTCGGGATGAATTTTATAGGGTTTTGGCCATACCAACTTCTCACCTCATTCTTCTTCTTGGCATCGGCTACTTTCAAAGGTACGTTTTTAATTTTTCTAAGATTTTACATTTATCTTTTGATTTAATCTCTACAATCCATTTTCCCCAAATCTATCTATATATTTGTGTGGATTTCTCTCAATATTTTACATACTTTAAATAAAACATTCCTTCGTTTTTTCCTATTAGGGCGGACCAACATGAGAGAAATCAGGTATCATGTATATTTTGTTATTTCTCCATTTATACAATCGTGCATACTGTAAGCGCAAGAATAACTTTGTTACCATCTATCTATATTACCATCTGTTCAGAAATAAAATTTACCATTTATACAATCTCTTCAGAAATCATCTTTGTTACCATCTATCTTTGTTTTTCCAAAGGATTGGTAACGTCGGTGTATTAGAAAGACTTATAATTACAACTTGCATGTTATATGCTTGATTAAATGCCTCATTCAGTATTTGTTTAGTTTTCATAGAAAAAACAAAACAAAGTTTATGGTTCAATTTCTTAAAAAAAAGTTGTAGAGAGTTTATGGTTTAATTTCTTAGTTTTCATAAAAAAAAAAAACAGAACAAAGTTTATGGTTCAATTTCTTAAAAAAAAGTTGTTGAGGGTTTATAGTTTCATTTCTTAGAAAAGCGTTGTACTGTCATTTGAGAATTTTTTATTAGTTACTCCGTTATTGATGTATACCATAGTGTGTATATTGTTTGATTCTCTTTTTTTCTCAAATGTTAACATCCTCATACATGTTTGTGTGCTATTTTTGCGTAGTTACGGGTTTATAATGGTATAATTATACATTTACATATTTACTTTGCATAATTATTTCTCCCGGATCAAGATATCCTGCAAGTAAAGCCATGTCTTAGATGTTAGATTGATCATCTAAGGTACTTCATGCTACTAATACGAACTACTTTTCTATTTTTTGCTATTTTACTGCCTCACACTCACTTTTTTAGCTTTTATTTGTTTTTTGCTGCACCATTTTTATTGTGTACCAGTCAACGGAGAATGAAAATCAGTAGGGGCATGTGAAGTTGGATCTGAATGGGGCAAGAAGGTTCTGTTTGGGTAGTAACCGATAGCTATATTTTCACTCCGACAATGTATAATATTTCTTATATGTTTACTATTATTGATGCATTTTTTGTCAAATATATTTCTCCATTTTTTTCTTTTCAATTCTTAATTTTTTATGTTTCAGGTCGGCTTATTAATCGAGTTTCAGCGTGGGTATCTTTCTCCTCCTCTTTTTAGAGTTTTTTTATTTACTTAAGTATTTTTTTAGCTAAAAAACCTGACATCCAGCAATATGTTTGGATATTGATTTCTGCAATATGCCTCATATATGTGCGTTGTAGAGTAGGTAAATACCGACGGTCTAGAAACTGACACTTTTGAAGCTAATTTGGAATGTCCGTTGTTGGGCGGTTCAATGCAGATGTAGGGCGGTGATTCAACGCAAGTGCGTGGGGGCTGATCGTCCTAAGAAAAAACAGAACAGGGGTTTGCCCTTACAAAACACGATAAAGAAAGGGAGTCATTTGCACACTGCTCCCTTTATCAAACATAATTCATATTGATATTATTACCATTCAGTTGATGTAAAGGTCTAAAAAGATATGGATGAATAGGGAAATAGTAGGATCATGGCAGTATAGCGTCTCCGTTCTAAGGGTCCAAGAGGCAAGTAAAAAAAGTAAGGGATTTTTTTTGTGTGTTTCTTACTGCATTAGTTCTTTCTTAAATGGGCCCTTGCTGTCGAAATTTTTACCCCTGAAAAGTATCCTGATTCATCAAGAAGTTCAAACTTGGCATCTCAATTTACCAATTGGGAGATTGCTCTTGCTACAACACTTACCTCCAATGGGGCGGCAACTGCAGAGAGTAAATTGGTTGGTGGGCTGGACAGATCGACGCTAGATAACCTATACAATAACGCATTGGTAAGAACCTACCAATGAGTGAGGTCGCATCAAATCCATTTGATGACGCTCATTGTACACAAAACACAAATTACGCTTCAATTAACATAGCACCATCACTCGGTGTCATGCAAATGGCCGGCGTAGAGAATAAACAAGAATCTTTCATAACACAGCATCAATAGCCACAACTGTTGATGATCGGCTATGATTTAACAACAATCGAGAAAGACTTGGTCTACACTTCAAGCAACATTACAATCGAGGGTCAACACAAAGCTATTGTAAGGCAACAACAGTAACTAGTGGTAGACAATGATCGAGCAAATCCTTTTGGAAATCCACTCATTGAGCAGGGTGTTCCACAGCCATCTCAGGGTCAAAATCCTTATTTTGGCTTAATTTAGTCAAGTTGTGGGGGATATAATGACATTTCAGGTTGAAATTGTGAGCAGTTGAACAGGGACAAGGCCTGAAAATTACATTTTAATACAATTTAACCAAATTGTATTACAAAGATTTCATCTTTTGATACCAGAGAACATATTTTTCACCAAATGCCAAGGGATCAATTGACCCCTTATGGCTTGTATAGCCTTGCCCTTTACTTGAAATAAATTATCCACCCTTAGTGGTCCTGCAATTTTACCTTATGTTTTGGGTAGGGCCTGATTTATTCCCCCCCCACCCCCACAAGTTGTTAGTTCATATGGAGAAGATATGTTAATGATATGTGGCTATTTCTTTGTAAAAAAAAAGACATATCAAGTTTAGAGATATATCGCATGTGTAGAGATTGGTATACAATATTGACATATGTGTAGAGATATATCTATAGAACACTCATTAAGTTTAAGAAATTTTTTAAATTTCTACCAAAATTTATGTGCTCTCTACATTTTTCAATGACTATTTTTTTGGACATTTCCTTAAGGTAAAATAATTTATCCAATATCTCATATATGTTATTCATCACTTTAAAAATAAAGAGTATTAATTTAAATAGCGACATTGAATAAAAAGTGACATAGAATACAAGATACATGAAAAAAGTGTTTAAATAAAAAATTGAATGAAGAAAGGAATACGCAAATATATGTAAAATAATAATTAAAAGTGTGTCTATGGTTGTATAAGGAAATTGCAATGATTAACAAAGTATCCCCACATGTAATTCTTAGCAATTGCAATTCTCAAATTCTATCATATATCCTAATTCCTCTTTTTTCACCTTTCAATGGTGATACAATAAACGTATTTGACAATTACTAGGGTTTAATTCGTCTTTGCCGTATAACCCGCGCATCGTGCGGGTTTCATGTAGTTAATTTTATAAAATGCACTACACCCATTTATTACTCCTAATCAAGAGCCTATCCACGTGGCAGTAATCCCTTAATCTTTCCATTCCCCTCAAGCCTCATTTCACATCCCCCGCATTTATAATTTTTCCAGTCATTTCATCTCCTTAAAATGAGTTAATTTATGTTCCAACCTACTTGGCTTCTCTCTTCCCCACTCATTTACACCCATTTCCATTACAATTACTCCACACCACCTATATGTCTATTTTTTTTCCTATTTTATGTGCAAATGTTTCTTTCATCTATCTTATTCCTCTTCTCAAATCAAACCAACGTCTACCCTTCTCTTTAAAATACGATCAACACCCCGCAAAAACATTGTCGTTGTTCCTCATTACAAACTCAACTTTTTTATCACTAGGATCATTATCTCTCATGTGGGTTTACAAATTAGTTTTACAAATGGATCCAACTACCAATTTCATCCTATCTATATCTATAGACTAATAAAAGGTTAATCCATAAACTTTTATTAGTCTATATCTTGTTGGATAAATTCCAATATTTATTGATATTTTATTTTTTTAGTTGTTAATGTTTTATTATATTATTGGTGTTTTATTTTAAACATAGTTTGGGTTTTAATTTAGAAGGTAGAAACATGAGTAAATGGGTGTGAAAGATATGGGAGTGCTCAAAATCCCATATTGTCCCACATTGGAAGAATACTACAAAAAGTAGTGGTAAATCAACTAAAGGACAACTAAGATTCTTAGTTGACAAGTCAAATAAGAGGCTATGATCCTATGCATCGCGGTGGTGCTTAAGCACCACCAATCGCGACACGCGGCGCCCGAAAGGGCGATTGGGCGGCTTAGGGCGCATTGCGCGCTTTGACGCGCACTTGGAACTTCGCACGTGCGCATCATCGCTTGGAGCGTGGGAGCCTAAAGTTTTGACGAGGTAAAACAAATCAACGGTTGTGATTAAACGATCCGATCAAAGGGTTTAAAATCCGAAATGACCTGATCTAAACCGTTAGATGAACTCGTAGCGTTTCGTGTAGGGGATGTCCATTCGCTTACGATGGGATGCCTAATCTGAACCGTTAGATCGCAGCTGTTCCAAACAGGCACGATCCAACGGTTGCTGAGTCACTCCATGAAGAGCTGTGACTGTTGAAGAACAGTCACAGAAATGGCTATAAAAAGAGTTTCAGGCCTCTGTTTTGGACACCGAAAATTGCTAGTTTCTCCTCTCTCTGTCCTCTATACTTTGGCATTATCAAGTTATAAATTTAGAGTGTTCTCGGTTTGATCAAACAGTACATAGTTTGAATCAAACAACTATTCATACACTGCATTGTATCCTGAAGATAGATTCTATAAAACCCATAGTGTACTCGCGGTTCTGTTTCTGTCTCAACCGGATTGGGAGAAATTTTGCCTAAAATAAAGCGTTCCAAGAACGTGCCTTGCAGAAATTAATTAATATATTTCGTTCTTTACATAACAAAACTCCAACAGTTTTAGGCAAAAAATTTATTCTTATTACTCCACTCAAATGGAAGGAATTGTGGCACAATCTATCCAAGTCATGACTCAAGACTTAATCCGACTTAACCGTTTTGATGGCGGAAATTTCACCCATTGGCAAGAGAAAGTTATGTTCTTCCTCACATCACTAAAACTTGCATACATCCTAGATGATAACCTTGAACAAATTCTCGAGCCCACACCCGAAGACATCGAAGAAATAAAGCAAAAACGTGTGAAGAGGAAAGAAGACGAATTTATGTGTTTAGGACATATCCTCAATGCTTTGTCTTAAACTGTTTATAGCGCTCATCGAATGATTCCGACGGCAAAGGAATTATGGAAGGCTTTAGAGACAAAGTATCAAAACGAGGAAGCGAGCAACCGTAAGTTTCTAATTTCAAACTATATGAATTTTAGAATGAGTAATGATAAATCTTTCATTGCACAAGCCCATGAACTCCAACAAATTGTTGGTGACCTTAAAGTCGGCGGTATTAATCTTCAAGATGAATTTCAAGTAGGGGTGATTGTTTCAAAACTTCCATCCTCTTGGAATGGCTTTAAGAAGAAAATTAATCATGATGAAAAGACTTATACTGTGGAATCCTTTCTTCATCACCTTCGTATTGAAGATGATACTCGTATTCGAAAAAATAAGGATGAACAAGGTGAGGGTCATTCAAAAGCTAATATGGTTGAGGATAAAAAATCCAAGATTACCAAAGACTCAAAATTTAAAGCAAAGAATGATTCAAAAGTCAAGAACCAAGGTGCAAATAAGAAAAAGAAGGGAAAATGTTTCTTCTGTGACAAACCGGGCCATTATTCTCGAGAATGTCGTCTTAAAAAGAAGGCATTTAAGGAAAAACAAGGGTCGAAGGAAACCAACAATGTTGAAGATCTTATTGCTACTGTTTGCGAAGAAAATTCAATTGATAATGAAAGTGGATAGTGGCTGGATACTGGCGCAACGGTCCACATATGCAAATACCACTCTTCATTCAAAACATATCAAAAAATTGATGGAAAATAAGTGAAGATGGCAAATAATCTTCGCACCAATGTAGTTGGAAAAGGCACAGTGGAATTGAAGCTAACTTCTGAAAAGACACTTGCTCTAATTGATGTACTTCATGTACCTGATATGTGTAAAGATCTTGTGTCTGGGGACCTTCTCAATAAAAGAGGTTTCAAACTAGTGTATGAGTCTGATAAGTTTGTTTTGTCTAAGAATGACCAATTTATTGGCAAAGGATACTCTTGTAACGGCATGATCAAAATTAAAGCAATCAATAATATTAGTTCTGCTTATATGGTTGAGTCTATTTCTTTATGGAATAGTAGATTAGGTCATGTGAATCATAGAAGTATAAAAAAAATGACTAATCTCGGATTAATCTCGGATTGTAAATTTGATAACCTTTCTAAATGTGAAATTTGTGCTCAATCGAAGATAACTAGAAAGTCGTTCAAATCTGTTGAGAGGAAATCCGAAATGCTTGATCTTATTCATAGCGATGTATGTGATATGAAGAGTAATATGACTCGTGGTGGAAATAAATATTTATTAACTTTCATTGATTATTACTCTAAGTATGCATATACATATTTACTTAAAAGTAAAGATGAAGTTTTCGAGAAATTCCTAATTTTTAAAGCAGAAGTTGAAACTCAACAAAATCGGAAAATTAAAGTCCTATGATCCGATAGGGGTGGTGAATATTACCCGAGTGAGTTTATACAATTTTGTAATACTCATGGGATAATCCATCAAGTTACGGCGCCATATACGCCACAATAAAATGGAACGGCAGAAAGGAAAAATAGGACTTTAGTTGAAATGATAAATTCAATGTTAATCAGTTCTGGTTTACCTTTATCGATGTGGGGAGAAGCTGTTTTATCTGCATGTTATATTTTAAATAGAGTTTCATTGAAAAACAAGGATATTACACCATATGAATTATGGTTTAATCGTAAGCCTAATCTTAGACGTCTTAAAGTTTGGGGATGTGTTGCTTATGTAAGAAAACCCGAACCTAAAAGACCTAAACTAGGAAATAGGACTTACAAATGTGTTTTTATTGGATACTCTAGTAACAGTACGACTTATAGATTTTTAAACCTTGAAACTTAAGAAATCATTGAGTCGGTAGATGTGCAATTCTTTGAACATCTAACAAAGTTTAGTACTTTAAATCAAGGTTTAGAAAATAATAATCCTACCGTTGACTCCTCAAATTTTGAAGAAAATTCACAACTTATATCTTCTTCGGAAACAACGAATGACATTGAACCACGAAGGAGTAAAAGACAAAGAACTGAAAAAACATTTGGGTCTGGCTTTGTTATTTATTTAGTTGAAGGGAATTTAAATGAGACTAAGAACAAAACTAAATTTGTTCTTAATGTAGAAGATGAACCGACCACATTTCATGAAGCGATAACATCTAGGGATGCTGTCTTTTGGAAAGAAGCAATAAATGATGAAATGAACTCAATTTTGTCAAATCAAACTTGGGTTATTTCTGATCTTCCCCCTGGGGCTAAACCTATTGGGTGCAAATGGATATTTAAAAGAAAATTATATCTGGATGATTCTATAAATAAATTTAAGGCAAGACTAGTTGCTAAAGGCTATAAGCAAAAACATGGAATTGATTACTTTGATACATATGCTCCCGTTGCTCGAATCACTTCCATCAGGATATTAATATCTCTTGCCTATATTCACAATTTAGTTATTCATCAAATGGATATTAAAACTGCATTTTTAAATGGTGATTTAGAAGAAGAGATTTACATGGAACAACCCGAAGGGTTTGTTTTGCCTAGCCAAGAAAAGAAAGTGTGTAAATTGGTTAAATCTCTTTATGGCCTTAAACAAGCTCATATGCAATGGCATGAGAAGTTTAATAATATTGTTATATCCCATGGATATAAAGTTAATGATGCTGACAAATGTATATATAGTAAATTTGAAAATGGTGTTGGTGTTATTATTTGTTTATATGTGGATGACATGTTAATATTTGGGTCTAATCTCAAAATATGTTGAAGAAACAAAAAGGTTTCTTTCATCAAAATTTGATATGAAAGATCTTGAAGAAGCTGATGTGAGTTTAGGAATCAAAATTGTGAGAAAGGATAATTCTTTAGCGTTATCTCAATCTCATTATATAGAAAAAGTTCTTAAAAGATATAATCATTTTGAACTTAAGCCAGCTGCTACACCAGTGGATCCTAGCATCAGATTAATGAAAAATACTGGGCGTGCTATGGACCAACTTAAATATGCTAGTATTATTGGAGTCTAATGTATGCCATGCATTGCACTAGACTAGACATTGCTTATGCAGTGAGTGTATTGTGTAGATTTACAAGTAATCCAGGACAAGAGCACTGGAATGCAATTTCTAGGGTGCTTAGATACATGAAGAGGACTTTGGATTATGGCTTACATTATGTAGGATATCCATCTATTTTAGAAGGATATAGTGATTCAAGTTGAATAATCTTGAACCAAAATCCAAGTCAACTACTAGTTGGATTTTTACGCTAGGAGGAGCAGCTATCTCTTGGGGATCAAGGAAACAAACATGTGTATCAGATTCAACAATGCAATCTGAATTTATAGCCCTAGCAGATGCATGTAAAGAAGCAAAATGGCTTAGAAATGTGTTGTATGATATTCCTTTATGGAAAAATCCATCGCCTTCTATTATGATAAGTTGTGATAACCAAGCCACAATTTATAAAGTTTCGAACAAAACTTACAACGGAAAATCTAGACACATTAGTCAAAGGCATCAAATTATAAGAAAATTACTCAATGAAGGAGTAATTACAGTCGACTATATTAAAACGAACGAGAATTTAGCAGATCCTCTGACTAAAGGTCTTGTTAGGGAGATGATATATATCACCTCAAAAGGAACGGGACTAAGGTCTATTAAATAACACAACTATATTTAATGGGAACCCAACTCATATCTTGAAATTATAGATAGAGTTTAATGAGGTACAAACAAGTTAAATTATAGTTATGGAACACTAGGAATTTTATACAAAAAGTTCCATTCCTATGTGCCTAGTGTTGGTTTTCTGCATGTTAGAGGATGAAGGTTACTTCTTAATAAATCATATAAGTGTGACTCGCAGAATCACTAAAGTTGATTTACCTATACGAGTGTCGAAAGTGTGGCCGCTTTTTATGGAATCAAGACCGATCCTAAAGCGCTCGTGAAATCAGGATTAACACAAGGCCATAAAAGTGCATGCTAGAAGAACACTTATAAACTCAGACATCGGTATGTGTGATAGTTCCGGCTAGTCTCAAAAGGTCTTTGGTTCAAGATATGTTCACCACAGCACCTTGATGAAGCTTTGAATTATTTTCACTATATGAAAGTTCAAGTCCGAAAGACACTTCTCATTTATGTACTAGATTTTAGCGATAATGCCAAAAGTTATTTATTGTCTTTTTGCTTTGCTCTCTTGTGTATATTGAAATTGGTGGAGGAATGTCGGATAAATTCCAATATTTATTGATATTTTATTTTTTTAGTTGTTAATATTTTATTATATTATTGGTGTTTTATTTTAAACATAGTTTGGGTTTTAATTTAGAAGGTAGAAACATGAGCAAATGGGTGTGAAAGATATGGGAGTGCTCAAAATCTCATATTGTCCCATATTGGAAGAATACTACAAAAAGTAGTGGTAAATCAACTAAAGGACAACTAAGATTCTTAGTTGACAAGTCAAATAAGAGGCTATGATCCTACGCATCGCGGTGGTGCTTAAGCACCCCAATCGCGACACGCGGCGCCCGAAAGGGCGTTTGGGAGGCTTAGGGCGCATTGCGCGCTAAGACGCGCACTTGGAACTTCGCACGTGCCCATCGTCGCTTGGAGTGTGGGAGCCTAAAGTTTTGACGAGGTAAAACAGATCAACGATTGTGATTAAACGATCCGATCAAAGGGTTTAAAATACGAAACGACCTGATCTAAACCGTTAGATGAACTCGTAGCGTTTCGTGTAGGGGATGTCCATTCGCTTACGATGGGACGCCTAATCTGAACCGTTAGATCGCACCTGTTCTAAACAGGCACGATCCAACTGTTGTTGAGTCACTCCATGAAGAGCTGTGACTGTTGAAGAACAGTCACAGAAATGGCTATAAAAATAGTTCCAGGCCACTGTTTTGGACACCGAAAATTGCTAGTTTCTCCTCTCTCTGTCCTCTATACTATGGCATTATCAAGTTATAAATTCAGAGTGTTATCAGTTTGATCAAACAGTACATAGTTTGAATCAAAACAACTATTCATACACTGCATTGTATCCTGAAGGCAGATTCTATAAAACCCATAGTGTACTCGAGGTTCTGGTTATGTCTCAACCGAATTGGAAGAAATTTTTCCTAAAAGAAAGCTTTCCAAGAACGTGCCTTGCAGAAATTAATTAATATATTTCGTTCTTTCCATAAAAAAACTCCAACAGTTTTAGGCAAAAATTTTATTCTTATTACTCCACTCAAATGGAAGGAACTCTGGCACAATCTATCCAAGTCATGACTTAAGACTTAATCCGACTCGACCGTTTTAATGGCGAAAATTTCACCCGTTGGCAAGAGAAAGTTATGTTCTTCCTCACATCACTAAAACTTGCATACATCGTAGATGATAACCTTGAACGAATTCCCGAGCCCACACCCGAAGACACTGAAGAAATAAAGCAAAAATGTGTGAAGAGGAAAGAAGACGAATTTATGTGTCGAGGACACATCCTCAATGCTTTGTCTCAAACTGTTTATAGCGCTCATCGAATGATTCCGACGGCAAAGGAATTATGGAAGGCTTTGGAGACAAAATATCAAAACGAGGAAGCGAGCAACCGTAAGTTTCTAATTTCAAACTATATGAATTTTATAATGAGTAATGATAAATCTGTTGTTGCACAAGCCTATGAACTCCAACAAATTGATGGTGACCTTAAAGCCGCTGGTATTAATCTTCAAGACGAATTTCAAGTAGGGGTGATTGTTTTAAAACTTCCATCCTCTTGGAATGGATTTAAGAAGAAAATTAATCGTGATGAAAAGACTTATACTGTGGAATCCCTTCTTCGTCACCTTCGTATTGAAGATGATACTCGTATTCGAGAAAAGAAGGATGAACAAGGTGAGGGCCATTCAAAAGATAATATGGTTGAGGATCAAAAATCCAAGATTACCAAAGACTCAAAATTTAAAGCGAAGAATGATTCAAAATTCAAGAACCAAGGTACAAATAAGAAAAAGAAGGGAACATGTTTCTACTGTGACAAACCGGGCCATTATTCTCGAGAATGTCGTCTTAAAAAGAAGGCACTTAAGGAAAAGAATGGTCGAAGGAAACCAACAATGTTGAAGATCTTATTGCTACGGTTTGCGTATATGAGGTTCAAGCCCTCACCATACGAATTCAAAGGTAAATATAAAGCGGTGCTAAATAATTATTCGCACATCGTATTCTTAAACATCCAAAGTACCTAGGGCAAGAGAGATTAAAAGATCTACAATGGTTGTAAAATTGTCTCGCATGACTCTTTCAAATTTTTAATTTAAATTCTATTTTCTACATAAGTAATTTACATTGGGATGGGTTCATGCATCCCAACCTTTAAAAATTTAGCTAGGCATGATTTTAGTAAATGAAAATAAATTCATAACAATGCATGTAATTGTGGATCTAAGAAACATTGTAAAAAAAAAATTACAAAACAAGTGATAATTGAATTGAAAATAGAATTGAGATAAAATAAGAGAATGGAAATTTTATACTTGTATTCAGCAACAGGAAAAGCAAATGAACTTGAATCCAGAAAACTTCTTCTTAATCAACCTTACAAACTAGTGTTTATGAAAATTTCTATGTAAAGAAAAACTAAGAAAACTCTCTAAAATATGACTTTCTCTCTCTAAAATTCTATTCTACTCTCTAGAATTCGAATCCCTTGGAAGGATGTAGGGCTTGGCCTTTTATACACCTAAAAATGACTTTTTCCATGCCTCTCCACGTTTTACAACTAATAAAAACTAATTAAACAAGAAATTTCAAGAGTTTTGACTCTTCAGCTTCCAGAATTAATTTCAACTTTTGACTTTCCGTCTCCAACTTTAAATGGGCATAACTTCTTCACCGTAGCTCGGATTGGGGTGCCGTTTTTTCCAATGTTATTGTAATTTAGAGATATTCAACTTTCTAGTTAGACCCACCTCCGTACTAAGGCTGAAAAATTATGAAAATGCCCTTCAACTCTCCATTTCTTGGTTTCTTTCACTGTTTTGAGTTCTCCTTCGCACTAACTTGCATTAAATACCTGTAAAACACATAAGAGATACAGAAAACACGAAATAATTTCCAAAAGAGGTTAGTAGCATGAATTTGAGACAAATCCAAGCTATTTACTCTACACGGGATCATAAAAATACCGAAATTAAGGGGATAAATATGAAGAATATGTGCCTAATCAGTATGCATATACATATTTACTTAAAAGTAAAGATGAAGTTTTCGAGAAATTCCTAATTTTTAAAGCAGAAGTTGAAACTCAACAAAATCGAAAAATTAAAGTCCTACGATCCGATAGGGGTGTTGAATATTACCCGAGTGAGTTTATACAATTTTGTAATACTCATGGGATAATCCATCGAGTTGCGACGCCATATACGCCACAACAAAATGGAACGGCGGAAAGGAAAAATAGGAATTTAGTTGAAATGATAAATTCAATGTTAATCAGTTCTGGTTTACCTTTATCGATGTGGGGAGAAGCTGTTTTATCCGCATGTTATATTTTAAATAGAGTTCCATTGAAAAATAAGGATATTACACCATATGAATTATGATTTAATCGTAAGCCTAATATTAGACGTCTTAAAGTTTGGGGATGTCTTGCTTATGTAAGAAAACCCGAACCTAAAAGACCTAAACTAGGAAATAGGACTTACAAAAAAAAATTTATTGGATACTCTAGTAACAGTACGACTTATAGATTTTTAACCCTTGAAACTCAAGAAATCATTGAGTCGGTAGATGTGCAATTCTTTAAATATCTAACAAAGTTTAGTACTTTGAATCAAAGTTTAGAAAATAATAATCCGACTGTTGACTCCTCAAATTTAGAAGAAAATTCACAACCTATATCTTCTTCGGAAACAACGAATGACGTTGAACCACGAAGGAGTAAAAGACAAAGAACTGAAAAAACATTTGGGCATGACTTTGTTATTTATTTAGTTGAAGGGGATTTAAATGAGACTAAGAACAAAACTAAATTTGTTCTTAATGTAGAAGATGAACCGACCACATTTCATGAAGAGGTAACATCTAGGGATGCTGTCTTTTGGAAAGAAGTAATAAATGTGAAATGAACTCAATTTTGTAAAATCAAACTTGGGTTATTTCCGATCTCCCCCCCGAGGCTAAACCTATTGGGTGCAAATGGATACTTAAAAGAAAATTAAATCCGAATGGTTCTATAAATAAATTTAAGGTAATACTAGTTGCTAAAGGCTATAAGCAAAAACATGGAATTGATTACTTTGATACATATGCTCCTCTTGGTCGAATCACTTCCATTAGGATATTAATATCTCTTTCTTCTATTCACAATTTAGTTATTCATCAAATGGATGTTAAACTGCATTTTTAAATGGTTATTTAGAAGAAGATATTTATATGGAACAACCCGAAGGGTTTGTTTTGCCTGGCCAAGAAAAGAAAGTGTGTAAATTGGGTAAATCTCTTTATGGCTTTAAACAAGCTCCTATGCAATGGTATGAGAAGTTTAATAATATTGTTATATCCCATGGATATAAAGTTAATGATGCCGACAAATGTATATATAGTAAATTTGAAAATGGTGTTGGTGTAATTATTTGCTTATATGTGGATGACATGTTAATATTTGGGTCTAATCTCAAATATGTTGAAGAAACCAAAAGGTTTCTTTCATCAAAATTTGATATGAAAGATCTTGAAGAAGCTGATGTGATTTTAGGAATCAAAATTGTGAGAAAGGATAATTCTTTAGCATTACCTCAATCTCATTATATAGAAAAAGTTCTTAAAAGATAAAATCATTTTGAACTTAAGCCAGCTGCTACACCAGTGGATCCTAGCATCAAATTAATGAAAAATATTGGGCGTGCTATGGACCAACTTAAATATGCTAGTATTATTGGGAGTCTAATGAATGCCATGCATTGCACTAGACTAGGCATTGCTTATGCAGTGAGTGTATTGTGTAGATTTACAAGTAATCCAGGATAAGAGCACGGGAATGAAATTTCTAGGGTGCTTAGATACCTGAAAAGGACTTTGGATTATGGGTTAGATTATGTAGGATATCCATCTATTTTAGAAGGATATAGTGATTCAAGTTGGATGTACTACCCCGTATTTTAATAGATTTTAAATTATGGGATTTATTAAATTTAATTGAGATAAATTAATTTAATTTTAATCCGGAATGTTGTTTTAAATATTTACTAGCGTGACGAGAGTTAGTAATTATTGGAATTTTTTATTTGTTGAATGTTACTGGATGAGTATACTAATATATGTTATTTGTTGAATGTTACTGGATGAGTATAGTAATATATGAGATTTATTTTTGTAATATTGTCACGTGTGAATAAAATGACAATTATGAAAATTTAAGTCGGGACGCGCCTGTGTCGTGTCGGGACTAAATGTTGATTAATAAAAGTGAATATTTTATAGGTTGTTCGTATGGTCATTTTGAATGCGCCAACGCGTCCGAAAGGGTCAAGATAGTCAGAAAAGTGTCCCCGGGGATTTAGTTTGGGTCTCGGGGGGGGGGGGGGGGGGGGTTAGGCCTAATTAGTACCCCGGGAAGGCATTTTGGACATTTCACATTTTTGGGTAATTAAACCCACGAAATTTAAAGGGGTTATATCAGATGTCTAGGTTATAATCTAGGGTTAGAAAACTCAAAACTCTAGAACGGCCATTGGAGAAGAGAAGAGAGAGCTCTCAAGGCAATCCAAGGTTCAAAACCCATCCGTTTACACCGCCGCCACCGCCAACGCGTAGATCGCGAGACGGGGAACGTAACCACACCAAATTCGGCACCAAACCAGAACGTCGAAAATCCCAGGCAAGTGTTTATCTTGCTTATTTTCGTTAATGCATCACTCATGTTAGTCTAGGGATGATTAGGGTGAGTTTTACGGAAGAAAACCTAAAATTTGAGATAGGAAATCGCATGTAGTGATGAATTAATTGTTATTCTGGAAACCCCTTAACATGTAGAGGATTAAACCACGAAATTTTGATGTTTTAGGAGAAGAAAATTCTGGAAAAGATTTGTTAGAACCATGTTTAAGAGATTTCTAGGGTTCTTGATATTTACATGAATTTTGGGCTGTTAATCCATGTTTAGTGATGGAAATTTACATGCTTTACGTAGGAAATACATAATATGATGATATAATGTTAGTAGTACAAATTCTGGGACGATTGGGAATGAAAAATATGGAATTGGTCGAGGTTAGAGGATGAAACCCGTAACTGCAAAACTGCAGAAATCGCATACCTGCTTGATCAATCGATCGAGTCAAGAGCTTCGATCGATCGAGCCCCAGACCTCGATCGATCGACCCCTCCTGGCAGACTCCTATTTCCCTTTTTAAATTAGTTAAATTCAAGTTGATGTGAAATAATTCTTGGACATCCTTAATAAAATATTTTGGGAGATATGGAAGACCAGTAGGACATATGAATAATGTTGGGGCCTTTAATGTGAGATGGGAATTGTATTTTTGGGATAATTACATAAGGAACGATGAAATCTTGTATTAAAGGGAGAGATTATGTAAAAATGATTACGACAGAAAATAGATGAATTCCTACTGAATTTATACTTGGGAGAATAGATTCCATGAGTGTTACATAGTAAGTTGGGATAATACCTCGAATTAAAGTTAAAGACGAATCGTTAAACGGGATTACTAATAATGAGATATGAGGATAAATGTCGTAACTATGGGATTTGAGATATACCTAATATGGATATGGTAATATTAGTATAGTTATATGATTGTGTATGCATATGCTATCTATGTGTGAAAAACGTACCCATGCTACTTGCTATCCCTGAGGCTACCGTGCTGGGATGATCTTATCTCGTGTGCCTTATGGGGGATATTGACTCGTACCCTAGGAGATAGATATCCTTGGTACAGGCTATCGAAATGATAGTTCAGACGTTCCTAAGAGACGCGGGTATGTGCTTTCCTCTTAGAGACTTGGAATCTATGCTCCGCCTCAATATTGTTTGTGTATGTGTTAATACAATTCGAGAGTGATTCCGAATTTGTATTCCCCTTAGTACGAGTGATACGGGGATTGGATAGTAGAGTATGCCCGCACCATAGTTTTTATGTGGGGTGCTGTTATAATATATATATTATACGAGTAGTTAATATATATATATATGAAATTCTGGAATTTGGAATTGACTACTGTGATATCGTAAGTAGGACATGGTTGATGACACAAATTGTAAATACTTGTGTTGAGAAAGTATAATATGACACTGGAAAACTTTATTAATTAATAAAGTTAAAATGAGAACTTTGGATACTAACTGAAGTCTTATTTTTTAAACAATTGTATTGTTCAGTCTTAAATCTTGCGAGTAACCTAAGATAAGTGAAATCATTGGGAAAGATTAGTGAGATATATGATAAGATAAACCGTTGGGAAGGTTAGTGCGATAGGTGTGCACACTAGAAGAGAGGTGAGAATTTCTCAAGAGAGTGTCGCACTAATATGTTGTTGCATTGGCCTGTAATCAATTTAAATACTTGCTAAACGAATTTTTAAATCATATACACTATCGGGCACTGACCCGTTTCTTTTTTTCTTTCTCTCTTGTATATATATGTATGTATTATAGGTGCCCAGCCACAGGGGCGTCTTGCATAGGATCCTTTGGATGGAACGCGCTATAGCTTTTGTGGGAGTTGCAGGCCATTGTTTAGATGACCTCATTGTTGACTCTAATTCTAGTTCAGCTTTATCCAGTGGGGGCATGTGTCGCCCTTTTTCCATTATTTATTTGATATTGTCAGAGATTGTAATTCTTTTAATTTCAGTGTCTTTATTTTGGGATTGTTACTGTCAGGTTGTTTTCCTTAGTATTTTAATGATGGGATTTATTATTGTTGGGTAAACTCTTGAATGTTCATTTTATTCTTCTACTTATTGTGTGACTCTTTAGATGTTAATGGTTTAAGGTTTTAAAACCGGATTTAATAAAATGAGAATAAAGGTTTAAATGGTTTTGACACTTAGCTTAATTAATTAGGGTGTTTAAATTGGAAAAAATTTTCATTTGCGGCAGTGATGCCAAGAATGAACCAACCGTTCACCTTGATTTTAATTTAATAAAGGTGTGATCGCCCGGTATTTAATTAGGCGGGGTGTCACAGGTGGTATCAGAGCATCAGGTTCAAGTGTCCTTAGGATCTGTACGGCTTATTATGCTTTCAGCGTTGCTTTGCTTAATATAGAGCCCTATGTTGAGGATTGTCGATTCCTTTGACGAGATTTCGTTCTCCTGTTATAATGTGTATACATTAGTGAATTCCAATTTTGTTCGGATATGTGCGTGTGCCGAGCGATGACGGATGTCAGAAGAGGACCGTTAAGCGTACATCAGGAGGCAGGGCTCAGTTGAGATTATAAAATATATCCGAGGATGATGACCGTAATTGAGGTCACCTCCATTATGGCACGAGAAGCCAAGACTAGAAAGGCGATTAAGGCGCAGCAATGATTTCCAAATACTGTTATAGTCAAATGAGGTGCGAGGGTAAACTAACCTTACGTATTACAAAAACGTGTAGAGACTGTCAGTGGAAAATTCTAGAAATGCGGAAATTATGTGTCTTTACCAAAGGAGGTAAAGTATCCAAAGGCTTGGATATAGGACAGAGTGTGGCAAATTGGAAGTGAAAATTTAGAGAAAATTTTCTTGGCTTTCCGGATGAAATTATAATGGTTGGAGTCAACCACCAATTTTTGAAGTAGAATGTTATGCCTATAGGAGAACCTTAGGTACAGTGTTGACCGTATGTTCCTTCCTCAACTATTCAGGATGAGAAGCAAACATGGTTCTGAACTCATCGCAGGAGGGCATGACAAAAGTCCAATTGTGGATATGAATCCTAATCGTTAGCAAATTTTGTATCGAAAGATGTAGATACGAGTGGAGGAAAACGACTCCAAGTGGGAGACCAACTCGTAATAATAGTTGATAATACTCGAGGAGGAAATTCTGATAAACGACCGATTCAGAGGTTGACAATGTCATATTTTGTCAATATAGATGATAACGCTTCTTTGTGGGGAAAGTTAAAGGAATCGAAGAATTTAGTCGAGAATAAGACTGAATACAACGGTGGTGGTATAGCACCACACAAGGATGTGGATACACATCAGGAAAACCATTTAAATGCTTCAGATAGTTAAATTCTTACCAAGTGATGGTAAATTCAGTAAGTACTATTATAGATAGTAATATGATCTGTATGGCCTAAAAAGCTAAGGGAACAACCGGGATGGCTAACAGGAATCGTGTTTACTAAAGTCCGAGAGAAGGAAAATCCTAACCTGGTTAGTAGGACAGGTGGTAAGTGGATTATGTGTTGAGGTATTTTGCTGCGGAGTGAAATTGCTCGCGATAATATGTTCCAAAGTGAGAAAAAGGGACAAGAATATGGTGCCTAGTAAAGGACGATGATTAAAATAATTTTGTTTTGGTTAGGGCAGACGTGTTACGTCCGAAAATCATTTGTGCTGTCAAGACGATTGCCAGGATGGAAGTATAAGTTGTATCCTCAGAGGATGAGGCGTGTTTATGTGACACGAGCGAGTCACTATATTTCGTTCCTTGCTAGATTAGCATGTGAGACGAGCTTAATGCATATCATTATAAACGTTATTAAAATGTGAACATTTTTCCCTAGTATAGCGGGATTTTTTCTTTGGTGCTATCCGCGGAGGATGAATGTGTATATTAAAAGTGTTACGCATTTTATTGAGGTTACTCATCGTAGTGATGCGATATACAAGTATAGTATTATCTTTGATAAAACGTTATAGAAATGGTTAGTACGATGGTGGGCATTTATTGCAAGGCTATCGGAGTAGTTGCATTAGTGCAGCACGTTTTGTTTTGGCGAGGCTTTACCTGTAAGAAGGTTGGACTCGCACTTATATTATCTATCCTAGAGACTTCGGAGGAGATAGTGGGCTCGAGATATTCGATGCCAATGTATGCATAGACTTTACCAATATGATTCAGTATGTATCGGGATTTATCGTTGGGCGAAAAGATTTGACTCAGTATTATGTTTAGCACTCCGGACTTAGTGATAGGAAGAGTGCATTGTTATATTTATCCTTTAGAGATGTGGGAGTTAAGAGTTAAACCCCTATTATTAGGGAAGGGAATTTTGAAAGTTTCGATCGTATGTATCCAAGGTTTATAGAATGTAATTACCATCAACCTATACTGAACAATAGTGCAATTAGTGAAACGTTCTTTGTTAAGCATAATTACGGGAGAAATTGTAACTTTTCTGTCAAGAGACGGAATAAAGGGGTACATGCCACGGATGGAGGACCTAACGGATTTCGATAACCGAAAATGCTAGGTAGTAGTGTATCGGGGGGGTTCCTTATTTGGATTTCACTTTTCGAGACATCCCACGCATGAAACTTAGCGTAAGGTTGGAAATAGGGAGACGTTTGGTCACTATTCCATGAGTTCGGTACCCTGGTCGAAATGGGATCAAGTAATTATGTATGTAAGTTGGAAGTTGAATTTTGTTTTAAAGCCACTGGAGTCGGACTGTGTGGTAAGAAAGCATTGAAGTTATCCCCATGAGTTGAGGGGTGGAATGATGATAAGGAGGATTTAAAATTTTTGATTTCTAGGGTGATTGAGAATACCCAAATGTCGTAACCGCGTTCAGAACACGAGGCGAATAAAGAGTTGGAATGATTTTTAGCATGGATTATCTGGAAATAACTTTATTATACAAAAGAGATGACTTGTAATTATTTTAATGAATAAAGCGTTAGTGATTTATTTTGGTTGATATACATATTTGGGAAATTTGTTGAACTTATCTGAAAAAGGTTGAGATTTGTTATTTCTCTTTTATCGTCATGGAATTTCAATGCCCTATTCCTTTGATTTCGTTGAATTTAGTTCGTTCTACAGATGAGTAGCACGTCGTTCGCTCTCCTAGGGCGGTTGGGATGTTGCAAAAATGTGGGCATCTTGGTTAACTGCAGTTAAAATTGTCTGAGTCGAAGGGACGTGGTTATGGATGTGTGTCATATATGTTTGTGGGACTAGTTTAACGAAGTGGAAGTGATAGAGTGGATTAAACGTCACATGAGGGGCGATAATCCATACATAGGTGTGCAATTAGAATAGCACGCCCTAATTTGAATTGGAAGACTGTGGGGAAGCCATTTAAGAAGGGTATTCCTTGAATGGAGCAGAATTATATGATTATGAAGAACACTCGGAGCGAAATTGTTAGTAATTAAATGTGAGAGCGACTCACACATATAAAGGGTGATGATGTTAGTACGGTATAAGAGGTCCAGAAGTACGCTTCGTGAAGAGAAGAGCACGGGTGGAACCTTCGGCATATACCAAGGAATTTTGTGTTTATCTACAATTGCTGACATTGGAAGAGGTCGGTAAAGTCGGTACAGTCCTTGGATGGGTTGCAATCCTCAAAACAAGATCAAGGGTTCATCCCGAACATGTGAATTAAGCCGTAGAGAAGGAAGTGATTGATATTCCTGGGCTGGTTTACAATATTAACTAATATGACCCAAACTTCCTTTGAAAGGAAGGTCGCGCCAAAGCATGGTCCGGCGCAGTATAAATTTCTGAATCAGGATGAGATTAGTGAATCCCACCTTTGATATGGGATTTCAGGAACCAACAAAGATAAGGTTTCGTTTCGAGTAGGATGTATCACCCTTAGCCAGGGAATAGGCGCATGGTGATTAAAGATTTGTGGAGCTACATGAAGGAGATTTTGGAATCTTGATATGATGATTTTAGGAATGCTTTGTAGAAGCACTCATACCTATTTGTCGCTTACGAGGTTCTTATTTAGGTTTTGTTATGAAAGAACCTCGACTATTCTCCTTCCGTATGTTTAGAGGTGAGTAGATAATCAGAGTTTTTGGATCGGTCGAGAGAACATCCGATAACTGTGGTAGAATTCCACGACTGTTTTAGGCAAGCAAGAGTGATCAAATGTTTGTATAATTTTCTCAGAATGGGAGTTTTGTATATGAATAAATCTGAGTATTTGTCATGTAGTGAGGTGCGGCCTCCTAATGATAGTGAGATAATGAATTTATAACGTATAGGCGTGACCTATGCAAATATTGTCGGTTGGGAGCACAATGTGAAGTGTCTCCAATCAGAATGTAAAACAATGTTGCTGTGAAGAAATGGCTATAGTGATTGAACGCCGTAATATGTAGTTAGTTTGTGTACGAAAAAAGGTTATCCAGAATTGTGCTACCTGATAGGCCTTATTTTCCGAATTTCAGGACGAAATTCCGTTATTAGGAGGGAAGTATGTAATACCCCGTATTTTTATAGCTTTTAAATTATGGGATTTATTAAATTTAATGGAGATAAATTAATTTAATTTTAATCCGGAATGTTGTTTTAAATATTTACTAGCGTGACGAGAGTTAGTAATTATTGGAAATTTGTTATTTGTTGAATGTTACTGGATGAGTATAGTAATATATGTTATTTGTTGAATCTTACTAGATGAGTATAGTAATATATGAGATTTATTTTTATAATATTGTCACGTGTGAATAAAATGACAATTATGGAAATTTAAGTCGGGACGCGCTTGTGTCGTGTCGGGACTAAATGTTGATTAATAAAAGTGAATATTTTATAGATTGTTCGTATGGTCGTTTTGAGTGCGCCAACGCGTCCAGAAGGGTCGAGATAGTCAGAAAAGTGTACCCGGGGGTTTAGTTTGGGTCTCGGGGGGGTTTTAGGCCTAATTAGTACCCCGGGAGGGCATTTTGGACATTTCACATTTTTGAATAATTAAACCCACGAAAATTAAAGGGATTATATCAGATGTCTAGGTTATCATCTAGGGTTAGAAAACTCAAAACTCTAGAACGACCATTGGAGAAGAGAAGAGAGAGCTCTCAAGGCAATCCAAGGCTCAAAACCCATCCGTTTACACCGCCGCCACCGCCAACGCGTAGATCGCGAGACGGGGAACGTAACCACACCAAACCAAAACGTCAAAAATCCCAGGCAAGTGTTTATCTTGCTTATTTTCGTTGATGCATCACTCATGTTAGTCTAGGGATGATTAGGGTGAGTTTTACGGAAGAAAACCTAAAATTTGAGATAGGAAATCGCATGTAGTGATGAATTAATTGTTATTCTGGAAACCCCTTAACATGTAGAGGATTAAACCACAAAATTTTGATGTTTTAGGAGAAGAAAATTCTGGAAAAGGTTTGTTAGAACCATGTTTAAGAGATTTCTAGGGTACTTGATATTTACATGAATTTTGGGTTGTTAATCCATGTTTAGTGACGAAAATTTACATGCTTTACGTAAGAAATACATAATATGATGATATAATATTAGTAGTACAAATTCTGGGACGATTGGGAATGAAAAATATGGAATTGGTTGAGGTTAGAGGATGAAACCCGTAACTGCAAAACTGCAGAAATCGCAAACCTGCTTGATCTATCGATCGAGCCAAGAGCTTCGATCGATCGAAGGTTCGATCGATCGAGCCCCAGACCTCGATCGATCGATCCCTCCTGGCAGACTCCTATTTCCCTTTTTAAATTAGTTAAATTCAAGTTGATGTGAAATAATTCTTGGACATCCTGAATAAAATGTTTTTGGAGATATGGAAGACCAGTAGGACATATGAATAATGTTGGGGCCTTTAATGTGAGATGAGAATTGTATTTTTGGGTTAATTACATAAGGAACGATGAAATCTTGTATTAAAGGGAGAGATTACGTAAAAATGATTACGACGGAAAATAGATGAATTCCTACCGAATTTATACTTGGGAGAATAGATTCCATGAGTGTTACATAGTAAGTTGGGATAATACCTAGAATTAAAGTTAAAGACGAATCGATAAACGGGATAACTAATAATGAGATATGAGGATAAATGTCGTAACTATGGGATTTGAGATATACCTAATATGGATATGGTAATATTAGTATAGTTATATGATTGTGTATGCATATGCTATCTATGTGTGAAAACGTACCCACGCTACTTGCTATCCCTGAGGTTACCGCGCTGGGACGATCTTATCTCGTGTGCCTTATGGGGGATATTGACTCGTACCCTAGGAGATAGATATCCTTGGTACAGGCTATCGGAATGATAGTTCAGACGGTCCTAAGAGACGCGGGTATGTGCTTTCCTCTTAGAGACTTGGAATCTATGCTCCGCCTCAATATTGTTTGTGTATGTGTTAATACAATTCGAGAGTGATTCCGAATTTGTACTCACCTTAGTACGAGTGATACGGGGATTGGATAGTAGAGTATGCCCGCACCACAGTTTTTATGTGGGGTGCTGTTATAATATATATATTATACGAGTAGTTAATATATATATGAAATTCTGGAATTTGGAATTGCCTACTGTGATATGGTAAGTAGGACATGGTTGATGACTCAAATTGTAAATACTTGTGTTGATAAAGTATAATATGACACTAGAAAACTTTATTAATTAATAAAGTTAAAATGAGAACTTTGGATACTAACTGAATTCTTATTTTTTTAAACAATTGTATTGTTCAGTCTTAAATCTTGCGAGTAACCTACGATAAGTGAAATCATTGGGGAAGATTAGTGAGATATATGATAAGATATACCGTTGGGAAGGTTAGGGCGATAGGTGTGCACACTAGAAGAGAGGTGAGAATTTCTCAAGAGAGTGTCGCACTAATATGTTGTTGCATTGGCCTGTAATCAATTTAAATACTTGCTAAATGAATTTTTAAATCATATACACTATCGGGCACTGACCCGTTTCTTTTTTTCTTTCTCTCTTGTATATATATGTATGTATTATAAGTGCCCAGCCACAGGGGCGTCTTGCATAGGATCCTTTAGATGGAATGCGCTGTAGCTTTTGTGGGAGTTGCAGGCCATTGTTTAGACGACCTCATTGTTGACTCTACTTCTAGTTCAGCTTTATCCAGTGGGGGCATGTGTCGCCCTTTTTCCATTATTTAGTTGATATTGTCAGAGATTGTAATTCTTTTAATTTCAGTATCTTTATTTCGGGATTGTTACTCTCAGGATGTTTTCCTTAGTATTTTAATGATGGGATTTATTATTGTTGGGTAAACTCTTGAATGTTTATTTTATTCTTCTACTTATTGTGTGACTCTTTAGATGTTAATGGTTTAAGGTTTTAAAACCGGATTTAATAAAATGAGAATAAAGGTTTAAATGGTTTTGACACTTAGCTTAATTAATTAGGGGGTTTAAATTGGAAAAGTTTTTCATTTGCGACACTGATGCTAAGAATGAACCAACTATTCACCTTGATTTTATATTAATAAAGGAGTGATCGTCCGGTATTTAATTAGGCGGAGTGTCACAATGGAATAATCTTCAATCAAAATCCAAGTCAACTACTGGTTGGATTTTTACGCTAGGAGGAGCATCTATCTCTTGGGGATCCAAGAAACAAACATGTGTATCAGATTCAACAATGCAATCTGAATTTATAGCCCTAGCAGGTGCATGTAAAGAAGCAGAATGGCTTAGAAATGTGTTGTATGATATTCCTTTATGGAAAAAGCCATCGCCTTCTATTATGATAAGTTGTGATAACCAAGCCACAATTTATAAAGTTTCGAACAAAACTTACAACGGAAAATCTAGACACATTAGTCAAAGGCATCAAATTATAAGAAAATTACTCAAGGAAGGAGTAATTACAGTCGACTATATTAAAACGAATAAGAATTTACCAGATCCTCTGACTAAAGGTCTTGTTAGGGAGATGATATATATCACCTCAAAAGGAATGGGACTAAGGTCTATTAAATAATACAACTATATTTAATGGGAACCCAACTCATATCTTGAAAATATAGATAGAGTTCAATAAGGTACAAACAAGTTAAATTATAGTTATGGAACACTCGGAATTTTATACAAAAAGTTCCATTCCTATATGCCTAATGTTGGTTTTGTGCATGTTAGAGGATGAAGGTTACTTCTTAATAAATCATATAAGTGTGACTCGCATAATCACTAAAGTTGATTTACCTATACGAGTGTCGAAAGTGTGGCCGCTTTCTATGGAATCAAGACCGATCCTAAAGCGCTCGTGAAATCAGGATTAGCACAAGGTCATAAAAGTGCATGCTAGAAGAACACTTATAAACTCAGAATTCGGTATGTGTGATAGTTCCGGCTAGTCTCAAAAGGTCCTTGGTTCAAGATACGTTCACCACAGCACCTTGATGAAGCTTTGAATTATTTTCACTATATGAAAGTTCAAGTCCGAAAAACACTTCTCATTTAAGTACTAGATTTTAGCGATAATGCCAAAAGTTATTTATTGTCTTTTTGCTTTGCTCTCTTGTGTATATTGAAATTGGTGGAGGAATGTTGGATAAATTCCAATATTTATTGATATTTTATTTTTTAGTTGTTAATATTTTTTCCATAACAAAACTCCAACAGTTTTAGGCAAAAATTTTATTCTTATTACTCCACTCAAATGGAAGGAACTGTGGCACAATCTATCCAAGTCATGACTCAAGACTTAATCCTACTCGACCGTTTTAATGGCGAAAATTTCACCCGTTGGCAAGAGAAAGTTACGTTCTTCCTCACATCACTAGAACTTGCATACATCGTAGAAGATAACCTTGAACGAATTCCCGAGCCCACACCCGAAGACACTGAAGAAATAAAGCAAAAATGTGTGAAGAGGAAAGAAGACGAATTTATCTGTCGAGGACACATCCTCAATGCTTTGTCTCAAACTGGTTATAGCGCTCATCGAATGATTCCGACGGCAAAGGAATTATGGAAGGCTTTGGAGACAAAATATTAAAACGAGGAAGCGAGCAGCCGTAAGTTTCTAATTTCAAACTATATGAATTTTAGAATGAGTAATGATAAATCTGTCGTTGCACAAGCCTATGAACTCCAACAAATTGATGGTGACCTTAAAGCTGTTGGTATTAATCTTCAAGACGAATTTCTAGTAGGGGTGATTGTTTTAAAACTTCCATCCTCTTGGAATGGCTTTAAGAAGAAAATTAATCATGATGAAAAGACTTATAATGTGGAATCCCTTCTTCGTCACCTTCGTATTGAAGATGATACTCGTATTCGAGAAAAGAAGGATGAATAAGGTGAGGGTCATTCAAAAGATAATATGGTTGAGGATCAAAAATCCAAGATTACCAAAGACTCAAAATTTAAAGCGAAGAATGATTCAAAATTCAAGAACCAAGGTGCAAAAAAGAAAAAGAAGGGAAAATGTTTCTACTGTGACAAACCGGGCCATTATTCTCGAGAATGTCGTCTTAAAAACAAGGAATTTAAGGAAAAAGAAGGGTCGAAGGAAACCAACAATAATGAAGATCATATTGCTGTTGTTTGCGAAGCAAATTCAATTGATAATGAAAGTGGATGGTGGTTGGATACCGGCGCAACGGTCCACATATGCAAAGACTGCTCTTCATTCAAAACATATCAAGAAATTTATGGAAAAGAAGTGAAAATGGCAAATAATCTTCGCACCAATTTAGTTGGAAAAGGCACAATGGAATTGAAGCTAACTTCTGAAAAGACACTTACTCTAATTGATGTACTTCATGTACCTGATATGTGTAAAGATCTTGTGCCTGGGGACCTTCTCAATAAGAGAGGTCTCAAACTAGTGTATGACTCTGATAAGTTTGTTTTGTCTAAGAATGGCCAATTTAATGGCAAAGGGTACTCTTGTAATGGCATGATCAAAATTAATGTAATCAATTATATTAGTTCTGCTTATATGGTTGAGTCTATTTCTTTATGGCACAGTAGATTAGGTCATGTGAATTATAGAAGTATAAAAAATATGACTAATCTCGGCTTAATATCGGATTGTAAATTTGATAACCTTTCTAAATGTGAAATTTATGCTCAATCGAAGATAACTAAAAAGTCGTTCAAATTTGTTGAGAGGAAATCTGAAATGCTTGATCTTATTCATAGTGATGTATGTGATATGAAGAGTAATATGATTCGTGGTGGAAATAAATAATTCTTAACTTTCATTGATGATTACTCTAAGTATGTGATCGAGGGGAAAAATCGAGCGTCCGTGTAACACGCTAGTCGTTGTTATCGACTTCCAACCTTAATACAAAAAAAACTAAACTTGTAACTACACTCTTAAGGAGTATAGTGGCGAGTCTGGGTATCGAATCCACAGGGAATGTTTGATAGAATTTAATTGATTTATTACTTCTAAAATAAAAGTGAAAAAGATGATGATGGTTGAAGACGAAAAAAGTAAAAGAGTTAACTATGCATGCATGAGCAAACTAATTAAGATGAATGAGAAAGTAGGTTGGAATACAATCCCCTAACCCTAGTAATTTACCGTGTAAAATAGTAGAATTATAAATTATAAATTTGAATGAATCCAGTCTTTATAGATCCTAAGCATTACGTATATGAGGTTCAAGCCCGCACCATACGAAATCAAAGGTAAATATAAAGCGGTGCTAAATAATTATACGCACATCGTATTCTTAAACATCCCAAGTACCTAGGGCAAGAGAGATTAAAAGATCTACAATGGTTGTAAAATTGTCTCGCACGACTCTTTCAAATTTTTAATTTAAATTATATTTTCTACATAAGTAATTTACATTGGGATGGTTTCATGCATCCCAACCTTTAAAAACTTAGCTAGGCATGATTTTATTAAATGAAAATAAATTCATAACAATGCATGTAATTGTGGATCTAAGAAACATTGTAAAAACAAAATTTACAAAACAAGTGATAATTGAATTGAAAATAGAATTGAGATAAAATAAGAGAATGGAAATTTTATACTTGTATTCAGCAACAGGAAAAGCAAATGAACTTGAATCCAGAAAACTTATTCTTAATCAACCTTACAAACTAGGGTTTATGAAAATTTCTATGTAAAGAAAAACTAAGAAAACTCTATAAAATATGACTTTCTCTCTCTAAAATTCTATTATACTCTCTAGAATTCGACTCCCTTGGAAGGATGTAGGGCTTGGCCTTTTATACACCTAAAAAATGACTTTTTCCATGCCTCTCCACGTTTTACAACTAATAAAAAATAATTAAACAAGAAATTTCAAGAGTTTTGACTCTTCAGCTTCCAGAATTAATTTCAACTTTTGACTTTCCGTCTCCAACTTTAAATGGGCATAACTTCTTCACCGTAGCTCGGATTGGGGTGCCGTTTTTTTCAATGTTCTTGTAATTTAGAGATATTAAACTTTCTAGTTGGTCCCACCTCCTTGCTAAGGCTGAAAATTACGAAAATACCCTTCAACTCTCCATTTCTTGGTTTCTTTCACTGTTTTGAGTTCTCCTTCGCACTAACTTGCATGAAATACATGTAAAACACATAAGAGATACATAAAACATGAAATAATTTCCAAAAGAGGTTAGTAGCATAAATTTGAGACAAATCCAAGCTATTTACTCTGCACGGGATCATAAAAATACCGAAATTAAGGGGATAAATATGAAGAATATGTGCCTAATCACACCCCTTAACTTAAAACTTCGCGCGTCCCGAGCAATGTAAAAGAAATTAGTTTAAAGTTCAACTCTTGAAACTTATTTTATTGGGATAGAATACCTTTTTTGTGGGCAAGCGATTGCATTTAGCGTATGCAACAAGCCTTTAAACCCCTAGGTTACCCCAGTAGGACGAGTTTTGTCTCATGAGGATTTGCAGTGAATACACCTAAAAAATTCTTTATTGACTCAAATAAATATCAAAATACTTAAAAATTGTACAATTTAAACTTTTCGAAAAATAATCACCATAAATTCATATTCAAATGTCTCAAACCATAGTGTGTGTGTGCAAAGCCATAAATTAAACCTCAAATTTCCACCGATTGAGCATTACGTTACTTTCCGAAAATTCGTTTTGATTCAAATTCTTAAGGATGCACTCACAAACGAATCACTCGAATTGTGACTATTTTCTCTCGGTATGCATGATATAAATAGTAAATATAATGGACACAAATTCACACATACAAAATTGAAAAGAAGTAAATATATGGTGAAAAAATCTCATCATAGGAATACAGTTATTAGGAAACGGGAAACATCATCTCTTAATCACACCATTTTTATCTCTTTTATTATTTTTTCATGTCTTAGCTCTCCATGCAGTAAATAATTTCACCATTCGGACTCGGTTAAGACTTTCTGGGTTTAAGGTATAAGGGGTAAAAGGGTAAAAATGGGAATGGACGGAATGTTCGGAATTGAAAAATGTCCTAATGACGTCCATTTGTGCTTTTTCGAGCATTTGCTCATTTTTCTCTTTCTCTTTCTCTTTCTCTTTCTCTTTCTCTTTCTCTTTTTTTTTCTTGCTATTTTTCTTTTCTTGCCCTTTTTATTGCCAATTTGGACTTACTTGATGAATTTTCACAATTCCTGGCTATTTGGATTTTTCGGGTTATCAAATGAAAGGGAAATATTTTATTAGGCTCAAAGTGGGTTGCAAAGGGATAATTTTTTCACGACTTTTTTATGGCTGATATTTTTGGGTTAAACAAAAGAGGGCATACTTCATTGTCCAAATTGCTAATCACATTACCATATGCGTCTCGAGATTAATTAAGTTTAGAGATATATTTAGCACAAATTTCGAGACAATATTTCACACATTTCCCATAACCGATCAAAATAATGGATTGAGATCATCAACGACTTATTAAAACACTGAAAAGAACTTCGAGTTAATCATAAACTCGGATTGATTTAAAAACTCATAAAAAATTAAAAGTCTCGAAATCTCACCGGGTTTAATCAATCTCCACACTTATTCGTTAAGTCGTCAATTTCCATCTTCGGTCAATTTTCGGCTTAGTGCAATTGATTGTTAATAATTTGAGACTTTAAATGGAATAAAGGTGATATTTTTGAAAAATTTAAATTCCAATTTTCATTTATTTTGAAGAAAAATATTTTTCAATATTTTTTTTTTTAAATTTTCTAAAAAAAACCCACTTTGAAAGAACATGTGATCGAATCAATGAATCTAAATAATAAACGGGAAGAATATCCCACACCCCCTAACTTAAATGTTGCATTATCCTCAATGCGAATCAAGAACACAACATAAAGAGAGGAAAAGAAAGATATTACCCAAATGGAGCGATCCCCGATGAGTGAGAGTCCATTGAATTTACAAAACTTGTTAAAACCAAGCATAGCAAAAAGAATAACAAAAAATTTAACTAATTACTCTAAACTATAAAAAAAAGAAAAGGAAAAAGCTAATTATGTACAACCTACGATTTGAACTTCTAATAACTCATACAGTAGAAGTCAAAAAATTTGAGGGTCCACCCAAAATACAATATGACTTTGAGGGATTAATGGTGTACCCTCACTAGAGAGCATGCCTCCCGGAAAATAAGAATTCCATTTGAAAAACGGAAGGCATGTGCAATGCGAAAGAAATGAACCATCACCTATTAAAAAAATTAACGGGATGATGGGGGGGTTGGTTTTAGGTGGGACAAGTACAATTGAGATCCAAGACAAATATAATCACCTCCCAAAGATTTTTCAAGTAGTATGGGGAGAGGGGCACACAAAAAGGAACGGTCCATATTAGAAAACAATTATAGCAAAGTGTCTTTGTCGGTAAAAGGTGTAAACATTTCAGAATTTTCAACTGACTCATAGGAATCTAGCGGTACTTCAAATGGTTCAATAACCGTGAACGAAAATAGTGATGAAATAAACTCAATCTCAAGTGATTCATCATCACTTGGAGATTGAATTTCAAGGGAGCAAGACTCACTTTCAATGAGATGTTCATCAAGAATTTGAGGTGACACACAAGTCTCAATCTCCTCTTTGTTTTCCAAAATAGAACGCACATCATAGCAAAGTGCGACCATTTCCTTCACAAGACCATAATCGATATTCTTTTTTCTTTGGGTGGAAAGAAAATCCAGTACTCTTTTTGTTAGAAAAAGCGTGTTTTCTTTCAAAGTAGAATCCCTTGGCTCTAGAACCTTGAATTTCTCATTTGGTTGAAAACCTTCTATAGTTTCACAAATATCGGAAGAAAAATCTTCATTGGATTCCCCAAAATGATTTTTTTTTCGATATTCATTTTCAAGCTTACGCAAGATTTAGAAAGGCCTCACCCATGGTAATAGGTCGAGGCACAAATTCTTGAGAATATTTAATATAAATTTCTCTCCGATATTCATTTTCAAGCCTTTCATACTCCAAAGTTAGAAAGGCCTCACCAATGGTGATAGGTCGAGCCGCGGAGTCTTGAGAATAAAAAGTTTGAAAACGATTACCATATGAACCATTATAATTACCGAACTCACCAAGAAAAGACATGATTACCGAATAGTATGTAAATGGAAATTCGAGTACAGAGGTGTGCGGTTGAGGAATCAACGTTTCTTGGTGCTCAATTGTGCAAGGCTACAAAAAAGGTTAAAAAAATACCAAAGAAAAAAAATCTTTCGAAATAGTAAATCAATTATAATCTATAACAAAACATTCCCCGGCAACGACGCCATTTTGATCGAGGGGAAAAACCGAGCGTCCGTGTAATACGCTAGTCGTTGTTATCGGCTTCCAACCTCAATACAAAAAAAACTAAACTTGTAACTACACTCTTAAGGAGTATAGTGGCGAGTCTGGGTATCGAATCCACAAGGAATGTTTGATAGAATTTAATTGATTTATTACTTCTAAAATAAAAGTGAAAAAGATGATGATGGTTGAAGACGAAAAAAATAAAAAAGTTAACTATGCATGCATGAGCAAACTAATTAAGATGAATGAGAAAGTAGGTTGGAATACAATCCCCTAACCCTAGTAATTTACCGTGTAAAATAGTAGAATTATAAATTATAAATTTGAATGAATCCAGTCTTTATAGATCCTAAGCATTACGTATATGAGGTTCAAGCCCGCACCATACGAAATCAAAGGTAAATATAAAGAGGTGCTAAATAATTATACGCACATCGTATTCTTAAACATCCCAAGTACCTAGGGCAAGAGAGATTAAAAGATCTACACTGGTTGTAAAATTGTCTCGCACGACTCATCAAATTTTTAATTTAAATTCTATTTTCTACATAAGTAATTTACATTGGGATGGGTTCATGCATCCCAACCTTTAAAAACTTAGCTAGGCATGATTTTATTAAATGAAAATAAATTCATAACAATGCATGTAATTGTGGATCTAAGAAACATTGTAAAAACAAAAATTACAAAACAAGTGATAATTGAATTGAAAATAGAATTGAGATAAAATAAGAGAATGAAAATTTTATACTTGTATTCAGCAACAAGAAAAGCAAATGAACTTGAATCCAAAAAACTTATTCTTAATCAACCTTACAAACTAGGGTTTATGAAAATTTCTATGTAAAGAAAAACTAAGAAAACTCTCTAAAATCTGACTTTCTCTCTCTAAAATTCTATTATACTCTCTAGAATTCGACTCCCTTGGAAGGATGTAGGGCTTGGCCTTTTATACACCTAAAAAATGACTTTTTACATGCCTCTCCACGTTTTACAACTAATAAAAACTAATTAAACAAGAAATTTCAAGAGTTTTGACTCTTCAGCTTCCAGAATTAATTTCAACTTTTGACTTTCCGTCTCCAACATTAAATGGGCATAACTTCTTCACCGTAACTCGGATTGGGGTTCCGTTTTTTCCAATGTTATTGTAATTTAGAGATATTTAACTTTCTAGTTGGCCCTACCTCCGTACTAAGGCTGAAAAATTACGAAAATGCCCTTCAACTCTCCATTTCTTGGTTTCTTTCACTGTTTTGAGTTCTCCTTCGCACTAACTTACATGAAATACCTGTAAAACACATAAGAGATACACAAAATATGAAATACTTTCCAAAAGAGGTTATTAGCATAAATTTGAGACAAATCCAAGCTATTTACTCTACACGGGATCATAAAAATACCGAAATTAAGGGGATAAATATGAAGAATATGTGCCTGATCAGTATGCATATACATATTTACTTAAAAGTAAAGTTTAAGTTTTCGAGAAATTCCTAATTTTTAAAGCAGATGTTGAAACTCAACAAAATCGAAAAATTAAAGTCCTACGATCCGATAGGGGTGGTGAATATTAACCAAGTGAGTTTGAACAATTTTGTAATACTCATGGGATAATCCCTCGAGTTGTGACGCCATATACGCCACAACAAAATGGAAAGAAGGAAAGGAAAAAGAGGAATTTAGTTGAAATGATAAATTCAATGTTAATCAGTTCTGGTTTACCTTTATCGATGCGGGGAGAAGCTGTTTTATCCGCATGTTATATTTTAAATAGAGTTCAATTGAAAAACAAGGATATTACACCATATGAATTATGGTTTAATCGTAAGCCTAATATTAGACGTCTTAAAGTTTGGGGATGTCTTAATTATGTAAGAAAACCCGAACCTAAAAGACCTAAACTAGGAAATAGGACTTACAAATGTGTTTTTATTGGATACTCTAGTAACAGTACGACTTGTAGATTTTTAAACCTTGAAACTCAAGAAATCATCGAGTCGGTAGATGTGCAATTCTTTAAACATCTAACAAAGTTTAGTACTTTGAATCAAGGTTTAGAATATAATAATCCGACTGTTTACTCCTCAAATTTAGAAGAAAATTCAAAACCTATATCTTCTTCGGAAACAACGAATGACGCTGAATCACGAAGGAGTAAAAGACAAAGAACTGAAAAAACATTTGGGCATGACTTTGTTATTTATTTAGTTGTAGGGGATTTTAATGAGACTAAGAACAAAACTACATTTGTTCTTAATGTAGAAGATGAACCGACCACATTTCATGAAGCGGTAACATCTAGGGATGCTGTCTTTTGGAAAGAAGCAATAAATGATGAAACGAACTCAATTTTATCAAATCAAACTTGGGTTATTTCCGATCTCCTCCCCCCCAAGGCTAAACCTATTGGGTGCAAATGGATATTTAAAAGAAAATTAAATTCGAATGGTTCTATAAATAAATTTAAGGTAATACTAGTTGCTAAAGGCTATAAGCAAAAACATGGAATTGATTACTTTGATACATATGCTCCTGTTTCTCGAATCACTTCCATTAGGATATTAATATATTTTTCTTCTATTCACAATTTAGTTATTCATCAAATGGATGTTAAAACTGCATTTTTAAATGGTGATTTAGAAGAAGAGATTTACATGGAGCAACCCGAAGGGTTTGTTTTGCTTGGCCTAGAAAAGAAAGTGTGTAAATTGGTTAAATCTCTTTATGGCCTTAAACAAGCTCCTATGCAATGGCATGAGAAGTTTGATAATATTGTTATATCCCATGGATATAAAGTTAATGATGCCGACTAATGTATATATAGTAAATTTGAAAATGGTGTTGGTGTTATTATTTGCTTATACGTGGATGACATGTTAATATTTGGGTCTAATCTCAAATATGTTGAATAAACAAAAAGGTTTCTTTCATCAAAATTTGATATGAAAGATCTTGGAGAAGCTGATATGATTTTATGAATCAAAATTGTGAGAAAGGATAATTCTTTAGCGTTATCTCAATCTCACTATATAGAAAAAGTTCTTAAAAGATATAATCATTTTGAACTTAAGCCAGCTGCTACACCAGTGGATCCTAGCATCAAATTAATGAAAAATACTGGGCGTGATATGGACCAACTTAGATATGCTAGTATTATTGGGAGTCTAATGTATGCCATGCATTGCACTAGACTAGACATTGCACTAGAGGATGAAGGTTACTTCTTAATAAATCATATAAGTGTGACTCGCATAATCAATAAAGTTGATTTACCTATATGAGTGTCGAAAGTGTGGCCGCTTTCTATGGAATCAAGACCGATCCTAAAGCGCTTGTGAAATCAGGATTAACACAAGGCCATAAAAGTGCATGCTAGAAGAACACTTATAAACTCAGAAATCGATATGTGTGATAGTTCCGGCTAGTCTCAAAAGGTCATTGGTTCAAGATACGTTTACCACAGCACCTTGATGAAGCTTTGAATTATTTTCACTATATGAAAGTTCAAGTCCGAAAGACACTTCTCATTTATGTACTAGATTTTAGCGATAATGCCAAAAGTTATTTATTGTCTTTTTGCTTTGCTCTCTTGTGTATATTGAAATTGGTGGAGGAATGTCGGATAAATTCCAATATTTATTGATATTTTATTTTTTTAGTTGTTAATATTTTATTATATTATTGGTGTTTTATTTTAAACATAGTTTGGGTTTTAATTTAGAAGGTAGAAACATGAGCAAATGGGTGTGAAAGATATGGGAGTGCTCAAAATCTCATATTGTCCCACATTGGAAGAATACTACAAAAAGTAGTGGTAAATCAACTAAAGGACAACTAAGATTCTTAGTTGACAAGTCAAATAAGAGGCTATGATCCTACGCATCGCGGTGGTGCTTAAGCACCCCAATCGCGACACGCGGCGCGCGAAAGGGCGATTGGGCGGCTTAGGGTGCATTACGCGCTTTGACGCGCACTTGGAACTTCGCACGTGCGCATCATCGTTTGGAGCGTGGGAGCCTAAAGTTTTGACGAGATAAAACAGATCAACGGTTGTGATTAAACGATCCGATCAAAGGGTTTAAAATCCGAAACGCCCTGATCTAAACCGTTAGATGAACTCGTAGCGTTTCGTGTAGGAGATGTCCATTCTCTTACGATGGGACGCCTAATCTGAACCGTTAGATCGCAGCTGTTCCAAACAGGCACGATCCAACGGTTGCTGAGTCACTCCATGAAGAGCTGTGACTGTTGAAGAACAGTCACGTAAATGGCTATAAAAAGAGTTCCAGGCCTCTATTTTGGACACCGAAAATTGCTAGTTTCTCCTCTATCTGTCCTCTATACTTTGGCGTTATCAAGTTATAAATTCAGAGTGTTCTCGGTTTGATCAAATAGTACATAGTTTGAATCAAATAACTATTCATACACTGCATTGTATCCTGAAGGCAGATTCTATAAAACCCATAGTGTACTCGCGGTTCTGGTTCTGTCTCAACCGGATTGGGAGAAATTTTGCCTAAAAGAAAGTGTTCCAAGAACGTGCCTTGCAGAAATTAATTAATTAATATATTTCGTTCTTTCCATAACAAAACTCCAACATATCTTAAGGTTTATTTTGGGTGAGACTTTTTAGATGTTGGTTTACTCGCCGCTTCTTCCTATTATTGGACGTTGTGCTCTTTCCACTATTACAGAGCTCAACTTTAATATGGTTGGTGAGTGAAAAGATAACTTTTGTGTGTATTTTAGTTGTTATATGACATGGCTTTTAATTTCCAGTGTAAACAAAAAATTGATTTATCATGTTTTCTTGTATTTTGAGGTTTGTTTGGTTGTAGTTTACTGAGCTCAACTTTCCACTTCGTACCCGAGTATGCCGGTGAAGGTTCCTGTCAACAGGTGGTCAATTTGTTAAGAATATACTAAGATAAAGATTATACCAAGTTCAATTGTTACTCCAAAGATAACTATTATTATTTTTTGCCACAATCTTAAATTGCTATTTGGAAGTGATTGCAATGAGATTTTTTGTGTTTGATTAGATTTCAAAACAATTTTGAATATACTGATTGAGGAGTGAATAAGGATCATAAATAATTTTGAATACAAGTAGTCCCCATTAACATAAAAAAGTGTACTTACTTTTTTGCAATGTTTTGTGAACACTCTTTTTGTAAAGAAATTACTTTTAACAACAATGGAGCACGTCAATTAATTGATGTATTGATTGAAAGGATGTTGACTTCTCAGTTCTTTATAGAGACTGACTATTTTTTTCTCTTGGTTTGGAATTCAAAAACACTGACTTATCAAATACTTCTTTATGAATAAAAAGTGGATGCCGATTGAATAGTTCTCCATGATAAAAGCCATACAAATGTAACTATTCCTATGGTGTTTCCTTTAAAACATAATATCACATTACCGTTTATATATACAAGGCTTCTTCTCCGAAATATACTGGATTGATAGAGAGCTAAACATTCACACAATATTGTGAAAGCTCATATACGCAATAAAAAAATATAACACCGAGCTCATTCATTTTACCATGGAGATGGTCAAGTATGCCCATACATATAACTCGTGGTGGAAGAACATTAGATAGTCCTGACATAAATATTAATGGTATTAAAACATTTAGGTAATCATTAGATAAATGGAACTACACTTATAGTTAACACCATATTACAACCACCAAGTGATAATTGTAGTAGGATATTTTCCATCACCATTATCTTCCATACAGGTTTTCTAATCTTCCTTGTCTATGTTAGGAAATAATAATTTGCACCTTTTCCTAAAAGAAGTTGTTTATTCAGGTGATTTTTTTGTCAAATTGTTTGATATAGCATTTATATGTTATAAAATTTCTCTCTCTGTCCACACTCACTTTTTTTTACTTTGTTCATCGAAGAAATGGTGGACAATATAAAAGTGGGGATGATATAGACTAGATTATTTGTGATATTTAAACTTTTTGTTTCGCGCATCGCACGAGTTGCATGCTAGTTGTTTTTGGAGAAATTTTTGTCCGTATGAAATTTTGACATCTATATTATACCTCAAATACAATAGTATTAGAGGTTTTAATTGTCATTAATGTAACTGTAATTTCGTTTTTTAATATCCATTGAAAACCCTAGAGTTTTTGAAAATTATCATTAATGTAACTGTAATTTCATTTTTTTAACATCCTTTGAAAACCCAATAGTCTTTTAAAATGTGAAAACTCAATAGAGAAATTCTAATCGTGTAAGGAACAAATTTTCAATTGAGTCTAAATGTAGTTTTGACTTATTCTCGTAACAAAACATCTTTGAGTCATAGATAGTCTTTTATTGTCTGATTCCACGAGTATATGACATATCAAAGAATAATAGAAGACATTGCGGCAAATCTATAAAGATTTAATCATGCCGAAGTTTAATTGGTGAAATTTCGCGTCTTCGAGGTTTAATTGCATTCCGAGATCACACATGTATGAATGCATAATGTTAATGAAACTCGAAATTCATTTTATAAAATAAAGATGTTATTTAAAATGTTTAAGTGTTTACACATCAGATAAAGGACGGATTTGTGTTGGATTAGAGTTAGTTTTATATAAAACCCTTTTAAAGTTGGATCAGTTTGGTACTCTATCTGACGACGTCGTTCAAACGACTTTAGATGTTGTTCGAACGAGATTCACTCTCACTCGAACGACGTGGCATCTCACTCGAACGAGATTTGCATCGACTTAAAAATTCTATTTAAGTCAAGTCCTAGTCCTTTTCTTGGTGTGCGTGCAGAACGAATTCACTTTTCAAACAATACGTTTTTCTGCACATGTTTTCTAAGGCTTCAAACGGCTTAAACACATCCTTAGAGTTTGCAAAGATCCGGCCTTTCATTAGCATAGTATTTATGTGATTCTTGCAGCACCAAGTTGAGTTTTGTTCATCATTGAACACTTGTGATTGCTGGTTTTGCGGTGGAGAAGCGACGGACATCGTTTTCAACATCGTAGACAACTCAAGCCTTATCGGTGGACACCGCGACATTCATGGAGTCGGGTGTTGTGGACGGGCATCGTGGAAGACAAAATTTTTGTGTGGACACTATTGAAGAACGGTAGAAGATCAGAATGAGCATCAAGACCCGTGGGGATCGAGTCTGTGTGTAAGGCTAATTTATCTTTGTAAAACCATTATTCATAGTGATTGTCTGACTTGGGTCGTCTGAGGTTTTTTTCCGTTTTGGATTTTTACTCGTACATCCGGCGTTGTGAGTATCTTTACTCAACTTTACTTTCTTTAATCACTAGATGCATGTTTATGATTAATTAAGATAAAATCTGGTTAAGTTAATTTATTTCATAACTTGGTTTGATAAAATTGAAAAAGAGTTTTTCAAAAAGAGAAAGTTGTTTTGCATTTATCCTTAACGTAATTCCGCAAAAGCAAAATTTATATTTTGGGGACCTACAAATTGGTATCAAAGCATGTTGCACTATTTTATTGTGTTGGATCTCGTTTTTACTTTTTAGGTGATTGCTTGTTTATTTTTCTCTCGATTGATACTCTAAGTTTTAACGAATTAAATCTGTTGAATTTAAATGTTGTAAAACGAATTGAAGTTTTGGAGGAAGAAAATTCTCGTTTTAAAAATATTATTGAATATTTGCAAACGTTTCAAATTCAAAGAGATATGATTCGTGAGAAGTTTGGAGCTTTATATAATAATTTTGAATCTTTAAAAGTTTTCAAAAGGAGTGTGATGATAGAATCCTTGTTTTAGAGAGAGATAGTTAGAGAATTTAAAAAATTCAAGTGTTTGTGCCATTAATGAAAATAGTTTGATTAATGAATTTAACGCACGCAAGAAGACTCTAAGGGATAAGTTTGCTCATATTGAGGGGGAGCGAGATAACCTTCTAGGGTTAATTGAAAATTTAAAGAAGTACCGAGAGTTTGAGGAGTCTAATCGTTTGCTTGAGTCAAAAGTTTTGAAGTTGAAAAATGATTTAACTGACTCGAGTAGTGATGGTAGCAGTTTATCTTATTTTAGTGGTTCGAATGTCAAAGCCAAAACCACAGTTTGTTTTAGAGCATCAACCACATCCAAGGATTTTAGAAAAGGTCAACCTAAAGGTCCCGTTTCTCGTCGTGTTTTCACATGTTCGCATTGTGGTAGGAAATGTCACCTTAGGAATTTTTTTTTTGATATTAGAAAAGACCTTAGGAAGTTTAAACGTAGTGTCCCGTCGGTTCCCAAAACCCGTTTTGTTAGGTATACACCGGTTTGGATTAGGAAATCTGTTTTGGAAATGTTAAATGCTTCATTGGTTGATTCTCACATGCATGCACATGACTCATCACTTGTTATTTCTTATGGATAGTTGCTTGCATGGTTTGTTTATCATACGCTAGTCTTTGCATCACGATTTATATCTTGCTAGTGTTATGACATGTTTATCATTTTGTATTATTTTTTTTATTTTCTTTAAAAAAAAATCAAAAAGAATTTTGATTTGAAATTTTTTGAGAAAAACAAAAAAATATTTTGTTTTTATTTGAGTCAAAATATTTTGAAAAAGCCAAAAAGTTTTTCGATTTTTTTTTTTAGTTAACATGTTTGATATGACATATTGGTGTGCTTGGACCCCCTTCCTTCCATTATTCATGTGGTTAGGACATTTGGTCATTATTATCGATACTTAGATTGATCTTAACCATTATAGTATGGAGAAGTTTCGAAGTTGATATGCGTTTTGATTCGACTTTGTATACATGTCATCTTTGTACACATGCACGAGTTTATATGGATGTTCGACTACTCTTGCATATTTGAGTTTGGCGAGACGTTCTTATCTCAATCTTGTCATATATGTGTAAGTAGACCTAAGGAGGAGGTGTGCATGTAATAACCGTTTACCCGTGAGCATTTTAATCTTCATTGAAAATATGACGAGTGTACGGGAAAGGGCTGCGAGAGTGTAAAATTGACTCGTCGTGAAAGCCACCGTTTAAAAGAGCCCGAAAAAAATTCATAAGGCAATAAAAATAATCATATGCCTAAAATGGGCCAAATTTGTTTAGTTCATTCCAAAGAAAAATATGATATATGTTTGAGGGAGTTTGGATGGATTAAAAATTTAAACGGATTTGCACAAAGAATCATATAGTTAAAAAATTCGTGTCATGATGCTATTGTTTGTAGAATCGTCAAAAATTTCGGATTCATATGCATGATGTTTGTTTAGTTCATTAAGCTCACACTTTAATTGTCACGTATGAGTATAATAAAGTTTGATGATATATTGCTATTTATTATAACTTCTTGATCGTTTCCATGTGTTGAAATAATGATTCCTTTGTTTTAGTTCACTCACATATGTTTTATGTTCATGTTTAGGCACATTGATACTATGTTAGCATGTTATTCATATTTGTTTTTTTTGTTTTGCTACTATTTTTCTACTGTTTTGCATTTGTGAGCCCCTGCCAGTTAGGTATTTTCACATAATTTTTCACTAGGCAACACTGTTTAATTTTATGGGGAGACTATGAAAAATTTGTCAATGTCATTTTAACGACATACTATTTCGTTCGAGCGACAACCCTGGTTGACCTAATTTTGACTTTTTCATGTTGTTACTCTATTTCAGTACCCTGCTGCGTATTGATTCATATTTTGGTACTGGGGTTTTGTTTATGCAGTTTACTTTGATTGATTTGATTTTTTTACTGCATTGGTTCGTTTATCACACCTACTTAGACTGATATATTTTTTGTGTGATTCATTATTTGTTAGCTATTGATTTGACGTTACTCGATCATATTTCGCTGGTAGTTTTATATTTATATAGCATAATATGAGTTAATGAAATCAAATTGGTATATCACATGCTAAATTTGTTTATCTTTTCACCGGATTGTCTATTCGAGACAAAAAGGGGGAGAGATGTCTGTGATGTAGGGGGAGTTTTATGTCATGTTTATATATTGGTATTCATATTAATTTATATCATTTGTTCCTCCATACTTTACTCGGTATTTGTTTGTTTCATGTGATGTAGGGGGAGTTTTATGTCATGTTTATATATTGGTATTCATATTAATTTATATCATTTGTTCCTCCATACTTCATTGGGTATTTATCTATTTCATGTGTGTAGGTATGCTTAAGGATATTCGAGATTTCAAGTCTACATTACATTCAGATATTCGAGACAGTGTCATGCTTGTCGGTCCATTGTTGAAGAATCTTGTCCTGTACTGATGATGTATTTTTCATTTTGGATTTTATGGAATGGGTCTTAGGCATCATATGGGTTGACTGCCCGACTTAGGCATTTCACTGTTAGTTTTGTCCCAGAATAGTCAAAGAGGGAGATTTGTAAGGACCAAATTTCCAATTGAGTCTTAATGTAGTTTTGACTTATTCTCGAAGCAAAACATTCTTGAGTTATAGATAGTATTTTATTGTCTTATCCCACGAGTTTATGACATATCGAAGAATGATTGAAGACGTTGTGGCAAAGCTACAAAGATTTAATCATGCCGCAATTTAATTGGTGCAATTTCGCGTCTTCAAGGTTTAATTGCTTTCCGATATCACACAGGTATGAATGCATAATGTTAATGAAACTCGGAATTCATTTTATAAAATAAGGATGTTATCTTTTTTTTTTTTTTTTAAATATTTAAATGTTTACACATCAGATAAATGACGGATTTGTGTTGGATTAGAGTTGATTTTATATAAAACCCTTTTAAAATTGGACCAGTTTGGAACTTTATCTGACGATGTCGTTCGAACGACGTGGCATCTCGCTCGAATGAGATTTACATTGACTTAAAAATTCTATTTAAGTCAGGGCCTAGTCATTTTCTCGGTGTGCGTGCAGAACGAATTCACTTTTTAACAATACGTTTTTCTGCACATGTTTTTTAAGGCTTCAAAAGGCTTAAATACATCCTTAGAGTTTGCAAAGATCCGAGTTTTCATTAGCATAATATTTATGTGATCCTTGCTGCACCAAGTTGAGTTTTGTTCATCATTGAACATTTGTTATTGCTGGTTTTACGGTGGAGAAGCGACGGACACCGTGTTCAACATCGTAGACAACTCAAGCCTTATCGGTGGACACCGAGACATTCGTGGAGTCGAGTGTTGTGGACGAGCATCGTGGAAGACGAAATTTCTGCGTGGGCACTATTGAAGAATGGTATAAGATCAAAAGGAGCGTTAAGACCCGTGGGGATCGAGTCTGTGTGTAAGGCTAATCTGTCTTTGTAAAACCATTGTTTATAGTGATTGTCTGGATTGGCCGTTCAAGTTTTTTTTTTCGTTTTTGATTTTTCCTCGTACATCCTCCGTTGTGAGTATCTTTACTTAACTTTACTTGCTTTAATTACTAGATGCATGTTTAGGATTAATTAAGATAAAATAAAATCTGTTTAAGTTATTTTGTTTCACAACTTAGTTTGATAAAATTGAAAAAGAGTTTTTCAAAAAGATAAAGTTGTTTTGCATTCATCCTTAACTTAATTTCGCAAAAGTAAAAGTTATATTTTGGGACCTACAAATTGTCATTAATGTAACTGTAATTTCGTTTTTTAATATCCTTTGAAAACCCAAGAGTCCATGCGAAAAATCAACAAATCTTAAAAATGTGAAAGTAACTAACCTCGAAAATCCAACAATATATAGAAAGTGAAAAGCCAATGAGTTTTAACCAAATATATATAAACACAACAGATCCACTTGGTTCAAGTCATGAGAGTTCAATTCACCACCACTCACCCTCCCACCTCATCCTCTTCCAGATGAAATCGGTAGTGGGGATAGTGATTTCAAATAAGATGCAAAAATCAGTTGTCGTGACTGTTGATAGATTGTTTCATAACAAGCTTTAGAATCGATATGTTAAGCGAACTTCAATGTTTATGGCTCATGATGAGCTTGATCAATGCAATATTGGTGACCGTGCCAAATTAGATCGTTTTAGGCCATTGAGCAAGCACAAGCATTGAGCTGTTTATGAGATTCTGAATTATCACAAATCTATTTACCACCAATAGCTGAAATTGCTACTGATTTAACCAGCAAGATAAAAGTTCCTTCTCCTTCTTCCACTTAAGGGGAAATTTACACTTGTGTTGGAACTTCTACTTTGGCCTTGATGACTAAGTTGGGAGAGCCGCATAAAAGGGTTGTTGTCATTGATGCAAATTGCTTATTGTAAGGCTTTGTTTTGCTGTATCTTATTCCAAAGAGATGAATCTAGATTTATCCTCTTCAATAATAAATTTGTTCATAAAATTAGGACATATTATTCTTTAAGTGCAGTGTTCTTTCACTGTTGATGCCATGTGAATTTTACCTTTTTTCTCATGGTTGTGGTTGGATTGACAGAAAAATTATTCTTCTTTGCCAAATTATGGATGAATAATGTATTCTTCATTTTTTTTAAAGTGTATATTTGTTATCACATTTTTTATACTTGCATAATGTCCAATGCGTACAAATACGATAAAGATCAGGAGAAGACGACAATATGTGTACGAAGAAAGAGCATGAAAGTTATAAGTTAAGATTAAATTTTGTTCATCTGGTGTTCTAAAAAATTTTCGAGTCTTTTTTTTAGAATATCCATCTTCTATTGTTAAATTTATTTTGGGCTACATTTTAGACACAAAATTTAAGCCATTATTCTCAAGTAATTGTGAAATTCTGCATTTACTCGGTTTTAACGCTTAATTTCTCAATCCAACACAATCTACAATCTCTTTTTATCATTATCTACTCAAATAAAATTACACAATACTATTAATAATACTACATCTATATAACATTTTTATTTCTTAAAAAAAAATTTTTAAAATTGTTTTTTATATAAATGAAAAAAAATTGGTTATAAAAATATTTTTAACATTGTATTTGTAGAAAAAACTTTTAAGTTTTTTATCTATAGCTGATATAAAGTATTTTTTAATAACAACAAATAAAAATATGTATAATTTTTTTTTTATATAAAATCAAGGTTCTAAAAAACGCGGCGCATGACTGAGGTGTCGTTGAAGCCTTAAGCCTTAAAAGCCTATGCAGACCTTAGGTGTAAAAAGGCGTTTAGGTATTTTTTGATATATTTTAACATTTTAACTATAATAAAGTTATTAAAAATACTAAAATGGTACATACCTTATAATATATCTGAATATATGCTAACTAAAATACTATTTTTTTAATTGCTAAGAAAAAAACAAAAAAAAGAAGAAAAAGCGGGTGTTTTTTTGGATGAGAGGCAAAGAGGTTTGGGATAACATTTGTCTTTTGATTGTTTTGAATGAGATATTGATTTGCTTTTTTAAAAAAAGTCTTTAAAAGGCGATATCGTTTCACTAAAGCGTTTTTGTTTTTAAAAAAAGTGCGTCTTAAGCATTTTACCAAGAATGGCGTAAGGGGGCGTTTCTCCCAAGCGTTAAACGTTGGCACACCTTTTAGAACACTTTATAAAATATATACATTTCTTTTAAGTTTTTACTTGTAAAAAAGTATTGAAAATTTCAAAGTTGTTTTTAATATAAATAAAAAAAAGTTTTTGGTTATAATTTTTTTTAACGTTTTATTTATAGAAAAAACTTTAACTTTGGATCTATAAATGACATATAATTTTTTAAATAAAAATAAATAATAATATGTATAATTTTTTTCTATAATATACTCGTGTTTTGAAGTTTTATTTATAAAAAAATAATTTTTATATAATAAATATAATAGACAAATTTCATTTATAAAAAAATTAACCTTTTATAATAATTTTAAGATAAAATATTGAATTTATGTTATAAAGTAATTTTATAATTATTATTATATTTATTTATTATACATTGCAAATTTTATGTTAGTTTAATTAATTTTCATTGTGTAATTTATCATTTATTCATACCTCGAGTGAAGTCTCACCTAGTGCCATTGAAAAAAATGGACTAACTTAACTGATTAGTTTGTCACGATCGGACGGAACTAAAATATTCTTAATTTCCCCCCACCCTCGACCAAACAAATTACCCAACCGAATGGAGCGAAGTGAACTTTGGTAGTTAAACAAAGCGCGGGATGAATATACAATGAAAACATGCCAAGTTCCCGAACATTGGGGCCCGTTTTCCTTACTCTGATCTGAATCAGAGAAACGACGCCGTTAGATAGCCTGCAACTTTTCCACCTCAAAAACCTCATACATGACCGTAACAAGTCGCAAAAAAATGGTGCACAATGCCTACGATCCCTTGGAGCTCGTCAACAACTGCCCCACCAAAATCGAGGCCATCGAATCCTACGCCTCAAAGCTCCTCGTTGGGTGCTCAGATGGATCTCTCCGTATCTATACCCCAGAATCCTCCGACCGAACTCCACCCTCCGATCGACCCACCCAAACCCTAGAACTGAGAAAAGAGCCGTACGTGCTTGAACGGACATTGAATGGGTTTACAAAGAAGGGTATCGTGGCAATGGAGGTTTTGGGGTCGAGAGAGCTTCTCGTTTCTCTCTCGGATTCCATCGCGTTTCATCGGTTACCTAATTTGGAGACGATTGCGGTTATTACCAAAGCCAAAGGTGCGAATGAGTATTCGTGGGATGATAGGAGGGGGTTCTTGTGTTTCGCTAGGCAAAAGAGGGTTTGCATTTTCAGACACGATGGTATTCCCTTTTAATCTTAATTGCTTTGTTTTCTAATCGTTGATCACAACTTATTTAAAATAAAATAATATTATTTACACTTCTTCGCTACCCCAACGCCAAGGCATGGAGTTGGTCTTTCCGAACACACCCTTAATGATACAATGGTTAACGGATTCGGTGTGATGTTGTATTGCTTTACTTGTTAGAAACCATTAAGACACTTTAATATTTGATTCAACTTCAAGTACAACACCCGCCATGGATCATTAAGGGTGTGCTTGAGATGTAAATCTTAATGGGTTTATCAAACCCCAAACAATCTTGAATCATTGCATTTCTATCATAAAATCATAATAAACAAGAAGTTGAAGCTTACTTTGATCCATTGTATTGTACTACTTTAACAATCATAATCAGATTTGATGTTTTGCTTCCTTCACCCCTTAAACTGTTTCTCAGACTTTATGTGTTCAAACATTTCTCTTGCAGAAATTTTATTTTTCTTCAACCAAATATGGGAAGGTTGCGCTCTTTTATAGGGTAAAGAGAGGACCCGATTCTAAACCAATTGTCACGTCTCTTCACCATCAAAGAGACACCTATTCAATAAGCCTCTTAATAAATAAAAATAGGACACGTGTAACTATTGGATATATCCTTAAAAGAGTCCACAGTAATAATAATAATAATAATAATAATAATAATAATGACTTTTTTGACTTAACCCCCGGGAAGATGAAAAATTCAATATATCCCCTAGATTCTAACACCATTACTTTTTCGTTAAAAAAAAAATCTTAATCAGTAATTTGACTTTACCCCCTCATTTTATTTGGACAAAAATGGTCTATTTCTCCCCCACTTCATCTTCTTCCCCAAATCCAACAACTTCTTACCCTAATTTCAAAAATCCGTTTTCTTTATTTCTTCCCCATTCAGTTAATCCAACCCACTACAAACCACCATTAACACCAAATACCAACACCACCACAGTCACCCTCCACTTGATTTATATGGTTTTGATTTCCATTGAGGTTTGAAATTGTAATCATTGAATTTGTGGTGGTAGTAGTGAACGGGAGTGTCATGGAGGGGATGATAATGAGTGGTATGCTAATGCGGATAAAATTTTACAAAATGAGTATAATCCGGTGGCTTCTTATGCATTTGGTACAATTATTACCTTTTGATTTACTATCTAAATGTTGTGTTAATTTTGATCATCCTCATTATAAAATCAAAGTGACTATAACGTCAATCAATGCTTTAGCATTGAGATTTTAGCTGATTTCTGCTTACACTTAAATGTGTAATGTTGTTTACTTTATTATATGATGGATAGTAATGTATATTGGTGACACATGGAGCGTGGAGGTGCAACCGGAAGAATCTCAATTTTTAATTGTATTTTATTTTATTTTTTAGGTAGAATAAATGAATATTCCTTTGGAATATTCTAGGTTAGGTTATTTTAGTCATTAAGTCATTTTAGGGCTTTACTTGGTTTCCAAGTATTGTTAGGGGTTATATTTGTCTTTGTTCATTTTGTCCTTTTTAGTCTTTGACCTTTTATGGTTAGCTTGGCTAGCAAGCTAACCAACCCAATAAATAAGATCTTTGGCCCTCATTTGTATTTACAACTTGACTTTTAAAATGAAGAATTAGAGTGAGAGTTTTTCTCTACATTTTGTCGTCGTCGTTGTTGTGTAGTGCAATTAAAACTCTTTCGCTAACCACTACAGATCAAATTGGTATCAGAGCGATGTTCGTTCTTGACGTGTCTTGGTGATTAGCGTACGGAGTCCGGTACGAGTTATGGCTTCAAATCGGAACAACCATTTGGTTGGGAGGGTGTCTTGGCCGATAAATGTTCTCGCGGCAGTCGGGTTTGTGATCGAAATCCCAAAAATCGATCAAATTTCTAAAAGAATTGTTACAGTGTATGGACCTCGACCTAAGGGCGAGGAAACACTGCTATGGGAGAGCACCACCTCATGTCACAACTCCCTTGTCACCTCATTTTTCTGCCACCACACTACCACCAACTCCACCACCCTATGATCAAAACTCTAGATCAAAAAACTCCACCCCAAACCACCTAGAAAATCCATCCACAAATCCTAGATTTGGGTTCACAAGCCTCAAGTCTCAATTCACCCCACCCAAAATCTACCAAACAACAAAAACAACCCCCTGCCCAACCATTATGGGGATGTCTTGACGTCCCTCGACCAAGCTGCCACCCTTCGAGACTTCCCTGGTCGTTTCTGCATTCCCCTGACCCCGGCCAGTTCATCTTTTGGTCAAACCGAAGGCCAAAACCATCTGTCGGAACCACAAACAACCTCCAACCATCATTCCCTTTCGTCTGGCACTGATAAGGTTTTTTTTCGACCAGATCCATCCTGGATTTGAGTCTTAATCGGTAACAAGAAGTTTCCTCCCTCATCTCGACACAAAACCACTTAGATTTGGCACATTAATTAGAGTGTCGTCAGTCTTCGTCGGAGCTAGTCGGCCAGTACTAGAGGAAGACGAGGCCAAACGAAGATCCGGTGGTGCGAGAAGAAGACCCGGTGGCTGGTGGCAGCGATTCACCCTTTCCAGACCATGGACAACCCTATTTTGAGGCAACGGTGGATGCCCTAGCCTCTGACGATGGATTCCAGCCAGTTTTGTTGGATGTCCAACTTATGGCGACCTTTGGGGTGGCTGAGTTGTGTGGTGGGGCTGGTAGGGTGTGGCAAGAGGAAGATGAAGAAAAGGCAGCTAGAGTTTCTTCTAATGGGTTGAAATTATAAGTGGGAGGATGGGCTTCAAGTGTTTTAAGGAGGGTGGGCTGTCTAAGTGCGCTTTGTTTAGTCTTGGCCCAATTTTTAAAGCCAAGCCACTTGGGTGGGACTCTAATAGGCCCAAAATTGATTTTATTGGTGTGGAAAAATTTAGTCCGCTCCCAATTTTTAATGTGTTGAAAAATATCTTATTTGGACCCAAAAATCTTCAGAAAAATTATTTCTCACCCCCAATAAATCATAAAAAATCTTTTCAAAATATTTGTTCATTTGCCATGGGCGCTAGCAATTTTTCTCTCATGCTCGAAGACGAGCTTTTTTGAAGGAGGGGAGAGTGATGTATATTGGTGACACATGACGCAAAGAGGTGCAATCGGAAGAATCTCTATTTTTAATTGTATTTTATTTTATTTTTTAGTTAGAATAAACGAATATTCTTTTGGAATATTATAGGTTAGGTTATTTTAGTCATCAAGTCATTTTAGGGCTTTACTTGATTTCCAATTATTGTTAGGGGTTATTTTGTCGTTTTTATTTTTTATTTTTTATTGTTAGCTTGGCCAGTAAGCTAACCTCACCCTATAAATAAGGCCTTTGACCCGTATTTGTATTTACAACTTGACTTTTAGAAATGAAGAATTAGACTGAGAGTTTTCCTCAACATTTCGTTGTTGTTATTGCTGTTGTGTAGTGTAATTAAAACGCTTTCACTACCCACTACGTATTTGGAGAGTCTACAGTTACTCGGGGGTGCTTGTGGATGGTTTGCGGTGGTGTTGGTACTTGGTGGTGATGGTGGTTTGTAGTGGATTGTATTAACTAGTGGGGAAGAAATAAAGAAAAGGGGATTTTGAAATTAGGGTTAGGAGTTGTTGAATTTGGGGAAGAAGATGAAGTGGGGAAGAAGAAGGGCATTTTTGTCCAAATAAAATGAGGGGGTAAGGTCAAATTATTGGTTAAGAGATTATTTTAATAGAAAAGTAAAGGTGTTAGTTACTAGGGGGTTTTGTCTAATTTTTCATATTCAAGGGGTTAAGTCAAAATACGCTATTATTATAAGGGGTTAAGTAAAAAAAGCCCTAATAATAAATTAATAAATACTTAATTAGTCACGTGGGCCACACAAAAAAATATTTATACGTTGTAAATATTTATAACATTCTCCCACTTAGCCTATATGATTTAAACTGCGTAGAAAAAAATAATAAACCTGTTATAAATCAATAGTTTTAAATTGTGGAACTCGATACATTATGTGATGTGATGACAATAATATATGCAATAAATCCTTAATCCATTTTTTTTAATTTGGTTACAATTCATTGTAATTTGTACCATATTGAATAACTTACTAATGCGAGTCATGGCGGTTCTTTGTCACTAGAACGACGTAGTTCCTTCAATGCTTCTCAACATTAGTAACCTATTTAATATATTTCATAATTGAGGTAATAGGCAAATGATATATTGCATACTAGGTCCAACAATAGTGTCTTTTGTCAAGACTATTCCTATTATTATTCATCCACACATAATGTATATACATATTGAAAAAAACAGGATACTTAATAGAAACAACTAATAATGAGATCTTAAGAAATCTAATAGAATAAGTCATATATTCATTCATATAATAAATGTTATGGGATAATTTAAGACCCATATTAGCAACATGCTCTTTAAATGTCTTAGGCGGCAATCCATTGATCAATGGATCGGCAATCATCAATTATGTTCTTTTATGTTTGTATAGATACTCTTTGTTTATGCCCTTTTTCGTTAACGACAAGGTATTTCAATTCCACGTGCTTGGCACAATTAAAATACTTGTCTTTTTTAGAAAAGAAAATGGTTACGACGTTATTGGAATAAATTTCCAGCGGATTGACACTAGAGTCGATAACTCCAAGCCCTAAAATAATGTTATGCAACCACAAGCCTTGAATTGTGATCTCGAAGTATGCCACAAATTCAGCCTCTATGGTAGATGATGCAATAATAGACTGCTTTGCACTTTTCCATGAAATAGCCTCTCCACTTAATAGGAGCCGAAAGTTGATATCATACTATCAGGGCATCTGGCAAGTCCGAGTCTTGATATCCTATCACCTCCAGTAGAGTTGACCTTTTAAAGGTAAGTATGTAATCATTTCTTCCTTGCAAGTACCTCATGACTTTCTTTCCAGCTTTCCAACGTTCGATTCTTGGATTGCTTTGGTATCTAGCCAAAACTACAATTGCAAAACTGATTTCTGGTCTGGTACAAGTTTATGCATTCATTAAACTTTTCACAGCCGAAGCGTAAGTAATTCCTTCCATGTGCTTACGTTCCTAATCATTTTAGGACATTGCATAAGGCTAAACTTATCACCTTGAATAGGGGAATTACTAGATGAACAATTTTCCATACCGAATCTCTCAAGAATTCTTTTAATATATGCTTTCTGAGACAATCCCAACAATCCACGTTTCTGATCTCGAAAGATTTCGATCCAAATCACATAGGTTGTCTCATCCATATCTTTCAAAAAATTTCTCGATTTTATGCAATAAACCAAGATCACTACTAGCAAGTAAAATATCATCAACATACAGAATCTGAAAAATAAGTCGATTCGATTTCTCCTAAGCTTTATGGAGATTTCTTTCATCCGCAGTACTAGTCTCAGTAGGAGCAACGGCTTTTCAGTTTGGAGTGCCAAGTTTAAATACAGTACACCTAAGTGAAATTGGACTTGTTCACACCAATCCGAAAAATTAATTCCATTGAATATCAGAACAAACGAAGCGTGGGAGTGCAGTGAGACAAAAGTAGAGATTGCAATAAATATATAAATTAATAAATTTACATTAATGCTTTGAGTATGAAAGAAAATTAACAATAACTGATGTGATGAACAAATAATATCATTACGATTTTGCCTTTGGGCATAAACCATAACGTACAAAGCGTTCACTCCGTTTATTTTCTTTTGTAATAGGGTTAAGTAATCATAAATTTCTAATTAATTAGGCATGTTGCCTTCGGGTATCCAATTCCCTGATAACTAAAAGTTAAATTCTAATAATCCTATTTCAATTTCTAAAATCATTTTAAAATGATATACCTTTGCTAATTATTTATTTTATGATTTCAAAAAAACACATCTAAATATGTCATTATCTTAATATAAAATTATATGTATTAAGTACATTATGTAACATGATATTGATAAGTACTTTCTTGCCATTGGCGACTACCGGACACGTTTAAATTATAAAATCATTTTAAAATAATGACAGGTTCCATCATTATCAATAATAATTTATCACTACAAAGAAACTATATAAATTTTAGCAAATTTGAAAATTATACATATCTATGATATCATATATATGAGAAAAGCACGAACAAAACTCCTCTTCAATTCATTAACATCTTAAAAATGGAACAACATCACCCATCATTGATTTTGATAGAATACTTGTTAGTTAGGGCACTGGAAACAAAGATCATCATGAAAATTCTTAAAGACCTTACCGTTAGATGCATGATGGTGTATGAGTTAAATGTCAGTTAAGGATGAAACACAACTTTCCATGTCTGTAGCGGTATCAAAGGATAAAGGTTGATACATCACCGTAAACTTGATATACAGACATCCAAAATTTAAGTGTCTGTCATCAATTATATACCTCACCAAAATATATATATATATATATATATATATATATATATATATATATATATATATATATATATATATATATATATATATATGAACAAAGATAATGCAGAGAAAAAAAGAACATAGAAGGATAGAAAATCACAATGATTCGTAATGTGGCTCTGATACCACATGTAAATCTTAATGGGTTTATCAAACCCCAAACAATCAATCTTGAATCATTGTATTTCTAACATAAAATCATAACAAACAATAATCGGAAGCGTACCTTGTTCCATTGTAGTGTTTGTATTATACTTCTTTAACAATCACAATAAGATTTGATGTTTCTTTCCCTTCATCCCTTTAACAATTTCTTAGACTTTGGGTTCGAACTTTTCACGGCAGAGATTTTATTTTTCTCCAACACCGAAAGATGGGAAAGGATGTGGGCTTTTATAGTGTAGAGAGAGGACCCAATTCTAAATCAACGGTCGTGTCTCTGTACCATTGAAGAGACACCTATTAAATAAACCTCTTAACCAATAAAAATAGGACACATGCAACTATGGGATATATCCTTAAAAAAATCCACAACAACAACAACAATAATAATAATAATAATAATAATTAATAAATACTTAATTAATCATATGGGCCACACAAAAAATATTTATACATTATAAATATTTCTAACATGGGAACCCTAATTCCTTGCTTTGGATTTGGAATTGGAAAATTTGGGGTTCCCAAACACACCCTAAATGTTAATTTATGGATGGGTTTGCTAATGTGTCAACTTGCGTATGATTCAAATTGATTGATTATCTTGCATATGATACGGGTCGAGTTTGGATATGATTTTTTCACACAATAAAAAGGTCACCCGTTTAGACACGAATCCAATAAGACCAAAACATGTCAAACACCAACATGAACACAACACGTCATCAGGTCTAGATGCAGGTCTCACTTGAACCATTTTTATTTTAGTTGTACTGGTGAACTATTAAAATCAGCTCACTTTTGGGCGGTAGTTTTGTTAGGTATGGAAAAGATATGCTTCTCTCTTAAGCACTTCATTTCCCATCTTCACTCTCTCTCTAGACAAACCAAACAGTGAAAAAGGTATTTGTATTTTATTTTTATTTTATCTTTCCTCCCCTCCCTCGCTACGTAATATACACTTTCCCTCTTACATGTTCAGAAACTAAACAAAGAAGATTCTTCTTTTTCTCTGTGAAATTATGTGGATGTGATTGCTTACTAATTTGTCTCCATATTGATTATAATTGTTAAGTAACTATTAAAGCTGATCTGGATTTAACTACTTTTGAAGGGGGACGAGGGTTTGTCGAGGTGAAAGAATTCAGTGTTCCTGATACGGTAAAGTCAATGTCTTGGTGTGGTGAGAATATATGTTTGGGAATTAGGAGAGAATACATGATACTGAATGCAACAAATGGTGCGTTGTCTGAAGTATTTCCTTCAGGGAGGATTGCTCCACCTTTAGTGGTGTCTCTTCCATCTGGGGAACTTCTTCTGGGGAAGGTACTGTCATCTTTCTTGATTATTAATTTGGATCACAATTTTGTTGTCATCTTAAGGGAAGGTTCTACCCTCAATAGTTACAGTTTCCAATTAAAACATACTTTAAAGTATCTCCATCTGTCTGCTGAATGTGTGCGTGTGAGTATCTGAGGGGGGAGAGAGAGAGATTGAGATTTTTACAAAACCCAATCATTGATCTACAGCTCTGAATTATTATAGCTGCTAATTTATGCCCCTTGTCAAACTGAAAGTGAAATTATATGTAATTCAAAGCTTTGATCGATGACTTGCACTTGTTTTTTTAGAGCTTATGTGTGATGCCAAATATAGTCTGTTTTCAGTATAAAAAACAAGTGCAATGCATTATGTAGGGCGGTGTAGCTTTATTATCAAAATGAGCATATTGTATGTGAAAAGATGATGAGCAACTATAAGAATATTTTGTAGTGATTTCCCCCAAATGATGTTTTTATGCTCCTACAATTTTATGCCTTTTGGACAGCCTAATCCTATTTGAGTGTACGCAGCTGTGCATTTGAAATTGTTGAGGGTTCTTCCTAAGCTTTGATATTTGTTCTCTCTATGCCTCAGATGATACAATTTATATGCAATGCAGAATTTTGTAATTTCTTCAAAGTGCTTGCACAATGGAACCATTTCACTTTACAAATTCTTTAATGGCCCAATCTTAGGATTTCACGTGCTCGCTTCTTGTGTGCCTGAAGCATTATGACTATCCTAGATATTATTAATGTCGCTGAAGTTTTTCATTTGTATAATTTTCAAGTTCAACACGTTACTGTTGAACAAAGATAGGATCATTCTCCTTTTGCATGTATCAATATGGTGAGAGAGATGAAAAAAAAAGGAAAAAAAAGATGTCAGACATACATGCAAGCAACTAAGTATATAGTGATTAAATTAGTTAGAGAGAGAAAGTTCATGCAGACATGTATCCCTTCCATACAAATTCAGCTTATGCAACAGTTTTCCTTCTAAAAATCCATACAAATTACAAATATCAGTATAAGGTGAGTTTAGTATTAATATCTAGTTTCTTTTCTTTGACCAACATATATAAATTAACATAAAAAAGATTGGTAAATTGTTATATAGCTTTACAATTCATTTGTATGAACTTTTATATTAGTTACACGTACATTTGCAAAGTCTTTAGTTTTGTCCTTTTATTTCAGTAACAATGCCTTCAGTATCTATCTGTACTAGCTTTTATAATAGTTATAAATACTTAAGATTCCACCTACACAAGGTTTAATTACATTTGCTTAGGTTTCTTTCTCATTTTAGGATAACATTGGAGTGTTTGTGGATCAAAATGGGAAGCTTCTTCAAGAAGGCAGGATTTGTTGGTCTGAGGCCCCAGCAGTTGTTGTCATTCAGAAGCCATATGGAATAGCTGTGTTGCCAAGACATGTTGAGGTAGCCTAACCAATTAGTTAAGCGAGGCAATTTTCCTTTTTATGATTTGTAAAGAATTGGAGGGTATGAATTATGCATATTGCACTGTTTGACAATTACAGATACGGTCTCTGAGAGTTCCTTATCAATTAATACAAACTGTTGTCCTACGCAATGTTCGCCGTCTTCTCCAAAACAACAACACAATAGTTGTTGCCTTAGACAACTCCATTTACGGATTGTTTTCAGTCCCCCTTGGTGCACAGGTATATCTCAAACTCTGAAAGGTTAAGGTGGTTGAGCGTCAAGAATGCTAAAATTAAGCAGGAGCACCTGTTGCATGCTTGAAACATATTATGCATTATGCGTAAAGTTTTATACATGTGAAGCCCATTCAAAATTTTGAGTATTCTCAGCAACCACCGAATTTATTCACCCCGCCATCTGACCATAGCTTGTACTTGAGATACACTGTCTATCTGTAGTAGTACATGGTATGACGACATGCTGTAATAACATAATCTCACTGCTGTTTAGATTCTTGAAATATAAAATTTCTGTATCTTTTTATTCTACTTTGTGCAATTTGATATACTAGCATTAGCAAGCTACTTTGTGCAATTTGATGTAGTAGCAATATCAAGCTATTCTAACCCGTGCCGATGGCATGATTATAATTTTGCACCAATGTACTATTGCTTGCAATACACGTGTGTTGTGCTTGGGACATGCCTGTGCGTTCTTCCGTACCTATGACATGTTTTTGTTTACATTGTTCAAGTTTTTCGCTACTGTGACCCGACTGTTTATGGCATAAGCCTCACAACCCGTACGTACAGTGAATAATCTCTACTTTGAGAGATTTTGGTCAACGTCTCTTTGTCATTTCTTCCGTCATATTTCCCGTGTCCACGACAGCACTCGTACCTACTGGGGACTACTAATGTCTATAGCACTCCTGTCCACTCTCAACCCAAGTTTGTTCCAACATTACTGCTTATTCCTACGGCAGATTATGTGTTGACATCACTTACTGAACTAGGAGGCTGTTTTTTAATATACAATATTTCTTTTTTCTTCAAAAAAAGAAAAGTCAGGCTGACATAGTGTAAAATTTTAAAAACCATTTTAATAGAGAATCTTAGATATTCACATAATTAATAGTCAAAAAAACCCTTTCTATATAAATTTCTGAACTATAGTAACATATCTTACAATATCTCCTTTTTCTGTATCTCTTTCAACTTAATTCAACAAAAACTTTTTTCAATTATTTGGGGTCATCTACATGAATCCTATTTTCGTATTCCTTTTTTTAACCCCATTGTGTTACCATCAATATTAACTAAATCATTATTCTTTATGGGAGCACTTACTAGTCACATGTTCAAACCATGATTTTCTCAATTTATCTTCTATAAGAGCTAATTCTATTGTTTCACACAAATATGTTTATTTATAATTTTATCCTTTCTGAGTTATACCAACCTTAAGATCCGCATATCTGCCAATGCGCATTTTCTGAATAGACCTCTTGGTTGCCCCAAAAATTGTCCCACATAACATGAGATGTGTAATGGTCGTTTTTGTAAAACCTTCCTTTTAAGTTCATAGGTATTCACCTATCATATAATTCGTACGTTAATAGCGCTTCTTCACTTGGACCCAATTTGCTTTAATCATGTGGGTACCATTATCGCTAATATATTCCTTTCTTTGGGTGATTGAATCTAAATAAAAAATATCACTTTTAGGTATCTCTTGACCCTTAGGCTTCACCACATCGCAATTGTCCACCTACTATTACCAAAAATGCGCTCCATTTACTTTGTTTTAGTCCTACATATTTAGACCCCAATTGTTTCTAAAGACTTTCTCAACACTTCCAATCTAACATTAAAATTTGCCTTGGCTTCATCCACTAAAATAATACATATGCTAATAACATACACCACGACATATTATCTTGTTTTTGTCCAGTCAATTCATCCTTAATGAGAGCACAACTATAAAGACCTGGGGTTGAACCTTGATGTAAGTCTACTATGACTGGAAATTTACTTACTTTTTTAGGGTCATTTTGGATTTAGAGCCATTTTTTCAAATTTTGCAATTTTGACCCTGTTATATTTGGTTAATGTTGTAGAGGGGGCTTGAAGGTAATCCTGAAATTAGGGATAATTCACCCATTAGCAACAGTGTTTGGGATTAAGAAAGCACGAAAACTCAGGCGAGGCAGCTTAGCATGGCAACTCAAGCGTGGCAACTCAGGCGAGGCAGCTTGGCGTGGCAACTACTTTAGCTTTCTGGGTTATTTAGTCATGATTGTATAATTGTTTATATTGGCTATGAGCTATAACGATTGTAATGATGCAACGAGAAATAGTGAATTTGTGTGAGGTCGAACGGTACTCGCGAGTGCCTGGGAGAGCTTTCATGCTCTATCGAACGACCTCTCGGTGGGAACCTTAGAGGGACTTGATTTGGAGGATTGAGAAGTGGGGCACCGTCGGGGCTTGTCCTGACCATCTTAGATACACCTGGTAAAACACCGAAGAACCCTCACCGTGGAACCTCGAGTGGAGCAACTTCGAGTTCCATCGGGAGTTTAGCTGTGAACGAAAGAGACCTATACTTTATGTCCCATCTACTGTAGGTGATGTCACTAGCCAACTAGACAATATCAAATCTGCCCTCGAGTAAACCACCGTGGTATTTGGGGCTGTCAGACAGTTGGTAAGCAACCTCTGCTGCAACAGCCCCTGACACACAGTGGTTAGGCAAAAGGCATATCTTGGCATTTAATGTCTATGACGTGGAGGCAGCTAGCGCATCAGGTATTTAATGTTGGAGACATAAAGTATGAGGGATGTATTTCACAGGCATTGATGACTGTGTTGCATCGGGCGTGGTGTGAGGGCTATTTAAGAGCCCCAACCACCTCTAAGAGAAAAATAGGTTCTCTTCTGAGAGTTAGAGAGTTATTACAAACCAGAGAGTTTCACCCACTCACCATTATTATTTATTACGAAGCTTTTAATACTTGACAGGGATTCTTGAGGGTTTTTGGTGTGTTTTCTACTTGCCTACCAAGGTGTATCTAGGGTGCTTACTTCTCTCTTCCTCTAGCTAAGTTATTTCTAAGTTCATCACTGTATTCTGAGACATACACGAGAGATTTGTGAGTTTAAACTGGGTTTCTATATTCTCCAAACTGTGTTTATATGTCTTGTGGAAAATCAATAGTGTGAGCGGATTAATTCTGTCATTACCATACTCAAAAGGGGTTACGCCTCCATCTTACTTAAACTACCCTCTTACAAATGTAATTTTTTTTTTGATAACCCTGAACCTCCACACGAATGAGCTCTCTGTACTCCCCCATGCAAGCTAAACAGGGGGACGCTGTGCCAGAGCCACCCTAACACACACCCCGCTTAAAGTCTGGTATCCTTTGGGGGGTTTCGAACTCGAGACGTATGACCTTTTTTTGTTCGCCCTTTTTGGACTAAACTTACCGTTAACACATGACATTTTAGAGGGTACCCAATAATTTAATGCTATATATAATTAATTATTTATTTAGTATTTTTTTGGTTACCTTTATGTTTTTTAACATTACTCTCTCTCATTTCCACCCCTACCCACTTTGAACACCTCTCTGTTCTACCCTCCTAAACCCTAGTGTCCCCCTCCCCTTGTCACGAACGAAAACCCCTCTCACCCCCACCCACTATCACCGACAAAAACTTTGGCAAAACTTAACTTCATGAAAAAATGTAGAATTTCTATCACCATGAGATGGCCATTTTATTTTGATGTTGTCTTTCCAAAGAGCTTCATCAACTTGCAAACGCAAACAATTAAGGTATTCAACTTGAGCATCAGGCTTGTTGAACTAAATGGGGGGTGGAGTGAATTTTAAGCTGAACTTGCAAATTATCAAGTACTTTGGCATGAATGTTACCAAACACTTCAACATTGCAAATCCTCAATTTAGATTTTAGAGAATAAACACCATCACCACCAAAAATCAATTTGAGATATTGATTTCAGGTTCTTTGAAGAATGACATCTTCATTTCAGGTGTTATTTTTTTTTTCAATTTCTTTTGCCTTTTTAAAGAAATGTTATTGGATTTACATGGTGGTGGTGGAGAACTAGGATTTTTGCAGACTGGGTAATATTTTTTGATTGTTGTCTTTATAAAAAATTATGTTCCTTCTTTTCATTTTTCATGTGGCAGTGGTGGAGGTAGCATGTGGCGATTGAGTTAGTGGTAGGTGGTGGTGGAACGGTGGAGGTGGTATTTTGGGTGTGGTGGTAATTTTTTTGTATGTAATATTAATTATGTAATGAATATTTTTTAATTGTAATTTATTAATTAATTTTTAAGCCAAGTGTCACTTATTTATTGGATAATTGCCACATATATGCCACACTACCTCGTCATCCATTCCATCAAGTCAACTAATCGAGGTTTGATGAAGGGTTAAAATTGCACTAATAAAGTACACAGGGTTAACATTGCAAAAATTGAAAGAATGGTTCCAAAATTCAAAATGACATGGTACTTTAGGGTCAAATTTCAATTAACCCAATTATTGTAGTCATGACCCATCATATACGTCCTTAATCGCATCAATATATCTACTAGTAACTCATTTTGTACTTAAAACTAACCATATTATATCTCTAGGTATTTTATCATACGTCTTCTCCAAATCTATAAAGACGAATTGAAGATTTTTCTTTTTCTCTCTATAGTTTTCCATTAATCTCCTCAATAGATAGATTGTTTCCATTATTAACGTCCCAAACATAAAACCCAAAATGATTCTCAGATATTGTTGCTTCCATTCTCAATCTATGTTTGATCACTCTCCCAAAGCTTCAGTATATGGCTCATTAATGTAATGTCACGTTAATTTGAACAACTTTATATATCTCTTGTATTTTTTATAAATAGGTACTAAAAAACTCTTTCTATATTAATCGGCCATCCTTTGAATCATTATAATATTATTGAACAATTTTGTTAGCCAACGCATCTCTTCTTCTAAACACTTCCAAACCTCAGTAAGAATACCATATGGTCCCAAAGTCGACCTTGTTTTCATCCTTTTTAGAGAAATCCTAACCTCCGATGCTCTAATTCTACGATAAAAGTGTATTTTCTCGAATCTCATCATTATCCAATTTACACCTATTGTCTTCTTTCCTTAATCTCTTCATCCTTAACCAAAACTTTCGAATTATCATCACTATTAATAAATTTAATGTCGTTAATTATTTTATTTTTTCTATCATAAGTTAGCAAGCTTATAAATGTTCTTTTCCCCTTCTTGTGTACCTATTTTTGTATAAAGATCATCATTCGGATCAAAGTTAGTAGCTTTCAAAACTTCCTTTTAACTCCTTTCTTAGCACATTTATATTTCTAATATTTTCTTCGTTTTTAGTTTGCTCTAGTTTCAAGCACTCCTTTTTCTATAGTTTTTACTATATTTTTTTACTTCAGCGTTCCATCACAAAGTTTCTTTAGTTTGTGGTTCCCTACTTTTGAATCTCCAAGAATCTCTTTCTACATTCCTTTAATACATGTAGCCATCTTATTCCACATCACGATAGTCTCATCTTCTGGCTTCCACGTTGTTTATTATAATATTTTATCTTGAAATTGTTGAACATTGCCTAGTTTGAGGGTTAATCTTCTATTTTGCGCTCGTGATTGCTTTTTAACGTTTTATATCCAACATTGTTATCTTATGTTGCGAGGTTGAGCTCTCTCCCCAGATAACCTTACAGTTTTTGCACGTTATAGTTTTATAGCCTGGGCTAAATAATGGTAAGCGCCAAAAATAGAGTTTTGAATGGAATTGCATTTGAAGCAAAGAAGCATTGTTCTAAAGGAAGGGATTTTTTTTAGTATTGAAAAAATCTATTTGGCTTTTATTTGTTCCACTTTCAAAATTATGAAATGTTCAACCATCCTTTTAAAATATGTTCTTACTAGTTTAAGATCATAATCCATCACAAAATCTAAACTAAACTCTACACTGTCTTTTTTTATCTCCAAAATCATTTTATCCATGCACCATATCATACCATCCCCTATATGGCCATTAACCCCCCCCTCCCTCCCGCCTCCCCCATATAGAGTTTCTCTCCTACATATATTTCTGAACTAATATATCAATTTGTTCCCAAATTTGTATTCTAGTGTGTTCATCTAAGCTTACTTGGGGTGCCCAATCACTAATATAATTGATTAAATTTTTACTTAATACAAGTTCTACAAGTATTTAGTATGTCCCCTTCCCAATAATAGGTATGCTATCTTCCTTAAGGTTTTAACTACTATTAGTCCTACTTAGTTCCCATGTCTCCGTGCCTATATAATATCATTTAAACTTGTATTCCCTATTTCTCTAGCTTTTTAATTGATCCATTTAGTCTTCTGTAAAAATGCTGTATTAACCTTTCTTCCAATCATGGTATCCACTAGCTCCATCCATTAATATGAGTTTACTATTCTGGATTAGCTTCTTTACTCGCGCACGTTGAGAGTGGTGCACGAACCCTTGCTCATTTTTAATCGCACTCGGACTCCGGTGCGGTGCCCTTGCCTATGTTTCGAGACACCTGATATTAGGTGCAACACATGTTCTTAGTATTCATGTTCAAAAGTTTTTTACGGGTCGTCAGCTTCCCAACGCAATCCTCCTCCTACAACCCTCCTCCTTGGAGCGTTGGATGACAAATACTAAATTGATGCCGACCATGAGTTATCCTATAAAAACAAATGTCATTGTTTTTTATTAGTAGATTTATATGCATTTGCATAAATACACGTGCATTGGGTCCAGTTGTTTGTAATGTGACTTTATTGTTATCAAGTATATATGTCGTTTTTCTTAGTTCGTTTTTCGGGGTGGGTAGGTATGGATTTTGATGCCAAGATGTGTGGTTAGTCGTGCAATTGCGACTTTGTCCTTGTTTGTGTTTTGGACGGACGTTTTTTGATCAATTATTTATTAGCTCAATGTTTAAAAAAGCAGACGAGGCGTACACCTCGAGGCTTAAGCCTCAGGGTTGAATTTGAGGCTTGCGCCTCACGCCTTTTTGCTGAGTCCCAAAAAAAAACTCTTCTTCTTCTTCCATCATGAAGTTTATTTTTTTTGTTAGTTTAATATATGTCGACAATTGGTATATATATACATACTTTGAAGATAGTGCAATAATTAATTATATTTATTTTATTAGACACACACACACACATATATATATATATATATATATATATATATATATATATATATATATATATATGTGTGTGTGTGTGTGTGTGTGTGTGTGTGTGTGTGTGTGTGTATATTCTGATTACATATACATACTAATCAATTAATTATATTTACATGCTAATGATCTTTTTTTTTTGAAATTCACTGTTTTTTGACTGGTTAAAGCTCTTCATTTTTCTGAAATTGCACTTAACTTAAAAAAACTGTTGTTTTAATCTACTAACTCTTATTCTTTTTTCCTTTTTTTGTTATAAAATTGCACTTAACTTGTACTATTTACTATTGTAACTTGAAAGAAATTTAAAAAAAATAACCAATATGTGAATGAAACTTAAAAAACTGATTTTGTCAATTTGATTTTGCATTGATTAATTTAGTCATATTATAAAATAACCAATGTGAATGAAACTATAAAAAATGATTCGGTTAGTTTGATTTTGCATTGATTAATTTATTATCATATTATAAAATTAACAATACGTAAAAAAGTCATCTCGTGGGAACAAAAAAATGTTTAACTATGTAAGAAAGTCCTCAAAGATTTTTTTTTTTGGTGAGGCTTACGCTCAATACGCCTTGCCTCGCTGAAGCCAAAATGCCTCGCCTCGCACCTTTTTAAACATTGATCATGCTGTCAATATTGCTCCTTTTTCTGGTCAATAAATTGTTCCCTTAACATTGTAGAATATTTATGGGGCTAATATGAGAGCCCCATAATCAAGAAAAACTAATATGCGACCTGCTACCCGAGTGCTTAACAAGTTTCTTTTATGCTTTGTTAATTTTTGAGGAGATAGGATTCATGAAGCCTATTGTCTTATGATATTGTTTTTGGCCATGAAATGCTAAGCCTTGTAGAAACATCGAATAATGACACAAACTACATTAATGACACTGTATCTGCAATGCAGATTGTACAATTAACAGCATCGGGAAATTTTGAGGAAGCCTTGGTTTTGTGTACGTTGCTTCCACCTGAAGATTCAAATCTTCGAGCTTCAAAGGAGCAGTCAATTCACATAAGGTGACTACAAGCATGATGAATTATACTTTTTATATGTTGTTTTACATGAAGATACGTATAATGTTCTTTTTTACAGATATGCACACTATTTGTTCGAAAACGGGAGTTATGAGGAAGCCATGGAACATTTTTTGGCATCTCAAGTAGAAATTCCATATGTGCTTTCTTTATATCCATCAATTCTTCTTCCCAAATCATATGTGGCAGCTGAACCAGAGAAGTTTATGGATATCACTGGTGATGCTTCGTATCTATCAAGACGAAACTCTGGTATATCAGATGATATGGAATCTTCACCGCCACCCCATCTATTGGAGTCCGATGAGAGTGAGGCTCTCGAGTCCAAGAAGATGAGCCACAATACTCTGATGGCTCTCATCAAGTTCTTGCAGAAAAAGAGATGCAGTATAGTCGAAAAGGCCGCTGCGGAGGGAACAGAGGAGGTTGTTTTAGATGCGGTCGGACATAATTTTCTATCTTTTGAAAGTAGTCGGTCCAAGAAATCAAGCAAGGTAAACATATGATATTTACTTGTTTAATCTTATTTTTAGTAATTTAATTAAGGGGGTTTTGGGAAAAGGTCATCATAGTGCTCAAAGTGTATAAAAATAGGACACTCCATATAATTTTATAAATTTAGTCCCTGTACTAAAAATACCATGAAAAATGGTGAAAAATAGTGCCGCCGCTGGCGGAGACCAAAAAAATAAAGGTATTGTACCACAGGGACTAGATTTATAAATGCTATTGTACCACAGGGACTAGATTTATAAACTTGAAAAGCATTGTCCCAAAAATCCAAATATAGGAAGGAACATGACCTTTACCTTAATTCTCTATTTAATTAATTATCATATTTATTTGTTCTTATAGATTATCTTTTAATTCAGGACAAATATGCCAGGTACTTCTTTTTGTGCTCGATGGTGTTATTTAAAAAAGGTATTATTCAATAATAAAAATTCCCAAAGTATTTTTATAATAAATGATTGTTTTTCACTTAAATACTTCCAAAATTATCCCGTTTTAAGTTTGGTACCTTTTTACTGATTGACTTTGAGTTTGATACCTTTTTCGTTAAAGATCCGTTAGACTTAATGGTCACATGACGTATGATATAAAAATGTTTAAAAAAATTAGAAAAAGATCAAAAAATAAAGGAATTTGGCTGAAAATTGGAAAAGAATAAAGAAAATAGAAAAATTAGAAGAATAAAAAAGTCCCCACCTCTCACCTCTCACCCCTCCCCATGCTCCGCTGGTGATCCCCACCTCTCCATCCCCCACCCCACCGGCGACCCTCACCTCCCACCTCCAAACACCATACCTCCTCCCCACTCAATCACCTCTCTCTCTCTCTCTCTCTCTCTCTCTCTCTCTCTCTCTCTCTCTCTCTCGGCACCGTAATATTGAAACCCCAATCTCACCTCTCTCATCCCTACCCCCACCGCAGGTTGTCCTCCGTCCCTCACCTTCTTCCCTAACACGGATCTGAAATTGCAAAAAGTATAAATTTCAAATATGAAATTTCCGGATCTGAAATTTATGTTTCTTGTTTCTTTTGATTTTTATCATTATATGTTGTGTGTGATGATGGTAGCCGAGTGGTGGTGGTGGCGGTTCAATTTGATGGGGGTGCTGGAGGTGTAATGGTGGTGTATGGAGAGGAGGTGGCAGGGTGGTTGGTTTGGCCATGGGTGGTTTTGAGAGAAGAAGCTCATAATTCAATCGATATGAGAAAATGCTGGGGTGGTGGGGTACCTAACTCAAAACAGGGTAGTTTTGGACGTATTTAAGTAAAAAAGACCTAAATTAATTATCTAAATATGTAACTGATTGTATTATGGTTATTTATACACAATGTTTAAAAAGGCGAACGAGGCGTACGCCTCGAGGCGCGCCTCGAGGCGAGGCGGGGGAAAAAAGCCTCGAGGCTTAAGCCTCAAGGGTGGAAAGTGAGGCTTACGCCTTTGGTGGTTGAGGCGTTGCGCCTCAAGGCTGTGCGCCTCAAGGCTATGAGGCGTACGCCTCTTGTACTGGCGTAAAAAATCAGCTATACCTTCTCTTCTTTGCTCCGAAAGTGGATTCCGACCTTCGTTTCTCCATTCCGGCCTTCAGTTCTTGCATTCCGGCCTTCGGTTCTTCTCTTTCTCCTAGTTCGCCCTTCGTTCCAGCCCTAGGTAAGAACTTCGGCCTTTGTTTCCACAGTTTTAACTTCTACAGCCTTTGTTTGGTTAAAAAATTTAGTTTTTTTAGTTTTTTTTTTGTTCCGGCCTCACGATGTTAAAAAACATTTTTTGTTTCGGCCCTAGGTAAAAACTTTGTTTTGTCCAAAATTAAAAAACTTAGTTTTTTTTGGTTAAAAAACTTTGTTTGGTTAAAAAGGGGGAAACCTTTTTATTTTTTTCTTTTTTTTTTGTAAAAACTTTGTTTTATTCACTGTTTGTTTAAAAATTTGTTTTATATTATATATTAACTTCAATATGACTTTTTTTTAAAAAGATTTCTGTTTTTTTTTTTAACTTTTCTTTTGTAAAACTTAAATATTTTAAGTTTCTACCCCTTTTTTTTTATTCCGACCAAGTTGCTGAATTATAAATTAAACACTGAATTTGCTTGTTAAGTTGCATTGATTAAATTAATGTCATATTATAAAATAACCAATATGTGAATGAAGCTAAAAAAATGATTTTGCCAATATGATTTTGCATTGATTAATTTATTTTCATATTGTAAAATAACCAATATGTTAAAATTGATTTTGTCAAATTACTTTTTTTTTTAAAAGTTATCTCGGGAGAATAAAAAAATGTCAAACTATGTGAGAAAGTCCTCAAGGATGTTTTTTTTGTAGTTTTATTTTATATTTCTTTGTTATTTTATTTTTATGGTTTTATTAGTATTTTTTAATATTATTTTGGTCTTTTTTTTTCTTTTCGGTGAGGCTTACGCCTCAAACGCCTCGAGGCTTACGCCTCGCCTCGCCGCGACTAAAACGCCTCGCCTCGCCTTTCGCCTTTTTAAACATTGTTTATACATCAAGTATATTATTCTCCATTTATTATGTATTATATGTTGTTAGATACTTAAATGTGCATACGTATGGAAATTCCTTTATTAATATAACCTCTTCGTATGTATGTGCTTTAGTCCGGACTATATAGATCATATTATATTTCACATTATTTTATTGTACATACTGTGGGGTGCAAACCATAACGGCCTGAATAAACCAAGCCCAAAGAGGTCTAACTCAGAGAAATAAAACGTGTTGCTCATGGATAATTATGAAAGGCTTATTCTTGTTATCTATACTTTCGGAGGAGACAAACATAGATCAACAAACGAGCCAATGAATGGATGGAAGAGCTTGAATACGGCTCAACCACTCTGATCATTATAAATAAAGCCCTTACCCTGGGGCAAAGGGGCATGTAATTCTTGGACTCTTAAAGAATCAATAAAAACTAGGAATTCCCCGTGGACGTAGGCAGTTGCCGAACTACGTAAATTTTGTGTGTCGTGATATTGTTCGCTCCTTAATTTCTTTGCTATTAAAATCATTAATTGTGATTATTTATACTCACAATTTGCGTCGTCTATGAGAAACGATTCTCTTTTCTAAAAGCAACTTGAAACTAATAACTGAAATAATGTCTCACCCTCACACTGCATCCATTGCTGGCTATCTACGAGCTGGGCTGTCCTTACACAGAGTCAGATCTGAGGTTCATTGGGACAGAAATCTGGTCGTCAACCATCCACGATTTCGCCCTCAAGGGCAGCCTTCTGAGCCGAGCAACGAGCTGCCCAGACCAACACTGTTCTCGCGACTGGTCGACGCCTATGAGGAAAGACTCCATCCGACGCCTATGAGGAAAGACTCCATCCGACGCCTATGAGGAAAGACTCCATTAACAAGAGGAAGCAACACGCCTCCAGGTGAAGGAAAACGCACGTCTCCAGCGACGTCGAAAAAAAATAGAGAGAACTCCGTGGAGAAAACCACAAGCGTGGTCGGACGCCCAGTCCTCAGGCGAGCAAAACTCACAGCCGAGGAAGGAGTTCAGTCCACAAACATGATCATTCAGAGCATGAGAGTTGCCTGACAAGGTGAAACCAAGATAAAGAATGCTATAAGCGCGATATACGAAGTCTGGTCCGAAGAGAAATGGATCGACACCCAGCTCATCGCGGGGTTAGATTCACAAAAGAGCTGGCAAGGAGGGCACTCATCACTCAGATGCAGTCCCCCCTTTCAAGGGAAATTGAGGAAGAGGAGCCTCCAAAGAATTTCACACCCCCAAGGTTTAAGATATACGACGGAATGATTGACCCCATAGATCACGTGTGCTAGTATAGGCAAGCGATGACTCTGTGGAATCACAACGACGCTCTCATGTATCGTATATTCCCATCCAGCCTAGGAGATGTCGCCCAAAAGTGGTTCGAAAGGTTGCCCCACAGATCGGTCAAGAACTTTAAGAATCACGTGTGCTAGTGAAAGAAGGGATTTCTTCGAGAACATTGATATGCTACAGAAAGTAAGAATCAAAAGGGGAAATTCAACAATAACACAGGATAGAGTTGAAACTACAACAAAGTCTTTAACTAATAGCTAAAATGAGTAAGACCCCTATAAATGAAGACCAAAAAAATACAAGGATTCGCAGGGTAATTATTTCTAACTAGTCTCCTTGTCCTTCACCTCCTCTTGCCTCTTCGGTACTTTGCTCTTATCAGTCTCAGAGGACGACTAGTCGACAGGAGCATCTGTCGCAGCCTCTTCATCTACCTTCGGTGAGGAACCAGGATTGTGCTCGCCAAAGAGTTCAGAATTAACCGGGACATTCACCCTCGTCAGTGCAGCATCCCAACCTTGCTTAAAGTTGGATTTCCTGATGAAAGCCAATTGACGTTTAGCATCATTAAAGGCTTCAACGTAGCCCTTGTCATAGCTTGCCTCCTTAGTTGCAGTAAACTGGTCACTTTCCTTCTTCAGCCTATCGCGTTCAACCACAAGTTGATCGCGTTCAACCTTCGGTTAGTTATGAGTAACCTTCAGCTGGTCACTCGTTCAGCGCGTTCATGGCTGCACTGGTGGATTTCTTCTCCTCATTGTATGCCCTTTGGACAGCAGCAAGAGCGTCCTTGGACTTGTCCAAGGCCGTTGTTAGGTCGTTGTTGATCATGGATGCTCGGAGCGATTTTTCAAAATAGCGATGACTTGCAAGAGCGTCCTTCGACTTGTCCAAAATGTTGTTTTCATATACTAATTTTTATTCTTTTTGTTTTGTTTTAAAATTGCACTTAACTTATACTATTTACTATTTTAACTTAAAAGAAATTTATAAAAAATAATTAATGTCATTTTATAAAATAACCAATATCTGAATGAAACTAAAAAAATGATTTTGTCAGTTTGATTTTGCATTGATTAATTTATTGTCATATTATAAAATTAGCAATATGTAAATGAAAAAAAATTGATTTTTCATTGATTAATTTATTGTCATATAGTAAAATAACCAATATGTTAAAATTGATTTAATCGAATTATTTATAAAAAAAAGTCATCTCGGGGGAACAAAAAAATGTTAAACAATGTGAGAAAGTCCTCAAAGATTTTTTTTGCAATTTTATTTTATATTTCTTTGTTACTTTATTTTTTTATGGTTTCATTAGTATTTTTATAATATTATTTTGCTCTTTTTTTTTGTGAGGCTTACGTCTCAATACGCCTCGAGGCTAACGCCTCGCCTCGCGCCTTTTAAACATTCTGTACATGTCACTTGTTAATAAGAAAGGATGATACACTTAATGGCGAGTGTATAATGGTATAGTTCGTATGAGTAGGAATAGCAATGACCATTCATTTTCTTATCTGGTTCAGAATACAAATCCATGCACAGTTTGTTTCCGTATTGGGTTACACAAACACGATGTGTCATCGCCTGTTAAGAAAAACAATTCATTTCCGGTAGTTATGTTTTGATACGTCACTGTGTTGGCTCTTGACGTGTCCTTAGGCTATTATTTAATGACACGATAAGAGTCATTTTTCTAGGTCTAGCCCTGCCCTAATGGGACAAGTTTGTTACGTGCTTAAAGGATAGTGTTCCATTTTGAAAACCCGTTCGTGGCTGAGGCGGGTTTTGTTTTAATGTACTCTGCCCCAAGTATATGTAAAGCTACTGTAATACCCTTATTTGATTTATACAAGGCATAAATATATATATATATATATATATATCAGTGTGGGAAGCATATTTAGTCATCGTTACACGGGTGGGACTTAGCAGGCACGACTTCCACGCCTCTCAGCTGACAAGCATACTTATTTGGATACACCTAAGGATTTTGTGATCAACTAATTGATAAGTGGGGAGAGTCGATCCCAAGGGGCTTCTCATATCAAAATGTATAAATAACAGGCGCCTCTTTAGGTGGGAGACACAGAAAAGGAGAGCCTAGAACCTATCATTTTGTTACTCTGAGCATATTAATAAAAATAAAAGACCTTCCCACTCTCTATGGACATAAGAAATTGGCCGAACCACATACATTATGTGTTCCTTTTTGTGTGTTTGGCTATATTTGTGCTACTCCTCATCATCATTTTGGCTTGCATGATTATTGTTTATAAACTGTGAGTTTGTTCACTCACAATTATGTATATGAAAAAAAAACAGACCTCTGCTCTGCCAAATAGGGATCACTCCTCTTTTCTCAACAACCTGAGTTCTCTAGCTCTCAATATTATGCCGCCTCTGTGCTAGCAGCTGTAGCACCATGAATCCTGGGGCACAACCAAGGTTCTAAAAGGCGCGAGGCGTGGTTGAGGTGTAGAGGTCAAATCTCAAGCCTTAGGAGCCTAAGCGTAAATAGGCGTTTTCCCCGTCTTTCTATTATTTTAATTATTCAGGGGCTAGTATTATAATAAAATAGTACATGCCTTGAATTTTGAAAATATATCCGAATGATTTTGAAAATATATCCGAATGTTTGGTATCCATCTTTCTTATATGCATGCTCCATTTTTATATAAATAATGTATTTCTCAATATTTAATAAACAAGATACAAAATGTATTTTTTATAATTCAATAATCAATATCAATAATCATTCAATAATTGATAATCAATAATCAATACAAAATGATTCAATACAAAAGTTGTATTTTTCAACTTTCAAATGAAATATGACTTTTGATCGGAAGTTGTCTGACAATGTCTTTTTTTGGGACGAGAGACAGAAAGAGGCAGAGAGGTTTGGGATATTGATTTGGACGAGATATTGGTCCGGTTTGTAAAAAAAGTCTTTATAAAGCGACATCGTTTCACTAAAGCATTTTTTTCCCTAAAAAAGTGCGCCTTAAACCTTTTACCAAGAATAAGGCATAGGCGGGGTGATTCTCCCAACCTCAAGTCTATGCGCACCTTTTATCACACTGGGCATGACACAAGTGTACTCTCTCTCTCTCTCTTTCCACACACCCTCAAATGGGCATCCCTCTGAGCAAGTGTAGGGTGACCACACACCCTCATATGGGCATCCCTCTGGCAAGTGTAGGGTGAGCAACAACACATGCTCATGCTGGCCTATGTGATCATAGATATCTTAGGGCATAAGTTCTTTGTAAGTTATTTAAACGAAAGGGCAGCATTTTCTTGGCCCAAATCTAATAGTTGAAGCCCTTAACCGTCACCGTCTCTCTAGTCGGTACCTCTCTCATTGAAAATAGAACCGTAAAGAATTAGGGGAAAGATGATTTCAAACTAACGGGCCATATATGGTATCAGTTGTACCCAAGTTTTAGATTCTTTTTGGTAGCTGGGTGTAATTTATGACGAAAAAGTAGGATAGGAGGAGATAGTTTTTAAAGGGTGAGGGATTTTCTTGTGGATCTCTCTTTCATTCCTCTCTTTGCCCCTTCTCATGTAGTATTGGACAATAAGCATTCCTATCAATGTACATGTTTATTTTGGTGTTGCCTTTGTAGAAATAATGATAAAAATTTGGGCCATACTCCACTTTTCAATGGAATAAGGTATTCCGAGAGCTGAATATACTGGAGCTCTTCCTAAAGACGGGGCTGATATCAGAGTTACCATAAATTGCTACCCCCTAAGCGAACTGCAATCTGGATCGCACCTTTCAAATCGCGGGTCGTTTGCGATCTGGAATGCATATTTTAACGCTAAAGACTGGGTTGATATTAGAGTTACCATAAATCGCCACCCTTAAGTGAACTGCGGTCTGGTTCGCACGTTCCAAATCTCCGTTCGTTTGCGATCTGGAATGCATATTTTAATGTTCCAATATAGAGAATGGAAGGAGCGGAACAAAGAAATAAGATGAAATAGAGAAATAATGAAGATTTACCGGAATGCATATTTTAACTTTCCAATATAGAAAATGGAAGGAGTGGAAGAAAGAAATAAGATGAAACAGAGAAATACTGAAGATTTAAATGAGATGATAACAGACTTGCATCAACAAAATCGTTGGGTGTCCAGAGAGGGGAAATCAAGTATGGATTTTGAGTGATGAGCCATGAGAAGGTTTCGTCGCATTCATCCCTAGGAAACAATAGAGTTTGACGAGTTTTCTTTTTGAACAGGAGTCTGACTTTCTTGTTAATTGTGAATTGTTTTTTAAAGCTAGAGAGTTTAATGCTTTGGTATATGTGTGAGGAAGAGAGAATTTGTCCTTCCATATGAGAGAGAGAGAATTCATCGGGTAAGGGTAAGTCTCCAGATACCACTTAGTTAGAAGTGAGGGTAATTAAGTGTGGTCTTATTTAGTGTGATGAATGTGAGAGAAAGAGAACAATATACTATAAATGAATGACACGTGTCTATCATCATTTACTTATAATAAACTTAAATGAATGCCTTGTGTCTCTCACTTCCACCTTAAGATCTCTGATCATACAAAAGATTCATATGGGGCTGCAACAAAGTTACAGTGTTTAGAAAACTAAACAGTTGACATTTGTTGCCCTTAAAACTTAAAAAATGTCTAACCTGTACGCAAAAATTATGTCTTTTATTTATCCAATTTAAATTATTAATAGTTGTATGGATCTGGATTTTGAATATATACTCTTCATAATTATTATTGTATTACTAATTCATAATAACTTGGCATTAAATTATTAAATTTTCAAGTAAAATAATAATAAATTTTAAGATATGATATTTAGCCTACTATCTATAATCTGTGTACATACTGTAACAACCACAATGCTTATCCACAATGCTTACATAAATAATTACAACCTCTAGAATTCTGGGCGACATTCCCTAAATGAAGTAGACGCTACAGATGAGTGAATCAACAGAAAGGAAGCGTCTAAACGAAATCCGCATCTCTGCTAGTAGCTATAATCCATCGAAACATCCATAATCTATGTTGGGCATCCCTGCTGCTGGATACCTGATGTACAAGATATAGTAGAGAAGAGAATATGCAAGGAAACGGGTCAGAGCTCGATTGTAAAAGATTTTAAAAAATAGCAAGTGCTTAACAATTACAAATAATCATTTATTATGTATATGTTATAGTTTCTCGGGTTCTCTCTTGAGAATTCTCACATCTCATCTAGAGTGTACACCTATCGTATCTTATTATCTTCCTAGATAAGGTTCCCTCCTAACTAGTTTCCACAACAATTCTAACTCATATCATAAACCCGTATGCCCCATACCACACGTAATATAATTATTCATATACATTTCTCTTTAATATGAACTAGTCTTGTTACAACCTTGGAATTAAGTGTTCACTTACTTAATTCAATTCAGATTTCATTATTTACTTCCATCTACAACATTACACAGTAGATTAAATTATGGTTTATATTTTTTTTTCTATAATATCCCATAGAAGATTACATCTCTATATCTACAATGTCACACAGTAGATTACATCATAATTTATATATATATAGTATCACACTAATTATATATATACTAATACGGCACCTCCCCAGTCACAGTTGCGGTGCATGTATACTCTGCTATCATGTCCTGATACATAATGTCATTGTATTGAGGACTATTGATTCAGCGTCTCTCACGAATCATATCACATAACACAAGCATATTGGAGGCGAGCATACTCCCCAGCCAAATGGGTCACGCACATACCTACGCTCCCATTCAACCGTCGAAACTATCATTACACCGATAGCACCTGTCCAAGGTCCTATGCTCAGGGTACGAATCTAAAATCCCTCCCAATTGGACGCACAAAGATAAGACCGTCCACAACGCGAAACCTCCACCCCGATAGCAAGCAGCGTAGGTATGTCATACATACAAATAATAATATAGGTATTCATCACACCTATATAAATATAACATCCATAAGGCATTCACACAACCACATGATAATTCCCATACGTAGTATTTTTATCTATCAAATCTTACGTATTAAAGATTATGACTTTATTTCTTTATTTTATATTCCCGAGCCTCACTCATTACTCGAAGATTAAATAAGTATTCCTTAACCTAATTCAGTAGGTAAATGTCTACACCCTACTTGCCCATGTCATCACAACTTCTGAAATTCTATGAATTAATCTCATCTTTATTTAGGTTTAATTCTCGATAACCCTTAATTCATTCTTAACCCTTCATTCTATCTCTTAGGGTTAATCCCACCTATTCCTAAGGTTATACCGGTAATTAATAACTCTCTTACTACTGGTCCCAACCTTAAATTATCATTTATCCAATTTAAATCCCAAGTAATATAAGTCTCGATAATAACTCGTTTAATTAACCCTCGTTAGTTTCCCCTCATTCAAAAATCCCCAAAAAATAATATTAATCCGGGTCCCTTCCCTAACTCCCATTACGTTCAATTAATAATCACAAAAGATTCCTAAAAGTTTTGGGATTAAATCAAGAATTAAAAAGAAACAACTTCATCTTTTCTGGGGAGGTCGATCGATCGATGGTCCTGAGTCGATCGATCGATCACCCAGATATCAGCCCAGATTCTGCAGTTTTTATTCTACGGGTTTCACATCTTTTAATTAATCAAACCTCTGTTTTAAGTCCCAAACTTCTTATAATCCATACGACATGATATAGCCACATATGTAAATGATTCTTACTGATCTAAACAATCTAGAATCATCAAGAAGGTTGGATTTAAAACATACTATTTCCAGAAAAACTCATATTTTTATTTATCCATGAACATCATATAAACTCCAATCCAAATGATTCCCAATTTAATCTCATGATATTCAAATCATATACTATAATATATGGATAAGTTATAACGTATCCAAAATCATTTAAACATCATTAACATGAATCAATTTACTCAAATTCCATTTTATTCTCAAGAACTCTAATTTTTGACTTTATCATCAATAAGAGTGTAAATCCCAGATTTCTTCACAAGATAATATAAAATTCATGGAGTTTATTCTATAATCAAAGGAGATCACTCCTAGATAATATCCATTTCAAAGATCCATTTAAAATTATCACAAATTTATCTTTGTTCATGTAACTTTTCAGAATGTTCCTAACTATCCTAACATGGACAATATAAAAGCTAAGATTGCAATAATTAATCACTTGCCTTTAGGTTGTAGGTCTGATACGTTGGGGATGATACTCTACTGGTGGTCCTCTCTTTTTCCGGCCAACTTCCGGCAGTGGTGGTGGCGGCTCTTGGTGGTCCAAGGTGGTTGTCCTTTGGTCTCTCAATCTCCCCTAAACATTTTCCTCTTATTTTTGGTGAATGAATCTAAGCTCTCTAATCTCCTCACTAATATAATAAAACCCAATTTTCGTGTTTACTATTCACCTCCCTTGTAAAATGACCGAAATACCCCTCCGGGGTGTCCTTTCGGTTCCAAAGTGCCCTGAGACCCAAATCAAACACCCAAGTAGACTTTTTCAACTATTTGAACCCTTCCGGACACTTTGGCGCAGTCAAAACGACCATTCAAATGACATAATAATAATTCAGTTTTATTTCATTTAATAATAATCCCGACACAACTCAAATGCGCGTCCCGACTTAATTTCCATAATTGTCGTACACATACTTCGCGACAAGTTTATAAAGTCATAATCAATTGTAAATTCATAATCATATATATTACTTTAATCACTAAGTAATATTCAACATAAATCACATATTACTTTATTCTCGAGTAATATTTAAATCCGGATTAATTTCCAATTATATCACAATTAATTCTAATTAATCCCATTTTAAAAGTCATTACATACATACATACATACATACATATGCGTGGAAATGTTCAAGTTAAACGTATTTCATTCCGACTAAGTGATCCGAAGAAGCCTACCCCCAACGTACTACATTCCGCAATAAGTATCGTTTCCGTTCCACGTGCCGCGACCATCCACGTATCAGGTAACATTGGTTGATATGCTACTTTTGGAATGGGGAGGTATTGGGGATCAAGCTAATTGCCTTTGGAAAATATGTGATTTTTGCCATAAACGCAAGAATCTATGAAGGCAAAGAGTGGTTATGGGATAGGGTATAATCTAAGCATTTTTTTGGTCTTCCTCCATGAAACCCTTTAAAGACTATCCTTAAATGTTGTTTCATATGAGTTGGGCTAACGTTATAGCTATGAACTTTCGATTAGGGCAGTCATTTTTGGGTTTGGATTGTTTTGCAGCAAGGGGCTCTTGTTTGGAATTTTTTATTAGAGTTAGGTTGGCTGTTAGTGTAGTTGCAATCTTTTATAGCCTTTTGGAGTTTGCTTTGTAATTTTGTTCTTTGTGGACTGCTAGTCCACTCCAACAGTACCTTCTTTTTTGAGTTCCCAATGAAGTCTCTCTTTCTTATTACAAATGAGAGGGGGTCAACCCTCGTACATGAGCAAACTGTAATTTTCTTTTTGTTGAGATCTTTAACTAGCTCTATTACTAAAACATAAACGATTTATGTGAAATTAATCTACCATCATCAATGCATATTGTATAAATACACAATGCATTTGTCCATATTGACAAAAATTAATACTGCTTTGACAACAGTATTTTCCCTATTTTTATGTTATTACTTGGAAAATGGCGTATTGCAAGATTTGCAAAAGGGCCTATCCATATTTATGTATATTATACATTATATTTCATTTGGCTCTCTCATTTTTTACTTGCATTTTAATTCATGTAAAACCCTAAATAGTGTGACACTGAACTTGGGCATGTGCACCTCGCCTAGCTGTTTTTGCCACCTGAGTGATTTGAGTTCTGAGTTCCGTAAAAAGTTTTTTCTTTTTCTTTTTCTTCTCTTCTTTGATAAGGAACAAGAGTGAATTTCACAAGAAATTTTACATCAGTGGAGTTCCAATATGTTGTTTATGCATATGTGGTTATTTTTATCTTTTACTAGCCAAGAATTGAAGATTAATTATTTGGCTTTGGTTTGGATACATGTTTGGTTCTAGAAGTTTATTCGCTCATGCAAGTTTAAAAAGTAACTTTGCTTTTAATTGAAAGTTATTAATGAAGTTCAATACATGGTTCAGGAGTCCTGCTCTGTAACAGTTTTTCCAATTCGGGGCAGGGCAGGGCAGGGTTCATGAGTGGAGAGTATATCTTAAGTGTAGAGTTTGTACTTTGTTGTTGTAATAGTTTATTGAACTCATAACAAATGTCTATCAACTGTTGATGTCACTGATTCAATGTCTCGTACAATGATATTATGTGATCTGAATATATTCTTGAGTATCTGTGGCAAGAATGATACATCGGTTTTATATTTAAAGCATTAATTTATATTATATTTAATGTTCTACTGTGACTTCTTTGGTCCGTCAGGGTCGGGTTAATCACCCCATCAATTCAGGTGCTAGAGACATTGCAGCAGTGTTAGACACTGCACTTCTGCAGGCTCTGCTTCTTACTGGACAGTCTTCAGCTGTATTGGAATTACTAAAAGGCCTAAATTACTGTGATGTAAAAATTTGCGAGGAGTTTCTGCAGAAAAGAAACCAATATATTTGTTTATTAGAACATTACAGATACAATAATATGCATCGTGAAGCTCTCAAGCTTCTTCATCAATTAATAGAAGAGACTAAATCAGACGAACCCCAAACTGAGCTCACACAAAAGTTTAAGCCCGAGATGATAATTGAATATCTTAAAGTAAGTTTATTTACAGATTGCAATATTACAATATAAATATAATGTAATATATAGTTGAATGTCCATTTTTTTTATTGCAGCCTCTCTGTGGGACTGACCCTATGCTTGTCCTTGAGTTCTCCATGCTTGTTCTTGAAAGCTGTCCAACACAAACTATTGAGCTCTTTTTGTCTGGAAACATTCCAGCAGACCTGGTCAACTCGTATTTGAAACAGCATGCTCCAAGCATGCAGGCCACCTATTTAGAACTAATGCTTGCGATGAATGAAAATGGGATTTCCGGAAATCTTCAGAATGAAATGGTAAATATATATATATATATAAATTTTTAAGGGTGCTGTTATTTGATTAATAGATGAATAGACTTATTAGTCCCTGTACGGTAGGTCCAAATCTATCTATCAGACGTGCTTGATTGGTATGCTGATCTTAATGCTCAACAAAAGTGGGATGAAAAAGATTATTCTCCAACGAGGAAGAAACTATTGTCTTATTTGGAGGGTATCTCTGGATACAATCCTGAGGTCTTGTTGAAGCGACTTCCACCGGATGCTTTGTACGAAGAGCGCGCAATTTTGTTGGGAAAAATGAGCCAACATGAGCTTGCTTTATCTATATATGTTCATAAGGTAACTTTTATTTTTTTATTTTGTTTTTTGTCTAAGGTATCCTGTAATTTCGCTCTTATTGAACTGGTTATATCCGATTCCATTTCCAAAGCATAATATATATTAGAGTAAATTACTTATTTGGCCCTCAAAGTTAAAACAGAATCCAAACATCCCTTAATTTTTTTTTGTACCTGTTTAGCTGTTAACGTGTCATTAATGTTTTAGTCAGCATTTCTGTCCAAAGAATCAGTGTTAAACTTAACGGATTTCCTATGATTGACCCTTTTCCCCTTATTTAAACATATAAATCGACTTTTTTTCTTTTTAACATATTTTAAATTAAATATATGATATATATGAAAATAAATTTTCAATATATAATATTTCAGAATTAACCATTGTTAAATATTTAAAACAGTAATATCAAATATATGTTAATTCTATACGACTAAATATTAAAAGCTTATTAAATGTTACAAAATTTAATCTGTTACGAAAAGTTACCTGTTTCATAAAAGATTGAATATAATAGTTGTATTTAACATCTTTTAATATAAATAATTTAATTTAACAGATTAAATTACACGAGATAATAGCTTCTACTTTTGCTTATATGAAATAACGCTTTAGAAAAAATGTATGATTGGTTTCTTACCTTTCATAATCTTGGTAGTAGCATCTGGTTTGTCAGCAAAGCATGCTCCATCAGAAGAAAATCTAAGGTTATTCTAAGGACCAAATTGGCAATTTACACTATATATTATGTAACACCATGTTTAAGACAATTAACCTATAAAATGTGACTGTTATTCACGGTGTAATTTTTTTTGCATTGTTTTCTGTGCTTTACATCAGTATTCTTATTGTTCTCTTGATATTTATAGCTTCATGTTCCTGAACTGGCCCTGTCCTATTGTGATCGGGTGTACGAGTCTGGACTTCATCAACATTCTGGAAAATCATATAACAACAATATATACCTCACTCTGATGCAAATCTATTTGAATCCTCGGAAAACGACAAAAAATTTTGAAAAGAGGATCACAAATCTCGTTTCGTCTGGAATTCCGAAAGTTAGTTCGTGGACTTCAGTTAAAACCAATAAAGGTCGTTTGGCTAAGAAAATTGCAGAGATAGGGGGTGCAGAGGATACCCGAATGAGCCTAAGCGGCACCGACAATGGGAGGAGCGATGGTGATGCTGATGATCCCGGTGAGGAAGGAGGTTCTACTATTATGCTTGATGAGGTCCTTGATCTGTTGGGCCAGAGGTGGGACCGCGTCCATGGGGCCCAGGCCTTAAAACTCTTACCCAGGGAAACTAAGCTACAGGTAATGACTTTTCTGGATTAGGACCTATCACATAAAAAAGGTCGTACCCAGTGCACAAGACTCCCGCTTAACTGCAGGGTCTGGGAGAGGCGGATGTCGGCTGACCTTAACCCCATATATGGAGAGGCTGCTCCCGATTAGGTCCTATCACATCTGAATTCAATTTTTTATTTTATGTTTTTGAGCACTATAAATTCAGTGACCAGAGAAATTCCTAAACGATGTCATGGATTAGAAGGTGATAAAGGAAAGCACTAGTTTTATTGCCAATGAGATGCTGCTTGCTGCATGGAGCAAGGGCCTATATGACTTTGATGATAAGAACATTTGTACTCTAAATGATTACCTTTTAATATGTCAATCACTATTGCGTAATTGTTATTATAAGGGAGAATTTAACTTCGCGCCCTATACTTGATTCATATTGTTTTTTCACCCCAGTTTTTAAAATCCTTGTATTTGCACCCCGCTGTTATAACAAGGGGTGCAAATCAGAGAATGTTTTTGAAATCTTTGATTTTGCACCCTCGTGTAGTGAACATGTTGCATGTGCTAATGTCAGTGTGAAGATAAAGATTTCAATAAGTGGGGGACAAACACAAATTATTGATCAAGAGTAGGGTGCCAAGTCAAATGTTTCCTCTTTTTTTTTTTCCCTCTTTTGACAATAACATTAGGTAAACAATTTATTATGTGACATGATGTGAGTTCCCCCAGACCCCATATGTTGTCCTTTTTTGTTTCCAACTTAATTTCGTCTTGCTGCACAGAACCAGGCCTAAATATCATGTACCCATCCAATTATACATTGTATAAAGTCAGATGTCCGTCTTGCAATATTCAAGTAACAATCTAAGTTTAACATATTTTATTTTTAAATTTTCAAGCACTGACAGATGAGTGAATTGAATTATCACGTATTCTTTTGTTTGTAATGTTTATGATTCGCTGGTTTGGAAATGAAGAGCTTTTATTGGTTCTGTTGTAATTTTACAATTCCCTTGAATTAACTATCAAGACAAATCTTAGTTTCGTGAAAGTAACTTGGAACTCTCTCACACCCACACCCACACCCACACCCACACCCTATGCATTCACACAGTTTGTATGACAGTAGTTTTTGAAATTACTTTTTGTGGGATTGTGCAGAACTTGCTTCCTTTTCTTGGACCGCTTTTGAGAAAATCCAGTGAAGCATACCGGAATTTTTCTGTGATCAAGAGCTTGAGAGAGAGTGAGAATCTCCAGGTATGTCTTGCTATAGTATATATGCATTGAAGTTAAGCTGGGGTGTGCTATATACATGAAGTTTTACATGCAGCATTATTATGACTGGTAGGCTGTCCATCCGCTATTGAGTGAGGCGCAGGATGAGGCCGGAATATAATCTTTGGTGGGGGGGAGTTAATGCCCTTATTCCCAACAATATAATATATACTCATCAATAAAATGTATCAATTTATATAGTCAAACCACAATCAATCAATAAATATGGTCAATTTTTTTGAACTGTTTACAAATAAAATGTATTTTAAAATAGAAAATTAAATAACTAGGAGCCTTAATTGTTTACCTGTATACTGAGTGTCCTGCTTTGAATTTTCAACTTTAAACTCAGGCTTTTGTTGAAACTCTTAAAAGTTGCAAATAAAATGAACAATGTAAGTAAAATATCTTATATTTGTAGTTAGAATAAATAGTACAAGTCAAAAGTTAAAGATTTTCAATTAAAATAAACCATTAAGTTCAAAAGTTAATTTGTAATTTGATCAAAATTCTTAAATTAAAAATTCAGAGCGAACTTAGAAAAAGCTTGGGGTTTGTATTTTATGCGACTCTTAAGAACCGTGAAACTGAACCTTTATCGATGGAGTTTGAGATGATATGCCTGTAATTAGGATCAGTTCGGTTTTCTAGAGCGCTAGGGAAAAAGCTGGAAGGTAAGAGGAGAGAGAGTGAGAGGGTTTAACTTAGGAGATAGTCACGTGACTGGGGGCTGCTATTTCACTGTGCAGTTGACTTTTTAAATGAAGATATTCATTTGGATGAAATCAAACTCAAACAACCTAGAAAGAGAAAAAAAAAATGGACTCCACGGTTTTGTATGAAAAAGGTAAGATGAAATTTTGAAAAAGTTCTTTGTTAGGTTGGTGTGTGTGTATTTGGTCCCCCATGGTCCTGCCTTAGTTTCGTCTGTGGTGCGGTGCACATGTTAATATATTATTTTTTAAGGTATAAGCCTAGATAAACTTTTCTATAATTGATCTGTGTCTGAATTTTTTCATTGGTGGCCGGTTCAGTATGTTTCATGTATTTTATGCGACTACTTAGGACCAAGGCCATACACGATAACTAACTCTTTGCAAATGTGTTTTTTTCTTCTTTATCTTCCATCAGTAATGTATTCGTAGAAATAATTATGTTCCTCCTCTCCCATGTTATGTTCATCAAGAATATGTAGTCTACACAGAAATTAAAATTTCAACCCTGTACAATGGAGTTTTGATCAATAGAAGAGATTTCAATTTTTCCTCCATACAAAGTTGCTTCTCTAAACAGCTGGTTGCATGAAACAGGTGAAAGATGAACTTTATAAACAAAGGAAAACGGTTGTGAAGATCACCGGTGATAGTATGTGCTCTCTTTGCAACAAGAAGATAGGTACTAGCGTCTTTGCAGTCTATCCCAATGGCAAGACAATCGTTCACTTCGTTTGCTTTAGAGACTCGCAGAGTATGAAAGCTGTGGGAAAAGGATCACAGCCACTACGGAGGCGATGATTATGGATATTCATATATGGATTAATCAAATGTTCCATCCAATACCACTGCTCTGAGCAGCAAAGAATGTGACCCTAATTGATGTATCATATCCTGAGTGTGAGGTTTGCGTTTTTGAATAATTTGAGATCTTCGCGAGTGTTTGTGTAGATATAGGTAATATTGTTTTTGGATGAAACTCTGCTTATTTATTGTAAAGAATGTGAACTTAGTTATATGTCATCTTATTTGATTTTGTGAAGAATGTATTCCTAAGTAGAGGTGTTAATATTGGACACGACTTTAATTTGACTTGTAAACTCACGGAAGGGTGCACAATTGCTAGGTTCATTTACTTGGGCTCCTTTAAACTAACTCTATTGATAAAACTATACCCAATTAACCATGGGAGATATTCCTAGATAAATGTTACTTATTCTTAATTAAAACAAGTTATACAAATAATATGATAAAGTATAATTCTTTATGATTGTATACATTCTTGTCAAGCTTAACTAGGTCTGCAAAAGAATCAAGCTGATCATGAACATGAACAGTTAGAGCTTGACTCCTTTGTTAAGCAAACGAAACGGGCTTGAGCTCGTTACCAAAAATTAGCTTGATGAGCTAGACTCGTTTAGTTAAACAAGTAAGGTTAGACCCCTCATAATTGAGCTTCTCGAACTCGTCTCGTTTAAAGCTCATGCTTGACTTGTTTGTTAAGCAAATGAATACTTTTTTTAACCTGATCTCAAGCTCGTATAATCATTGAGCTCGATTAGGCTCTACTCGAGATTGATTCGGCCTATTTTGTTTGCATTTATAAGAAGGAAAATTGTGATTTGTATATAAATATTTAAAAAATGTCGGGTTTTTACAACCAAACTTTCTTTTGAAATCAAGACCCTAGTCTGATCATGACTTATAGAAAAATACCAACTCAATCGTTGCAGAAGATCTATGGATCACAAAGCCATTCATCAATCTTTCATTGGTCTACAAGAAATTAATACTTCAGATTTGATCTAATTTGACGACGGCCTACGCGATGATATATATATATATATATATATATATATATTCTTCAGAATTTTATGTCAAAAGTGATCATATTTGATTGATATTAGTGTAATCTTCCAAAAAATATCCATTTTATGAAGAAAAAAAATGGTTCATACATTGAAATTTTTTCTTCAAAAATGTTGCTTCTCAATGCGAGTTTCTCATTACAAGATTTCTACTTTTTTGCATCATGATATTTGTTGTCTATTTACGGTATATTTTCATAATTATTCTTCCAAACCCGATCCCATATGATAAATATTAGTGTACTTTGAAAATAACAATTTTACAAAAACGGATGTGTATACCTATAAATATTTTGCTTTAAAAATGTTTGTCATTGTAAAATTTTAAAGTGATTTTTTTAAAAAGATTTCGATATTGCCAACTCCTTTTGAGTTTCTTGGTTGATAATTCCGCATGTTCAACATACAGGGGATCTGACCAAAAGTTGTTTAAATGCTTAATTGTTTTCAATTTTTACTTATGTAAGCAATTCAGAATGAATAATCCAACAAAGATACATTGCATTTTAGACCATCAAGAGTTAGTCGCCCTCTTTTAATAATAAAATATCGATAAAAAGATTCATTGTGATACTTTCTAACTTGTAAAGAAGAGCACTGTTGATCTCTCTCTCTCTCTCTCTCTCTCTCTCTCTCTCTCTATATATATATATATATATATATATATATATATACATGCCAATCAATCGAGCCACCAGGTTTGAGAATAAGGTGTGTTGGAGACGAAGGTTCCCAGAAAATACCAATTTTTAATTTCTAAAGGGATGGTTCTTCGAATATTCCAAAATTTTAAATTCTTCAAATTAATTTATACTTCTCTTAAACAAGACTTCAATTCAAGTTCTAAATTATGCAAATCAATTCAAACATGAATTTTGCCAAATTAATGATTCCGACTTGAATTAAAGTAAACGAAAATTACCCAATTTAATTAAGAACCAATTAAACTACTTTTTGTGATGAAACCAAATTTTATCTTGTTAAACCTAAGCACGCATCTAGATGAATTTGTGAGATAAAATAAACACAATCACGCCGCCGCGATGTACGAGGAAAACCCATAATGAAAAAAATCTCGGATGACCCAGCCACAAGTCCACTAAGTACGAAAGCCGACGCTCTTCGTTCCTTCAACTCCTGCCTAGTGACAACGTAGGAGTCCACCTACGTCTCGAAATCTACTGATGGGGCACTGCTACCATCAAACACACGGAGTCCAATGTATGTACACCATGAACACGAAATCCACCGCAAGAAATAATCTCTATAATGTAGAGAATAAAACCCGATGCCAAAAATGATCTCAAACAAATATCATGTTGAAACTTGGATCATACAAACGAATTGGGTGTAAATTTGATTTTTTTTTTGAGATTAAACCATTAAAGCTTAACAAAAACTCAAGGGAATTTTCTTAAAGGTTTCACTCTTTAGAAGTTGGAAAAATTATGTGAAAAAAATCAACTCCTGCACTACATAAAGGTTGGAAAAAAGTAGCGGGAGTAATGGGGAAAAACTGCCAAAAAACTACCCATTTTCGGAGAAAAACTGTAATCTCGTTCAAACGAAAAATCAGAGTCGTTTGAGCGACATATTGAACGAGAAATCAAAGAATAAAAAAATCATCTCGTTTGATAGCTCGTTCGAACAACTTGGGAATCTCGTTCGAACGATAAGTCAGACCTCTGGGAAGCTAGATATTTTCGATACGAATGCGTGGCCGCCAGTTTCGTATTTTTTTGATTTTTTTTGAATTAGTCATAATTTTTCTACGGAAAGGTGTTCGAGAATAAAATCTTTAGATAGTATGAATTCAAAACAAATTTGACAAAATTTCTGACATCCAATAATAAATTTTCAAGTCTCAATATAACATATGCATTAATACTTGAGAGATTTTTGGAAAGTTGATGACGACCCAAGGCATGAAACGTGGCATATGATGTGATCTTCGTTAGACTTGACCGCTACGTCTTCAACTCAAATGTCATAGGCTTGAAAGGTCACAAACTTCTATCCTATGACTCAAGTAATTTTGTCCGAAATTAAGCCAACACTTACAAATTGACTCAATTGGAATTTTTTTCTTATAAGGTGGGATCCCTAGATCTAGTGGCTGATGAATCAATGATCAAAGAGCAGTCGCCAGGTTGTATATATATATATATATATATATATATATATATATATATATATAGAGAGAGAGAGAGAGAGAGAGAGAGAGAGAGGAAGGCTCTCCTGCATCACACCATACATCATACTTAATTCTAGGCCCTAAGAAATATTTTTTCCATTTTTTATTGAAATTAACCTTTCAATCCACACATAAAATTAGGTCAAAATACAGATTCTAGCTATTTTTAAAAAATTCACAAAATTCTGCTGGCTCAGACCCTTATAAATAAGGTATTTTCAGCAGTTTTTTTGTTGGATTTTTAAAAAATAGCTAGAAATTGTATTTTGACCTAATTTTTTGAACATGTGTTGGTTGGAAGGTTAACTTCATGAGTACCCTAAAAAATTAATTTTTTTAGGGCCTAGATCTAGGTGTGATGTAGGAAGCACGATGTAGAAAGCATGATGTATAGCAACCTTGCTCATATAGACGTGTGCGTGCTTATCTTCATATGTAAAATATGGTATTTTTACACTTTAGCCCTTGAAATGTAAGATTTGGACATTTAATACACAATATGTTTCATTAAACATTTAGATCCCTCATTTTACAATTGGGTCCGAAACTCACTCACCTCCCCCTCTCCTACAGTCAACCGCTCCATTTACACGACGACCCCCCTCTTCCTCTTCGAAAACCCTTTTTTTCGACAATCTCCTTTTTTATTTTATAAGGCATTCACCAGAAAATCAACTAAAACAACCATAAAATTTTTAGAGATGAAAAAAATACAAAAAAATCACCAATAATCACCATAAACTTTTAGACTTGTAAAAAAAGATAAAAAAAACCCTCCCAACCCTTTTTTTTGCCGAAATACTAAGAGCTTCGACGAAGAGATAAGCAAGAGATATATATATATATATATATATATAGAGAGAGAGAGAGAGAGAGAGAGAGAGAGAGAGAGAGAGAGAGAGAGAGAGGTCCGACGATAATGGTGGTCCGGTGGGTAAGTGGGAGGTTGAAAGGAAAGATGAGAGACAAGATGGTCAAGGTAGAGGAGTGAGATAAATGAGGGGCTAGGGACCCTGAGGTGTAAAAAATATAATTATAGGGTTAAGTGTCCAAACCTTTTGGTCAAAGGACTTAAGTGTAAATGCACCAAAAAATATTAAATGCACCAAAAAAGATAAAGTGCAATTTATATTTTTCTAGACAATCTAATAATGTGTAATATATGAAGACAAACTTGAAAATGTTACTTAAACAAACAAATCTATATAATACAATTTCCCGTTAGTTAATGTAATACCCCGTATTTTTATGCTTTCTAAATTTGGGGATTTATTAAATTTAATGTGAATTATTAATTTAATATAAATCCGGAAATTAATTATTTTTGTAATTACTAACGTAACGAGAGTTAGTAATCATTGGAAACTTGTTGAATATTACTAATGAGTAAAGTAATATATAATATTAGTTATATTAAATGTCACGAGTGAATAAAATGATAATTTTAGAAATTTAAGTCGGGACGCGCCCGAGTCGTGTCGGGACTAAATGTTGATTAATAAAAGTGAATAAATTATAAATCACCCGTATGATCATTTCAAGTGCGCCAAAGTGTCCGGAAGGGTCGAGATAGTCAAAATAATGTACTCGGGGGTTTAGTTTGGGTCTCGGGACGTATTTAGGCCTAATTAACACCCCGGGAGGGCGTTTTGGACATTTTATATTTTTAAGTCCGGAAACCCACGAAAATTGTAAGGTTATATCAGATGCTTAGGGTTGTCTTCTAGGGTTAACACAACCAAAAACAAGTGACGGCCATTGGAGAAGGAAAGAGAGAGCTTGCCCAAGAGTTCTAGGCCAAGAACTCCTCCGTTTGCGCCGCCGTCGCCGCCAAACGATAGATCGCGTAACGAGGATCACCAGCACACCGATTTCATCCACAAATCAGCAACAAAAATTCCCAGGCAAGTATTTATCTTGCTTAATTTCTTTAATGCTGCATTCATATTAGTCTAGGGTTGATTATGATGAGTTTTTATGAAAGAAAACCCATGTTGGTGATTAGAAATCGCATGTTGTAGTGATATAAAGAATAATCTGGAAATCTCTTTCACATGTAGAGGTTGAACCACGAATTTATATTGGTTTAGAAGTAGAAATTCTGGGAAAAGAATAAGAAGAACTAAGTTAAAGAAATTTCTAGGGTTCATGAGAATTATATAAGTTTTGGCCCTTTTAATCCATGAATCTTGATGAAAACTCGCATGCTTTACGTAGGATATTGCTAATTTGGATTTATAATGTTTGTGGTATAAATTTCTGGGAATTTGGGAGTTTAAAATTTGGATTTTGATGATGTTGGATGATAGAACCCGTAACTGGTATTCTGCAGATTCGCCATACCAGTTTGATCGATCGATCGAACCAGGAGTATCGATCGATCGACGCATCGATCGATCGAGCTCCTGCCATCGATCGATCGACCCCTCCTGGCAGACTCATATTTCCCCTTCTAAATCGTTGAATTCAATTTAAATGAGTAATAATCTTTGGACATCCTTATTAAAATATTTTGGGAGATAAAGAAGACCAGTAGGACTTATTAAAAATATGAAACCTTTAATGTAAGACGAGCTTTACATTTTTCGGGGATGTTTACATATACGGGAAGATGGAACTATGTATTAAGGTGGGGAGACGCGTAAGGTAGTTACGTTGGAAAATAAATGAGTACCTACTGAGATTACACTTGGGAGGATAGAAATCCACGAGTGTCACTTGATAAGTTGGTATAATCCCACAAATTAAGATAAGAGGCAAACATTATACGTGATAACTAAATAACGAGTAATAAGTACAAATGTCATAATTATGGGTCGTGAGTATGTACCTAAACTTGATATGGTAATAGTAGTCTATTTATATGACTGTGTTTATGCATATACTATATACGTGTAAAAATCATGCCCGCACCACTTGCTATCCCTGAGGTTACCGCATTGGGACAGTCTTATCTCGATGGGACCTTTATGGGGGATATTGACTCGTAGCCTAGAAGATAGAAATCCTTTGGTACAGGCTATCGAATCGATAGTCAGACGGTCCTAAGAGACATGAGGGCATGTGCTGACCTCTTAGAGACTTGGAAACTATGCTTCGCCTCAATATTGTTTGTGTTTTGTTTCTATACAGTTCGAGAGTGATTCCGAACTTGTATTTCCCTTAGTACGAGTAATACGGGGACTGGATAGCAGAGTATGCCCGCACCATAATTAATATGTGGGGTGCTGTTAGAATATATATATTATATGGGTATTTAATATATATATATTTAAATCTGGAATTTGGGAACTACCTGCTGTGTCTATGGTAAGTAAGAATGGAATAACTATTTCAATTTGGGAATAAGTGTTTGAAAAGTATAATGTGTTACTGAGAAACCTTATTAGTAAATAAGGTTTAAATGAGAACTTTGTTGTTAAATGAAATTAACCTCTTAAACAATTGAATTTGTCAGTTAAATCTTACGAGTAACCTAAGATAAGATAAGTTAAACCGTTGGGAAGGTTAGTGCGATAGGCGTGCACATTAGAAGAGAGGTGAGAAATTCTCAAGGGAGTGCCGCACTAATATGTTGTTGCATTGGATAGTAAACATTTTAAATACTTGCTAAACAAATTTTAAATCATTTTTACAATCGGGCTCTGATCCGTTTCCATTTTCTTTCCTCTCTTGTATATATGTATATATTACAGGTGCCCAGCCACAGGGGCGTCTCGCATAGGATCCTTTGGAAGGAACACGCTGCAGCTTAGGTGGGAGTTGCAGGCCTCTTGCTTAGACGACCTCATTTGTTAATTCCACTTCTAGCACTATTTATTCAGTTGGGCATGTGTCGCCCTTTTTCCATTATCTAGTTGGTTATCGGATGTTGTGATTTGTTTATTGCCAGTATTTATACTTTTGGATTTATTACTGTCAGGATGTTTTCCTTTAAGTTTTAATGTTGGAATTACTTAGTTGGATGTTTAATTAATTGGATTGTTTGTTCCAGTATATTTGTTGGATGATTCTTAAATTATGAATTATGTAAAGAGTTAAATGTTGGATTATAAAATAAAACTTGGAAAGTAAAGTTGAAAATGGTTTTGACACTTAGCTTAATTATTTAGGGTGATTAAATTGGAAAAGTTATTTTTACGACAGTGATGCTAAGAATGAACCAACCGTTCACCTTGATTATAATTTAATAAAGGACCGATCACCCGGTATTTAATTAGGCGGGGTGTCACAGGTGGTATCAGAGCATCAGGTTCTAGTGTCCTTTAGGATCTGTATGGCTTATCTCGTTTCCAGCTTAGCATCTTTGATTTAGAGCCCTAACATTAAGAATGCTGTATTCATCTTTATGCGTTGAAAATTCGTGCTTCAGCGATTTGTCGATGTGAATGTTGAACTTATTCAGATTAAATTTTAAAACTTTTAGATGGCCCGTCAGGACGAACAAGCTAATGCCATTGGGGAAGTTAATGAGCAAGGATAACTCACGCCTCAGGTGTCTCCGAAAAGGGTTCCAATCGCCGAATTTGCGGGAATTGTGGCACAAGCAGTTACCACTGCAGTCTTACAGTACCATGAACGCAACATGCAGCTTAGAGGAGGCAAAAGACCTAGAGAGGTTAATCAAATGCATGTGACTAAAGTTGACAATTGTGCGAAGGCACCGAAATTGCGACAACAAACCCCTCAAGACCAAGACAGTTCCAGAGGTCACAAAATTTATGAAAAGGACCAAAAGTGTCGGGGCCAACAAGGTTGGGGTTAGAATGAAGTCACAAAGAGGTGTTTCAAATATGGAAGGAACAGTCATAAACGTTAATCTTGTCCGAATCAGACTGGGGAGAAACTACAACTCGACCAACGAGGAATTTCGGAACTCTGCTATAAATGTGTACAATCGGGTCACAAGTGGAGGGATTGTCCTCAATATGACATCGTTTTTTCACAAATTTCTTACCAAGGCCAGCAAGACCAAGGAAAAAGTGAGACTAGTCAACAACTTAGTGAAGTGAGACAGTTTCGAGGGAAGTGCTTCTAATGTGGCAAGAATGGTCATAGGCGTCAGGATTGCCCAGAGAGGAATGGGGCCCCACGGCAGAAGGACGCTAGTAATAAACCACAGAAGCTAGCTCCACCTGCCATTCCAGCAGCCTCAGTTCAGCAGAAGCAATTACAGTATGGACGTGTATGTAACGTCCACCAGATAGCAGCACCTCAGGCCCCAACCGAGATACAAGGTATGTTCCTTATACTGGGTGCTATGGGTTGAGTTTTAATTGGTACCGGGGCACCACACCATTTTAGGACTATTCATTTTTATGAGCCTTAGGGCTATTAGCCACGACGACGAGTAAGGTGTCATGCATAGACCCACCATTTGGGGGAAAGAATCTTTGATTTTCTTTATTTGAAGGAGTACAAATATAGAAATTGATAACTTCATTTTTAACCGCGATCAATACTGATGTTAGATATGCATGAGTATAAGGTCGTTATTGGCATGCTAGAGTTTCGGTAGGAGTATTGTCCCCGCCATTTAGTGGTGGGAAAGGTGTTTTAGTGGCAATGCCTCGCCCAGAGGAAGGATTTCCCAATATGAATGGAAAGGTAGAAGTATGACGGTTATCCTCGAAGGATGAGGCATGTTTCATGTGACACGAGCGAGTCATTATATTTTGTTCATTGCTAGATTAGCATATGAGACGAGTTTATTGTGTATAACTACAAAGGATATTATTATGTGAATATTTTTCCCTAGTGTAGCAGGATTTTCCTTAGTGCTATCCGCGAAGGATGAGTGAGTATATTAATAGTGTTATATATTTTATTGAGGTTATTCATTTTAGTGATGTGATATACGAGTATAATATGGTATTGATTACAACTTTATAGAAATGGTCAGTACGATAGTGGGCAGTTAGTGCAAGACTATCGGTAGTTGCATTAGTGCAGCATGTTTTGTTCTGGCGAGGCCTCACCTGCAAGAGGGTTGGACTCGCACTTATATTATCTATCCTAGAGACTTCGGGAAGGATAGTGGACACGAGATATTCGATACCGGTGTGCGTAGGGACTTTGTTATTATGATTCAGTATATATTGGGTTCATTGTTGAGCGAAAAGATTTGACTCATTATCATGTGGAGCGCTCAGGACTTGGTGATAGGTAGAGAGCAATATTATATCTACCCTTAAGAGATGTGATAGTTAAGAGTTAGACTCCTATGTTTGGAATCAGGATTTTGGGAGTCCTGATTTTATGTGTAAGAGGTTTGCAAATAGTGATTACCACCAATACTGGATGATAGTGGATTGGCGAAATGTTCTTTGTGTAGGTGTAATTACAGGAAATGATGGAACTTGTCTGTCAAGGAACGGAGTAAAGGGGTACATGATATGGACGGAGGACCTAACAGATTTCGATAACCGACAACGCTAGGTAGTAGTGTATCAGGGGGGTTCCTTGTTTGGATTTCGCTTTGCGAGACATCCCACGCATGAAAATTAGCGTAAGGTTGGAAATAGGGAGATGTCTAGTCAGTAGTTCATGAGTTTAGTACCTCAGTCGTACAAGGAACAGGTAATTGTATATGTGAGATGGAAGTTGAATTATGATTTAAGGCCAGTAAATTCGGTTGTGTGGTAAGAATGCATTGAAAGTTTTGTTTTATCGCCATGAGTTGAGGGGTGGAACGATGATAGGAGGATTTAAAAGTTTTTAATTTCTAGGGTGATTGAGAGTACCCAAGTGTTGTAAATGCGTTCGGATCACAAGGAAAATAAGGAGTTTAGATGATTTTAGTGTGGATTATCTGTGAAGAATTTATAATACAAGAGACGAGACTTGTATTTGTTTGGAGGTATAGATCATTGGTGATTTATTTTAATTATTGTATTTATTCGAGAGAATTGTTGTACTTATCTGAAGAGATTTGAGATTGGTAGTCCCTCTTTTATTGATTGTGGGATTTAGATGATCTATACCTTGGATTTTGTGGGATATAGGTAATTTTATCGATGAGTAGCGCTCCGTTCGCTCTCCCCGGGCGGTCGGGGTGTTACAAAGGTGGGCATTCTGGTTAGCTAATGTTAAAAATCGTCCGAGTGGAAGGGACGTGGGAATGTACGTGAGGAATATATGTTTGTGGGACTAACATAACGAGGCGGAAGTAGTAGAGGGAATTAAACGTTGCATGAAGAACGATAATCCATATATATATATATACATATACGGGTGTGATTAGAGTAGCTCACCCGAATTTGGTTGAAAGGCTGTGGAAAGCCATTTAAAAGGGGTATTCCTTGAGAAGGTTAGAATTTAATCATTATGGAGAACGCTCATAGCGGAGTTGTAATTAGTCAAATGTGAAAGCGACTTACGCATACAAAGAGTGATGATGTCAGTATGGTCTAAAAGGTCCAGAAGTGCACTTCGTGGAGAAAAGTGCACGGGTCAAAACTTTTGGTACACGCCAAGGAAAGAAGGGAGTATTAAGTTCCACCTAATGTGAGACATTTCTAGGAAATCACGATGTTTAGCAGGACATAGTGAGTAGTCTCTGCATGCACCACTCATAGATAGAGATCGGTTGAAATAAGAAGATAAACCATAGAATTTTGTGGCTATCGACAATTCCTATAATGGGAGAGGCCGGTAGAGTCGGTAAAATTTCTCTGATGGGTTCCCATCTTCAAGACAAGATAAAGGGTTCATCCGAACGTATGAAACAAATCGCCCAGGAAGGAAGTGATTGACAATCCTTTGGGGTGATTTACAATGTGCCCCAGTCTTCCTTTGAAAGGAAGGGATCGCGCCGGTACGCGGTCCTACACAGTATTATTTTCTGAATCAGGATGAGATTTTTGAATTCCACCTTCAATATGGGATTTCAAGAAAGCCACGGAGATAACGTTTCATTATGAGTGGAAGGTATCACCCACAGCCGAGGAGCAGGCGCATGGTGATTAACGATTAGTGGGGCCGCGCGAAGAAAATTTTGGAGGCGTGATGATCATTTCATTCCCACAACGGATATAACTAGCACGTGAAGTACAGTAGGGTAGAGTTTCGTGGATGCACTCGTACCTGTTTGTCGTGAATGAGATGCTTATGGAAGTTTTGGTGTGGAAAAACCTTAACTATTCTCCCTCTGCGTAGGTTTAGAGGTAAGCGGATAACCAAAATTTTATATCGGTCGAGAATAATCCGATGACTATAGTGGAAGTCCACGACTGTTTGGGGTGAACAAGTGTGGTCATATGTTCGTATGGTTTCTCCCAGAATGGGAGTTTTGTGTTTAGATAAATCCGAGTAGTTGTCATGTAGTGAGGTGCGACCTCCCAATGACATTGACATAATGGAAATAAATAGTGTATATGCGTGTCTTATGCGAATGTTGTCGGATAGGAGCACAATGTGAAGTATCTTTAATGAAGAGTGTTAAACCAGCTTGCTGTGAGGCGGGGGCTATAGTGATTGAACGCCTTACTATGTGGATAGGTTGCGTACTATTAAGGTATCCAAAATGTGTTTTACCAGGTAGGCCTTATTTTCCGAATTTCGGGACGAAATTCCGTTATTAGGGAGGAAGTATGTAATACCCCGTATTTTTATGCTTTCTAAATTTGGGGATTTATTAAATTTAATGTGAATTATTAATTTAATATAAATTCGGAAATTAATTATTTTTGTAATTACTAACGTAACGAGAGTTAGTAATCATTGGAAACTTGTTGAATATTACTAATGAGTAAAGTAATATATAATATTAGTTATATTAAATGTCACGAGTGAATAAAATGACAATTTTGGAAATTTAAATCGGGACGCGCCCGTGTCGTGTCGGGACTAAATGTTGATTAATAAAAATGAATAAATTATAAATCACCTGTATGGTCATTTCAAGTGCGCCAAAGTGTCCGGAAGGGTCGAGATAGTTAAAATAATGTACCCGGGGGTTTAGTTTTGGTCTCGGGGCGTATTTAGGCCTAATTAACACCCCGGGAGGGCGTTTTGGACATTTTACATTTTTAAGCCGAAAAGCCCACGAAAATTGTAAGGTTATATCAGATGCTTAGGGTTGTCTTCTAGGGTTAACAAAACCAAAAACAAGTGACGTCCATTGGAGAAGGAAAGAGAGAGATTGCCCAAGAGTTCTACGCCAAGAACTCCTCCGTTTGCGCCGCCATCGCCGCCAAACGATAGATCGCGTAACGAGGATCACCAGCACACCGATTTCATCCACAAATCAGAAACAAAAATTTCCAGGCAAGTATTTATCTTGCTTAATTTCGTTAATGCTTCATTCATATTAGTCTAGGGTTGATTAGGATGAGTTTTTATGAAAGAAAACCCATGTTGGTGATTAGAAATCGCATGTTGTAGTGATATAAAGAATAATCTGGAAATCCCTTTCACATGTAGAGGTTGAACCACAAATTTATATTGGTTTAGAAGTAGAAATTCTGGGAAAAGAATAAGAAGAACTAAGTTAAAGAAATTTCTAGGGTTCATGAGAATTATATAAGTTTTGGCCCTTTTAACCCATCAATCTTGATGAAAACTCGCATGCTTTACGTAGGATATTGCTAATTTGGGTTTATAATGTTGGTGTTATAAATTTCTGGGAGTTTTAGGAGTTTAAAATTTGGATTTTGATGATGTTGGATGATAGAACCCGTAACTGGTATTCTGCAGATTCGTCATAACTGTTTGATCGATCGATCGAACCAGGAATATCGATCGATCGACGCATCGATCGATCGAGCTCTTGCCATCGATCGATCGACCCCTCCTGGAAGACTCATATTTCTCCTTCTAAATTGTTGAATTCAATTTAAATGAGTAATAATCTTTGGACATCCTTATTAAAATATTTTGGGAGATAAAGAAGACCAGTAGGACTTATTAAAATTATGAAACCTTTAATGTAAGACGAGCTTTACATTTTTTGGGGATATTTACATATACAGGACGATGGAACTATGTATTAAGGTGGGGAGACGCGTAAGGTAGTTACGTTGGAAAATAAATGAGTAGCTACTGAGATTACACTTGGGAGGATAGAAATCCACGAGTGTCACTTGATAAGTTGGGATAATCCCACAAATTAAGATAAGAGGCAAACATTATACGTGATAACTAAATAACGAGTAATAAGTACAAATGTCATAATTATGGGTCGTGAGTATGTACCTAAACTTGATAAGGTAATAGTAGTCTATTTATATGACTGTGTTTATGCATATACTATATACGTGTAAAAATCATGCCCGCGCTACTTGCTATCCCCGAGGTTACTGCGCTGGGACAGTCTTATCTCGATGGGACCTTTATGGGGGATATTGACTCGTAGCCTAGAAGATAGAAATCCTTTGGTACAGGCTATCGAATCGATAGTCAGACGGTCCTAAGAGACATGAGGGCATGTGCTGACCTCTTAGAGACTTGGAAACTATGCTTCGCCTCAATATTGTTTGTGTTTTGTTTCTATACAGTTCGAGAGTGATTCTGAACTTGTATTTCCCTTAGTACGAGTAATACGGGGACTGGATAGCAGAGTATTCCCGCACCATAATTATTATGTGGGGTGCTGTTAGAATATATATATTATATGGGTATTTAATATATATATATTTAAATCTGGAATTTGGGAACTACCTGCTGTGTCTATGGTAGGTAAGAATGGAATAACTATTTCAATTTGGGAATAAGCGTTTGAAAAGTATAATGTGTTACTGAGAAACTTTATTAGTAAATAAGGTTTAAATGAGAACTTTATTGTTAAATGAAATTAACTTCTTATACAATTGAATTTGTCAGTTAAATCTTACAAGCAACCTAAGATAAGATAAGTTAAACCGTTGGGAAGGTTAGTGCGATAGGCGTGCACATTAGAAGAGAGGTGAGAAATTTTTAAGGGAGTGCCGCACTAATATGTTGTTGCATTGGCTAGTAAACATTTTAAATACTTGCTAAACAAATTTTAAATCGTTTTTATAATCGGGATCTGAACCGTTTCCATTTTCTTTCCTCTCTTGTATATGTGTATATATTACAGCTGCCCAGCCACAGGGGCGTCTCGCATAGGATCCTTTGGAAGGAACGCGCTGCAGCTTAGGTGGGAGTTGAAGGCCTCTTGCTTAAACGACCTCATTTGTTGATTCCACTTCTAGCACTATTTATTCAGTTGGGCATGTGTCGCCCTTTTTCCATTATCCAGTTGGTTATCGGATGTTGTGATTTGTTTATTTCCAGTATTTATACTTTTGGATTTATTACTGTCAGGATGTTTTCCTTTAAGTTTTAATAATGGAATTACTTAGTTGGATGTTTAATTAATTGGATTGTTTGTTCCAGTATATTTGTTGGATGATTCTTAAATTATGAATTATGTAAAGAGTTAAATGTTGGATTATAAAATGAAACTTGGAAAGTAAAGTCTAAAATGGTTTTGACACTTAGCTTAATTATTTAGGGTGATTAAATTGGAAAAGTTATTTTTACGACAGTGATGCTAAGAATGAACCAACCGTTCACCTTGATTATAATTTAATAAAGGACTGATCACTCGGTATTTAATTAGGCGGGGTGTCACAGTTAGTTTGTTAATACTTTTCAACACTTTTAATGCAACGCCTTAAGTTGAGTTTACATAAAAGTTCTACACTTTTTTTTTATTTCTCTCTCTGTATATGCAGGGGTAGGTTTGCGTACATCTAACCCTAGTCTCGTGCAGTGGGTTTGCCCTTTTTTGTGATTTTTCTCCGTAATGAGCGATGGATTATCATCCGACGTCATGTTGAACCTATTTATTGTCTTTGTTCTCCTGGCCATCCCAGGCATTTTAGACCTCTAGAGATTCTATTAATGAATTTTACATATACATCCATGTAACACCTCGTAATTTCTGGGTTATTATTTTTAATTAATTAATTCGGTAATTAGTAATTCACTTGTGTCGTAACTTAATAAGAATTAATTAATGGGAATATGTAAAAGTGAATATATTTAAATATGTTAACGGGTGAGAGTTAATTTTAGAAATTTCTTCCGGATGGTGATTTTGAGCGCGCGGTTGAGTCCGTTAGAGTCGAAATAGTCCAAAATGAGTGGCCATATGTTTATAATGGGTCTTGGGTCTTAAGTAGACATGTTTAAGCCCAAAATAGTGACTTTGGACCCTTTTTAGGAAGCCCATAGGCCCCAAAACGGGATTTAAGCCTCTTACCCTAATTAGGTAAGGGTAAGACAACCTAAAGTCATTTTAGAGGATTAAGTGTGGAGAGCTTGAGAGGAAAGCCATTAGAAGAATTTGGGGATTTTGGAAGCAACTTCAAGAACAAGAAGAAACCCTTGGATTCAATCAATTTCCCTCATCCAAGACCTTGTTCTACATTGAGGCAAGTGGTTTAATTTGCAAATTGTTAATGTGTATTTACTTATTCATATTAAAGGAGGTGAGGCTCAATTAAAATGTTAGGGTTGTATTCATTAGAAATTGGGGATTCTTTAATTTGAAGTTATAAATCTGTAGAGGGGCTAAGATTTGATGTAATTGATGAAATGGTTAGGGTTAGATTGAATATGATATAAGTAAGGAATTAGGATGAATCTGGGGACGGTTTGATGCGGAAACCTATTCAGAATAGAGGTTGAAAACTTATTAATGGCGGACTGGGTTTTTAGCAGAAGAGAGAGAAGGAGAAATACCAGGGTCGTTCGAACGACCTGGTATTTCGTTCAAACGAGATCCACCTTCGTTTGAACGACATGGCTCTTCGTCTGAACCACCGTTAGGTCTGCCAGATTTCTGCAATTCCCCTAATTCATACCTGTTGTGTTGGAGATTTATAGTTCCTGCCCTAATTGAATTATGAAATTGAGTATTGAATTAGGGTTTAATTTGGAAATACCTAACCTTGAAATTAATTAGACTTGATTGCATGAAATTGGAGATGTAAGTTCATGATTTAGCATATTGTAATCTTATTGTTTAAGTGATTAGACTTGATTGTATGAAATTGAAGGGCGGATTGAAACTATTGAATTTCGGGTTGAGAGATAGAGAGTCTGGGTATACTTGAAAGGAATACACCAAAATAATGGGAATTAATTAGTGTGTAATTAATTAAAATGAAGTCGGACCATAGACTTAAATGTTTTAGGCTTGGGTATGGGCATAATACTCTGCTAGCCTGGATTTCTATATATATGTTGATGTGTAGTACATATATGATTTATATATATATATATATATATATGTGTGTGTGTGTGTGTGTGTGTGTGTGTGTGTGTGTGCGTGTGAATATATATATAGTAAAGCCATACCAATATTCATGCTATCATAGGAGGTTGCGCGATGTGGGTGAGTCCCCTGACTAGAGAATGCAGTGTGAGTATATCCCCCAGGCCATAACGTCCGTATTTAAGGGTGGGACTGTTACGGTATGGATCAGACACTTTAGGGGGGAACTATGGTCGCCTCCTATGCGCTTGGTGATAACATCTATATCTAACATGTGTGTGAATTTTGAGATATGATACGTATATATAGTGTATAATTATATACGGGAATTTATATATAGATATACATGATGTGAAATGTATAGATAATATAACTTGTGGGAATGATATGATTCAAAGTGAGAAATGATGCTATATGAAAGTTAATGTGAATAATAACTCATAAAAAATGTACTGTATTCACTTGGTGTATAATAGTGGGGCAATTAGTATAATATTTGGAACAAGGCTGGTTACGGGGAGAGTGGGTAGGTGTATTATGTATAATTCGTTAGGCGTGCACATTAGTTGAGGGGTGAGGTGTACTCAAGGGAGTGCGCAAAACTAACTTAAATATGAAGAGCATTTGCATTTAAATATACTTGCTAAATATTTTCAAATGCTTTGGGTTTTAACCCTTGCTATAAAATATTTTTAAAAACCTTTTAGGTGTCCTACCACAGGGGTGCCAGGTCTGATCCTTCCTACAGGGTGCGCAGCTGCATCTTATGTGGATTGCTGCGGGATCTTTGTTTAGACACTTGTCTCATTCTATCTTTAGATAGTGACTTTTTTAGTTGTACTATTGGGTTTGTACTTCTATATTCAGTGTTGGCATGTATCGATATTCTTTTATACTTGCACTTTGTGGATTGCTTGTAGTCGATGTTGCTCGAGAAGCACTTGTACTTATTTTGTGGCATGTTTAGTTTCTTTCTTGTAATAGTTAATTGGGTTTTCTAGTATGTTGGTTGGGTTTGATTTAATTCATAAGATAAAATTTAACATCAGCTTAATTTAAGACTAGGTGATTAGTAATTAAAAAGTTTTTTGACAGTGATGCTAAGAATAAACTAAATGAGATTCCTGTTTAATTTACTATAGGACTGATCACCCGGTATTTTATTAAGCGGGGTGTCACAATCCATAAATTTCCCACCTCTTTATCTTTCTTTGTTTCCTTGACTTCACCAGTCACGAGTTGCATAATCAAAATCTCCTGTCCATATTAAAGTCTTTAATTTCTCCCTCCTTGTTTCTATCGAGCTCATTTCAATTTCTCATATCCATATCGAAGTCATCAAAGAGATATTGGCCACACGGTCGACTCAAGGCAAACACGGGCCCTAGGAAAACTTTAACACGAGTCGTAGTATACTATTATAATATACTTATAAGATATATACTTTAATACTGACACATACAAATTAAATAAATAATAAGAATAAATTACGTCCATTTTTATTATTACGTTTCCCCCTCTTTATATTTTATAGTAGTCATTTTATAATAATCTGTAAAAACATATTAATTACAATCTAAAATACAACTATAATGAAATAAATATTAAAAGATAACGGAACCTAATAGCACACGATCGGGCAAACTAAACTCAAACTTCAATTCTAATATAATTTTTTTACAAGAATAAGTGATAATTTGCAAAATTGAAAAAAGAATGTTTTAGAAATAAAAAAATATTAAATTCAAGTATGAAAGCTGGAAGGAATTTAAAATTGAATGTAAATGCTATTGAACATTCTACAATGGATATAATATTGGAAATATCTTTGCTAACAAAATGATAAATAGTTTTGAACAATCAAGAGTGGAGTCCTTAGCATTTTATTAGCATAGTGTGGAAACATTGGAGACAGAAAGAGTGAGAGAGAGAGGGAAACTTTTGGAGGAAAATTTCAGCTTTGGCGGAGAGGTGGAGAATTTATGGGAAATTAAAAGTGGAAAGTCATGGGAAAAAATAACTTGAGATTGACATTTAAAATGCGATTTTTTTTAGCATAAAGATCTTTGATTAATCATGCATTGAAAAGAAAATCAAGAACTAGGTTTAAGAATAAACACATAGTTTCAAGAATACAATACCATAGAGAATCATGTTGTGATTCGTAGTAGGAGAGAAAGGTAAAAGATGAAGAAATCCTTAATACCCTCTAAGGTCTCTGAAAACCTTGCTTAACCTTCAGTAAAGCTCGAATCTTCTAGTTTATGATCATATCCAAAGCTAGGTTGGTTTGTGGGAACCTTTTGAGATGAAACCCCTTCCTTATGAGTGAGATATGATCATATCTCTTTAGAACTCTTCACAAAAATATGAATAGTATTTTCTCTCACCTATCTAAAACCCTAATCATGAATCAATCATTTTAAAAACCTTTCACACACTTTTATATACAAAAACAAAAGGTGGGCTTGGGCCAAACTGGGGTTCTTGAGGGTATGAGCTTAACTAATTGGGTATATAGACTACACAAGGGACACAAGACAAATAATTAAATTAATTTTAAATAATTACTCGAAAATATTAATTATATTTGCCATAATCCATTTTCTTTCGTTAGTTACAATATAATTAATTCCATTAAATAATAATGACTGAACTCTAATATAACTATCTCAGAAATGACTCGGATATAATGAAGTCTTATTTGCAAAGTTGATTATGGTATATAATATGATTCCCCAGGTTAAGTGTCCGCTACCCTCCTAGTAAAATCAATTTACTGTTAATTGATTTTAGCCAACATTTAATCAATTTCTTGATTATAAGATAATACTTATTTTCTATTCCACCAGGATTATAAAATAATTTATTGATTGGTATCTACTTAGTGGAAACAAAATATATAAATTTATCAAGGGGTATCACAATCCATGATAATCCCTAGACGCGGATTCCTCCAAATTATGATCTCAGACCTACTCACACAACTGTCACCCAATATAAGGGGATCATTTGACCCGATATAAAATTAGATCTGACCCATAGAAATCAAAGTGATATGTAATGTCTCGGACCGAATTTATGGGTTACCCATGGGTCAAATCAGTCCGACCCTAACGTTAGGTTTGAAGTGCAATGAGACAACCTAAATAATGTTGCTAGTCCAGTTTTATTTAATTAGTATTTCACTTGTTTAGCATGTGGTTCCAATTTATATCAAGCTACGTGTGGGACCCGTGATAAACATCCTCTGAATCCAAGCATAGAGAGTTACTAACATATAATAAAAGGACACTTACCTGTATGACGCTATCAAAGTACTGAATCGTGCACAACCTACCGTAATAAAGAAAAAGGGAATGAGCCGAATGCCTAGTGGAAAATACAACAATGCAACATGGAACTGAACGATATAAAAGAAACTCAATAATATACCACCTACGTGCACATGCAAATACTGTATATCTATACATATAATTCATGAATGTGTTTATTCAAAGACATTAGTTGATTTGATTAAATCACATTAATCTTACAAAAGACCTTTATCTCACTTTTTACTTAGCTTGACATTTCTTCCCCAATTTAACGCACCCGGTCAAATACTTAAACAAAATACTATTTGTTTAGGAAAAGTACTTCTTTACCCAAATTTTTTCTTATACTCACGCCAACCCACTTTAGTATTTCCTAGGAAATCACCTTTCAACACACGCACAATCCGTGTTAAAAAATACTTGTTTCTTTTTGAAAAATCATTCACAACACATGCTTGTGTTAATTACGGATTTAAACCATCTTAGGTTACTTGATTACTCATTAACCACTTCACTTGTGATATTAACTCACACTTTACTTGGACTTAGTCATTTTCATCGTCTAAATCACCTTTTCAAAAAAGGAACATTTATTAATTTCATTTCATAAAAGATTGTCTTTCCATATTTTCTTAGCACAACTAATTTTCTTTTCATGTTCCACTTTTATCCTTATCTTTTGTTCCAAATGTACCAATATTGCGTACTTTAACTGGCTCTAAATCACCGACGCCACCACCATATATTCTGAGTTCCTTTATCATGTGTTTTAACACTTTTCTGTGTCCACATTATTCCATCTTTATCGGCTGAAGCTAAAACCCCAGGAGTTACGCCCCCACATTTGTACACACTTTAGAAAATCACCATTTCATTTTCTTTACATATTTACATTGATTTCATTCCGAAAATCACTCCCATTTAAGACTATTTTGTGTAACACCTTTTTCCAAAATATTTATTTCATGTTAAAACTCATTAGAACCTTTACTAAACTTGTTCATATGCACATTGCCAAATTACCATAAGTTTATATACACGGGAAGAGGGATTTTAAGTCTAAAGATCCAATAAAATGAGTTTAACACATGATTTATTCAAGAAATTTTATAATAGTTACAAAAACATGCTTTTCAATATTAAAAGACATGTTTGTTATTCAAAATTTAATACATGCCTAATTCAGTAAAATCCCATTTTTTCAAGAAACCTTCAAGACTTGGTTCAGAAAATATCTCCACAAGATAAATATTATTTTAAAACATTTTATTTCACAAAATGTAACATTAAGTTTGCTTGAATATATATCATTTTCTTAAAACCTAGAAACTATTTTTAAAACCATTTTACATAAATCATGAGAAAATAACTATCTTAGAACACGCATACTATCTACTCTCATAACTCAAAACACATGACCAAAACTAAGGAAATAGAGTTTTTAAGCTTAAAGAGTATAGTTTTCCACCTCATTAAAACTCCAAAAATGGTGGATGAGATGTAGAAGAAGATGGCAACCTCCCACCTCCTAAGGTGACCTTAAAGAGGTTGCTTATCTCTACTAAGCTTGCTCCTTAAAACATTCATGACCTTCAATCTTCATGAACTTCTTCTTTGACTTCTCTCAAAAATCCCCAACAACATCTCCAAAATCCATAACTTTGCCCAACAATGGTGTAGATGGATTTTATAAGGCTTAACTATGGTGAAAAAAGGTTAAAGTATGATGATTTAGGGATAAAGAGAGGTGGTGCTAGGGTGGTGGAAGGTGGTGTGGTGGTGGTGAGGCTCACAGAACTAAAGAGAGGGTAATGCGTTAGAATGGGCCAAAACATCAATTAAATACCCCCAAACCTTTAGGGGTTAAATTCCAAATAGGCCCCCAAGCTTATTCCTGAGTTGGTCTCTTTCTTAGATGCGTAACACATGTCAAATACAATGGTCAAAATTGTGACAACGTTTTCTCGTTCGATCGAACTTCGAACGAGGTTCTCACGAGGGTAAGTTCTCCAAACAGGTGAGAGTGTGTACGCAATAATGGATTTATTTATTTAATTACATTCCCCAAACATAAAATTCAATTTTTTAAAATTTAAATCTTGAATTAAATACTGTGTGTATACGATCAAAGTTTCAATCACATGAAATTCTACGCTTGCAATCAACCACAAATATGAGGAAATATCTCTTTTCAGGACAACTTATATTCAACACTTTAAAACGGATTACAAGACAATTGACTTACAGATTACTTAAAAAACTAAGTATGATGCATAGTCTTCAAAACTACTTAAGAAAACAATGCAGTCTTGAGTCGTCCACAGGCGGTGATCCACCATCGGTATCCATCGATCATCCTTTTTCTTCTTCCTTCAGCAGTGATCCCTCGGGTCACAAGTTCAGCCATAGAGAATAATCTCCATAAAGTGTATGTAGTGTATGAAACTATAGTGCTTCAAAAGGATTCAAAATTAATATAAGGGATGTAAATTTGTGAATCAAAAGGTGTTTAGAAACAAAAAAGATGAAAACTTTTGAAGCAGATATGTAAGTTTCGTTTTTTCAAAAGTCTCTATAAAAAAGGTTCAAAACAAGTATTTATAGGTCTAACACAAATTTTGAGGTGATGGCTCATTCGAACGAAAATAAGGGTCGTTTGAATAAGAACAATGTTTCATTCAAACGAGGAAGCATGTCGTTGTAACGAAAATCCCATTTTGTTAAAAGCCTATATTTAATGAGCTTCAAATAGGAACTCTCTGTGAAGCAGTCCCAATCTCGTTAGATATTCGTTCGAAGTAATATCAAATGAAAAGTCGTTTTCATTCGAATGAGGCTCTAATATCGTTTGAACGAGGTTAAACAAAATAATTTTTAATTCTCTTAAAAAATCCAGCCTCGATTTTTCTAAAAACATATCCCAAATATAAATATGAAATTTTGAACTCCTAAAAGATTTATACCTTCATGAGATATAAAGGAGTCTTGAATTTAGAGATGTTGGAGTTCGGTTCGACATATCGGTGATGTCAGTTAGTAACAAAATACGCCAATATGCCAAAATGCAAATACAAGCCTAAGCTATGAGCAACTTTGCTCTTACCAATCTTCCCATTTGGCTATTCCTGTATAAAACTATACAAAGCTAAATCTAAGCTCAAATTACATAAAAATTCCCTGACAAAACACCCTAATACCTTCCCAAACCCTGAAATGGAACAACATAGTGAAACTTTGCATTCAGTCTTATTTTATTCTTCCCTAAGGCAACTTTGTCTTCATTTGGTGTAATATGGCGTTCCTTTTATATACCTACAGACATGAATCAAAGAAACACCGTGATGTGTAAGGACACAATTCTCCGATTGAGTCTTAATGTAGTTTTGGCTCAATTTTGAACAAAAATATTTATGTCATAGGATAGTTTTAAATTGTATCCATTCAAGCCTATGACTGGTTAGTTGAAGACGTAGCGGCCAAGATATTAAAGCTTCATCAAATGCCATGTGTATTGTGCCTCATTTCTACGTCATCAACATAGTTCCATTGCTCCTAAGGTATGAATGCATTTTAATATATATATATATATATAGGAGCTTGGAACAATATTTATATGGGTGTAAGTTTTGTTTAAATTGTTGTTTATTTTCAGAAAGTTTCATTAAAACTTTAAAACAAAGTTTCTGGGCTAAAAATAGATTTTTTATACATTCTAGTTTTCGTTCGATATTATCGTTCGAACGAGAATGTTGTTCGAACGAGTTTGCCAACGAGTTCCCATATTGGCCACTGGAATATCGTTCGAACGAAAATGATGTTCGAATGAGATTTCCAACGAGATTTCTAACGAGTTAACCTTTTTTTATACACTGGAATTTCGTTAGAAGTATCGTTCGAACGAGATTTAGCGGGAACAGTTATTTGGTCAGTTTTTGACAGTTTTCCCACTTTTCCCACTTTTCCCACTAGTTTACCCCACTACTTTTTGCCAGATTTTATTAGTGCGGGAACCAACATTTTTGGATTAACTTTTTCATACCTTACCATCTCCAAGAGAGAGTATGAGAGCAAAATTCCAAAAGGAAAATGTTCATGTTTAAGTGTTTATTTTTCAAAGAAAAATCTTTAAAACACTTTTGTTTTCACCCATAGTTTGTTTAATCTAAGCTTCCATATAAATATCACTGCTTGGAGTTTTGGCACCGGTTTACTCTACCTATTGAAGAGTTCGTTTGGGTTTTCTTCTACATCCCTCAAAGAAGAAGAAGTTTGTTTTGCTGCGGCATTCTCACATGGTGAAAGGCACCATGTGTGGTTGACGGTGTACCTATTGTCTCATTGGTGGATTCCAAGGTTTCGGTGGAGTCCGGGATTGTCGGCTAAGCAGAGGTATTTGCAAGAAGACGCATCGGGGCTTGAAGGAGTCGAGTCGAGTGTTGTAAGTCATCTTGCTTGTAATTGTAATTCCGTACTTAGTGGACTTAAGGTTAGGGCCGTTCGAGGTTTTTTCCCGTTGTGGATTTTTCCTCGTACATCGCGGCGTAGTGATTCATTGTTTATTTTATCTTTTGCTAAACTCACCTAGACCGCATGCTTAGGTAAAAAGATAAAATTGGTTTAAATCACTACTTGTTTAATTTGGTTCAATTTGAATTTGGGTAAAAGTTAATTTAATTCAAGTCATTAATTTTATTGATTAAAATTGATTTGGCCTAATTTGGTAATATTGAAAATATGACTTGGGCAAATCTCTAGGACCTGAATTGAACTAATTTGGTTTGAGTGAAATTAACATAAGTACGTGTTTAATTTAAATTTGAAAAGAAATTAAAATTTGTTATTTGTACTTGTTTAATTGAACCATCTCTCGCTTCCGCATCTTAAAAGGAAATTACTTTTTGTAGAAAGATTTTAAAAATTGGGGGCCTCATGTTCCAACAAGTGGTATCAAAGCCAAAGCGATAAATCATTTCATTAAGATCCTTTAAATATTTTTGGCTAAAATGGAATTTTCCCCATTTTCAAAATTTTCTATTTTCGATGGTTCTAATTACGCGTATTGGAAAGCGCAGATGAAATCGGCACTAAAATCTATCGACGAGAAAGTTTGGTTATCTGTCGTTAATGGGTGGCCCCCACCTACACATTTAGTAGATAATGAGCTGTAACATCCTGCCTAATTAAATACCGGGTGATCAGTCCAATATCCAATTAAAACAGGTTTCTCATCTGGTTCATTCTTAGCATCACTGTCGAAAACTTTTTAAAACATTACTAACCACCTAGCATTCAAAAAGCCGATGTCAAAATTTTAATATTTTTATTTAACAATTAACAACAAAACATTATAACATAAATACATCCCATGCAATAGTAATATAAATCCATCCACAATATAAAAGGCTGGAATGAAATAATACCGAATAAACCATCGGTTTGAAAATCCAATATAAAGTCCAACCTGAATAAAAGTCTGAACATAAGGCCTGACTGTCATAAATGAAATAATTATGGGCAACATGCCCGAATAATGTACTGCCCTGCACCCTACACTAGGAGTGAAGTAACTCAATTGTCTAAGTCCAAATCCTGCAAGCATCCACAAGTGTTGTAGCTACGCATCCCTAGAATAGATCATCCTGCTTGGCGTCCCTGTGGCTGGACACCTAAATGGTTTTGGAAAAAGGTTTTGCAAGTACGGGTCAGAGCCCAAGTAAAAATCATTTAAAAACATTTAGTAAGTAATTAAATAACAGTTTAAATGAACAGTTATTAGATACACATGTTAGGTTGCGAACACTCCCTTGAGTTCCTCATCTCTCATCTATAATGCGCACCTAACGTCTTCTACTCAACCCCACCTAGTCAATTCTAGCCAATCTAACTAGGCAACCATTATCTAATAAACCCGAATCAATATAGCTCCTCCGTACTGCCCATACAGTACACTATCGAACACCCTTAATAATTAACATATCTCTTATGTTATTATTAAACCCTAGTTACCCTTTCTACGTAGGTTATTGTTCAAACTTTACCATTTAAGTTTCTCAACTTAAACTTTATTTTAGATATTCACTAACTATCTTCCTACTATTCATACATTAGTAACTTCATCATTATATAGATATACCCTATCTAAGCTCCCTACTAATTACTCTTTACTAGATTAATCGTTCTTTAGATACATACTATCTTGTATCTCTACTAGAACACATAAGTAGATTATTCGTGTTGTATATATATTTTACACACCATATATAATATAAGTACACACTCTGCTATTATATCCTTGTATCACACATTAAGGGCTATTAGTTCGTAATGTTACCTCGACCCCAATAGTTATTCCATATGTATTGGTTCAGAATGTTACCTCGACCCCAATATTCAGACTACTTTTAGTTTAGATACACATAACTAACTAGTTTGAAATCATAAGTCTGCTACCCATAACTCATAGCGTCCACCCGTATTTCCATGCAAATACATTTACTAAATATATATCCATTTCTCTTTAATATGGGCAAGGCTTTTCAAATTTTAGGATTAACTGTTCACATTCTTAAGTCAAATAAGATTTCACTATCTTTCTCGTCCATTAATTTTACACAGTAGATAACATAACAAGTATATATATAGAACACAGTACCTCCCAGACGCAGCTGCGATGCAACTGTAAAACATATCAAAGGTATATATATTTATCATCCATTATATCTATACTAGTACGGTACCCCTAGGCACAGCTGCGGGGCATGCATACTCTGCTATCATATCCGTTTACATCTCTAGCTGTACAAGGGACTATTGGTTCGTCTTCTCTCACGAACCATATATATCAAAGCACACATATTGGAGGCGAACATAGTTCACATATCCATGGGTCACGCACATACCTACGCTCCCACAGTCAACAGACTTATCGACTCACAAATAAGCCCTTCACAGTCCTATGTTCTTGAGGTACCAAATCTAAAATCCCCCCCGAAGGCAACACAGGATAAGATTGTCCTCTTTCGAACGCCAACCTCCCGTGATAGCAAGTATGGTAGGTATGTCATACACATAATAAACAATAATATAGGTACACATTCCACCTATATAAATATAACATCAATGAGGTATTCACACAACCATATAATAACGATAGGTATTCACTCCACCTATATACATATATAATAACAATAGGGCATACACACATCCAACATCACAAGCCTCATACATAGTATATTTATATTCCGAATATTCTACGTATTCTATAATTTATAACTTCGTTTATTACCGTACATTCCCGAGTATTTATCACCACTCGAAGGGTATCCTTTATTCCACATATAATATCAGAAGGTAAACTCTCTACCCCTATTGGTGTAAGTCCTCGTTCCTCTCGAATTCTTTTAACTCGAATTATCCTTCAATTTAGATTTTTCCTCTCTATTAATCCAAATTAATTTATCCCTTAAACTTCCCTCGTAGGCCACGCCTAAAATCCAAACTAGGCCTACTGGTGTTTCAATATAATTCCCTTATATTAGAAATTAAATCGCACAAATTAATTCCAAACGATTTCCAAAGTTCCTAAACAAAAAGGAAATTATTGGCCAAAACTGGGCAACTGAATCGATTAGAAAATTTTCTGGAAGATTAGACATCCTGTAGTAAAATATCGATTACTCTCTCTACAGAACTCCGATTGATCTGATTCAAATCTCATTTGAAAGATAAGACATAGGTCTTTCCAATCATGTATGGATCTCACTCTAATTCTAAGTACAATGAAAATGGCATACGTTTGAAGTTACGGTAATAATTCTTACAGATTGACATCTTGTGTTCATCAATTAAACCCTAAGTCATTCAAGATTCACGTTCTTCAATCAAGAACCCATCAAGATTCAATCTTAATCATCAAATATAGTCTAATATCAGTTTATCTTCGTATAGAGATAAATTTCCAATGAAAATTTACACAAAAACATCAAAGATTAACCCAAGAATCAAATTCTCCTTTAATTAACATAAAACCCTAATTTTTTGATGTTCATCAACTTTATAAATCAAGAACTCAGATTTCTCTCTTATTAATCAACCCAAACCCACTAATTTCATATTATCATCATTAAGTAACATCTCTACATGCATTCCCACTTTAGTTTATGAATTAAACCCTCCCAAATTCATATGAAACTTCCAAAAGCATGAAATCAAACTCTAATCTACATGGGTAGTATAACATGCTTAATGTAAATTGCCATTTAAATACTTGCCTCTCAATAGCAGGTCTGAATTTCATTAATACGATGGTGTGGTTGTTCTCCCCTCGCTCCGATCTCGATTCCGTTGTGTTCGGGGCGAAAAACTGTGTAGGAAGCTTTGGCTTTCTCTTCCTCTTCCTCTTCAATGGCCTCTCTTTTATTGTGATTGTGTTAACCCTAGCCCCTTCTCTCTAATGGCAGATATACACTTAATATTTTCGGAGTTCTCTAAACCTCCAACTCCCGAATGACCGAAATACCCTTAAACGATGCCGGGTTGGCCCAAAATCATCCCGGGACCCAAACTGTACACCCGAGTACACTTTTTTGACTATTTTGACCCTTTCAGAACCAACCGTAACCTCAAAATCACCATCCGAATCACTTTAAAAAATTATTTTAATTCCACCTGAAAATATCGAACGCGTGAAATTAAACTTAAATTGAACTGATTTACTCTCAATCACCGAATTAAATAATTTCTCTAAATTAAATAAATTCCAAATGACCGAATCAAATAAATTCCAAATCATCGATTTAATTAAATCCTAGATCACCAATTTAATTTAATTAAATATCCTCAGAAATATGGGTTATTACATACTTTCTCCCTTACAAAAGAATTTCGTCCTCGAAATTCGAATAAGTCTAGTACTCCTAGGTTTCGACACTACCTTAAACATTGACTCTAAAGATCACTACATATATTTATACCCCTCCCAATTGCGGGTTATATAAACATCTCCACCAACCAGGGCGCCCAAGCAACCTATAAATATGCATAACTTCATCGATGCTACCTGGCTCCACTAGCCTCTCATTATCGTATAGTTACTATCCTTTAGATATCACTTTATAAATAAATAATACTCAAGGTACTAAACCCATGTCTTAATGGCTAATCATCTCCCCACTCCCAACATTGTGCTAAGCTTCATGCGTGGGACGTCTCGCAAAGCGAAATCCAAACAAGGAACCCTCCCGATACACTACTACCTAGCATTGTCAGTCATTGAGATCTGTTAAGCCCTCAGTCCATATTACGTACCCTCAAATACCCATCTTTTGACATAAAAGTATAATCATACACTCGCATGCTACACAAGACAACATATATCACGGTGCCTTTACTATCTCTAGTTTCTTAGGGCTAAAAAGTCACGATCTATATCTCTCCTCTCGACAATAAGCCTTTCTACCCTGAATCACATCAGTAACCGTTCCTGGGCATCGGGATTAATTATGACTAGACAACATACACACAAAAGTCTACTACACAATATATATAATATATATACGCATATATATGGGATCAACCCTCTTTCAGGTGATACCTCACAAAATAAATCATAACCTGGGATAGCGAACACGAGATCTCACTATCACAATCTATGATCGCTCAACCCATTGCTAACCAGTCAACTCTCGTAAGTAGTCTACCCTATTTTCATAACTCTCAAAAGCAGTAAACTAATACATAATATAAATGTCCTCTTAGTGCATTCTCTTAGCCCAATTACTCTATCGAAAATCTCGCTCCTCAGACGGTTGTTGTGCCCTACTGACACCATTCTTATATACTTTTCCAGTCCGAGTAGTCTCACTTTTTCACTGTGGACAAGTTCAATATAGGTGGTCCAACTCTTCACACATAGGACATATTTCTATACCATACCTTATCTCTAGCGCCACTGACCATGTCGATGTGTCCTTCTCTCGGGCCTGGTATTCTTAGCCTTTTTTGCTACCCTCGTCGTCCCTTTAGCTCCGCTGGCCCTATAGACTCATTGCTAGCCTCGAAGGGCCTAATGGAATCCACCATCACTCAGTAGGAATTAAGCAGATCCGAATCATATAAATGGGTCCCCTAATGGGTATACCCTCATGTGGTGTTTCAATATCACCGTTAAATCCAATCTTACTCTTCGTGTAGATTTTCTAACCCTATTGGCTCCCTTCTCATGGAAGCGTTAATGCAAACTCGTAAACATACGACTTTTGATGACCTCAAAACTATTCATCCTAACCGTATTTCTCATCCATGCTTTTATATTCTACTCATGAGTCCATTATCAACATAAAGAACCTTTATTTTCTTCATATTCCCGTTCGTCGAGTACGAAGTTCCCTTAAAAAGTTAGCTCCTTTCTCACAATCGGCCTATAACTCGCTCATTTGTGATAAGTTTCACAACTTAATTCGCATCAATGTTCAAATAGCAGATGGAATATCTATCAATAAAATTTCACTCAAATTTCTCGTTTAATCCCATATACTCCTTATATGTGGTGACTAACTCTCGCCACTTTATGCTACCCCTAAGAGCTCAAAACTTTCCGCTCAAAATTTTAATCTCGGGTGTCGCTACACTCTGCCCTATACAATTGCCTTTGGATTTTATCCTTCCATTGGCCTATTACTCTCTTCTTTTTTTTTCCTTATAGATGACTCTCCCGAAGAGTCCCTCTATTTTCCTCCAACCTCTTATCGAAAACACTGGGTGAGTCTAAAATTTGCACCAACATTATCTATAAAAGTGATTGGGAAAAATTCTCCTCCCGAGTGATTTTGGTGACTTCCATCTCAATCACCATTCCCAGAATACTATAGGTCTTTCTGCTGAGCCTCGCCTCCTACAGTCCTTCTAACGGCCCTCACTGGTCATCTTATAATGTTCGGTGTATGAAGTCCAACCGAACTCGTATACGAATCACATCAACTATATATAATAGCAGGAGAACGTAATCTCATATGTCGAGAAATACAACAATCCTATCATAAGGCTCTATATCAATGAACGCTATGCTGAAACATGAAAAGCCGCACATATCCTAAGGACACTAGAACTTGATGCTCTGATACCATCTGTGACACCCTCCTAATTAAATATCGGGTGATCAGTCCTATATCCAATTAAAACAGGTTTCTCATCTGGTTCATTCTTAGCATCACTGTCGAAAACATTTTAAAACATTACTAACCACCTAGTATTCAAAAAGCCGATGTCAAAATTTTAATCTTTTTATTTAACAATCAACAACAAAACATTATTACATAAATACATCCCATGCAATAGTAATATAAATCCATCCACAATATAAAAGACTGGAATGAAATAATACCGAATAAACCATCGGTTTGAAAATCCAATATAAAGTCCAACCTGAATAAAAGTCTGAATACAAGGTCTGACTGTCATAAATGAAATAACTGTGGGCAACATGCCAGAATAAAGTACTGCACTACACCCTACACTAGGAGTGATGTAACTCAATTGTCTAAGTCCAAATCCTGCAAGCATCCACAAGTGTTGCAGCTACGCATCCCTAGAATAGATCATCCTGCTTGGCGTCCCTGTGGCTGAACACCTAAAAGGTTTTGGAAAAAGGTTTTGCAAGTACGAGTCAGAGCCCATGTAAAAATCATTTAAAAACATTTAGCAAGTAATTAAATAACAGTTTAAATGAACAGTTATTAGATACACATGTTAGGTTGCGAACACTCCCTTGAGTTTCTTATCTCTCATCTATAATGCATACCTAATGGCTACTACTCAACCCCACCTAGTCAATTCTAGCCAATCTAACTAGGCAGCCATTATCTAATAAACCCAAATCAACATAGCTCCTCCATACTGCCCATACAGTACGCTATCGAATACCCTTAATAATTAACATATCTCTTATGTTATTATTAAACCCTAGTTACCCTTTCTACGTAGGTTATTGTTCAAACTTTACCATTTAAGTTTCTCAACTTAAACTTTATTTTAGATATTCACTAACTATCTTCCTATTATTCACACATTAGTAGCTTCATCATTATATTGATATACCCTATCTAAGCTCCCTTCTAATTACTCTTTACTAGATTAATTGTTCTTTAGATACATACTATCTCGTATCTCTACTAGCACACATAAGTAGATTATTCGTGTTGTATATATATTTTACACACCATATATAATATAAGTACACACTCTGATATTATATCCTTGTATCACACATTAAGGGCTATTGGTTCGTAATGTTACCTCGACCCCAATAGTTATTCCATATGTATTGGTTCGGAATGTTACCTCGACCCCAATATTCAGATTACTGTTAGTTTAGATACACATAACTAACTAGTTTGAAATCATAAGTCTGCTACCCATAACTCATAGCGTCCACCCGTATTTCCATGCAAATAGATTAACTAAATATATATCCATTTCTCTTTAATATGGGCAAGGCTTTTCAAATTTTAGGATTAAGTGTTCACATTCTTAAGTCAAATAATATTTCACTATCTTTCTCGTCAATTAATTTTACACAGTAGATAACATAACAAGTATATATATATAACACGGCACCTCCCAGACACAGCTGCGGTGCATACTGTAAAATATATCAAAGGTATATATATTTATCATCCATTATATCTATACTAATACGACACCCCTAGGCACAGCTGCGGTCCATGCATACTCTGCTATCATGTCCGGTTACATCTCTCGCTGTACAAGGGACTATTGGTTCGTCTTCTCTCACGAACCATATATATCAAATCACACATATTGGAGGCGAACATAGTTCACATATCCATGGGTCATGCACATACCTACGCTCCCACAGTCAGCAGACTTATCGACTCACAAATAATCCCTTCACAGTCCTATGTTCTTGAGGTACCAAATCTAAAATCCCCCCCGAAGGCAACACAGGATAAGATTGTCCTCTTTCGAACGCCAACCTCCCGTGATAGCAAGTATGGTAGGTATGTCATACACATAATAAACAATAATATAAGTACACATTACACCTATATAAATATAACATCAATGAGGCATTCACACAACCATATAATAACGATAGGTATTCACTCCACCTATATACATATATAATAACAATAGGGCATACACACATCCAATATCACAAGCCTCATACATAGTATATTTATATTCTGAATATTCTACGTATTCCATAATTTATAACTTCGTTTATTACCGTACATTCCCGAGTATTTCTCACCACTCGAAGGGTATCCTTTATTCCACATATAATATCAGAAGGTAAACTCTCTACCCCCTACTTGTCTAAGTCCTCGTTCCTCTCGAATTCTTTTAACTCGAATTATCCTTCAATTTAGATTTTTCCTCTCTATTAATCCAAATTAATTTATCCCTTAAACTTCCCTCGTAGGCCACGCCTAAAATCCAAACTTGGACTACTAGTGTTTAAATATAATTCCCTTATATTAGAAATTAAATCGCCCAAATTAATTCCAAACGATTTCCAAAGTTCCTAAACAAAAAGGAAATTATTGGCCAAAATTGGGCAACCTAATCGATTAGAAAATTTTCTGGAAGATTAGATACCCTGTAGTAAAATATCGATTACTCTCTCTACAAAACTCCGATTGATCTGATTCAAATCTCATTTGAAAGATAAGACATAGATCTTTCCAATCATGTATGGATCTCGCTCTAATTCTAAGTACAATGAAAATGGCATACGTTTGAAGTTACGGTAATAATTCTTACAGATTGACATCTTGTGTTCATCAATTAAACCCTAAGTCATTCAAGATTCATGTTCTTCAATCACAAACCCATCAAGATTCAATCTTAATCATAAAATATATTCTAATATCAGTTTATCTTCGTATAGAGATAAATTTCCAATGAAAATTTACACAAAAACATCAAAGATTAACCCAAGAATCAAATTCTCCTTTAATTAACATAAAACCCTAATTTTCTGATGTTCATCATTTTTATAAATCAAGAACTCAGATTTTTCTCTTATTAATCAACCCAAACCCACTAATTTCATATTATCATCATTAAGGAACATCTCTACATGCATTCCCACTTTAGTTTATGAGTTAAATCCTCCCAAATTCATATAAAACTTCCAAAATCATGAAATCAAACTCTAATCTACATGGGTAGTATAACATGCTTAATATAAATTGCCATTCAAATACTTGCCTCTCAATAGCAGGTCTGAATTTCATTAATATGATGGTGTGGTTGTTCTCCCCTCGCTCCGATCTCGATTCCGTTGCGTTCGGGGCGAAAAACTGTGTAGGAAGCTTTGGCTTTCTCTTCCTCTTCCTCTTCAATGGCCTCTCTTCTTTTGTGATTGTGTTAACCCTAGACCCTTCTCTCTAATGGCAGATATACACTTAATATTTTCGGAGTTCTCTAAACCTCCAACTCCCTAATGACCGAAATACCCTTAAACGATGTCGGGTTGGTCCAAAATCATCCGGGACCCAAACTGTACACCCGAGTACAATTTTTTGACTATTTTGACCCTTTTGGAGCCAACCGTAACCTCAAAATCACCATCCAAATCACTTTAAAAAATTATTTTAATTCCACCTCAAAATATCGAACGCGTGAAATTAAACCTAAATTGAACTGATTTACTCTCTATCATCGAATTGAATAATTTCTCTAAATTAAATAAATTCCAAATGACCGAATCAAATAAATTCCAAATCATTGATTTAATTAAATCCTAGATCACCAATTTAATTTAATTAAATATCCTCAGAAATATGGGGTATTACATGAGCGTGTTCCCAGACCCGCCGATAGATGGAGTGAAAATTAATTTAAACTTTCAAATTTTAATTCCCATGGTTTAAATGCCCTGTTTAGCTCTCTCACACCAGATGAATTCCATCGCATTATGACGTGTGAAACCGCTAAAGAAGCTTGGAATATTTTACAACTCACTAATGAAGGTATTAGTGTCGTTAAAGTTTCGAAACTGCAAAACCTCACCACTCAATTTGAAACCATCAAAATGAATGAAAAAGAAACTTTTGATGAATTTTATGCTAGACTTTCCGCCATATTACTTTGACTAGTGGAATAACCTTGGTTCGTAATATTTGATCTTTATGGTCCAAGATTTCCACTGGATGCTCAATGTATGTCAAATCTTCTCTAACTTGAAGAGGCTCGTGACTTAAGATATGTGCTGGATCAGGGATGTATTTCTTCATCATTGAAACATGAAACACATTATGCACACTCAAGAGTTCAGGGGGTAAGGCTATTCTATACGCAACAACACCTACCCTTTCAAGGATTTCAAAAGGCCCTATGTATCTTGGACTTAACTTTCCTTTCTTCCCAAATCGGATTACTCCCTTTGTCGGTGATACTCATAAGAAAACATAGTCTCCTCTTTGTAATTTTAACGGTCGGTGTCGATTGTTAACATAACTCTTTTGACGGCTTTGAGCGATTTGAAGTCGGTCTTGTATCAATTTCACTTTCTCTGTTGTGACCTGAATCAATTCTGGTCCCAATAATTTTCTTTCTCCAACTTCTACCCAACATGCAGGAGAACGACACCTTCTACCATAGAGTGCCTCATACGGAGCCATTTGAATACTTGCTTGATAGCTATTATTACATGCAAATTCCACTAACGGTAAATGATCGTCCCAATTCCCCTTTAAATCAAGTACACATGCCCTAAGCATATCCTCTAAGGTTTGGATAGTTCTCTCAGATTGTCCGTCTGTTTGAGGATGAAAAGCGGTACTGAAATTCAATTTTGTTCCCATGGCTACTTGTAGGCTTTTTCAAGAGCGAGACATGAATCTAGGGTCACGATCAGAAATAATTTAAACTGGGGTTCCATGAAGCTTAATAATTTCTTGTATATACAATTTAGCTAACTTTTCTAAGGAATGGGTAATCTTAATGGAAATAAAATGAGCATATTTAGTTAACCTATCAATAATTACCCAAATGGAATCATTACCATTGGAACTCCTTGGTAGCCCCGTCAGAAAATCCATGGTAATATGTTCCCATTTCCACTCAGGGATAGGTAAAGGTTGTAATAATCATGCGAAGTATTAAGTAATCTTTTAAGAGTTAATAAACATTAAATGGAGGGAAATTATGGGAATTAAGTGAGGGTTTTAATGTGTAACCCTTAAATTTTAATGGAGTGAAATTATGGGAATTAAGTGATACTTATATAGGTGTCCAGACACAAGGACGCCTGGATGACGCTTCTTTCGAGTCAGACGTCTGCTGCAGCAGCTGTGGATGCGTGCAGGTTCTCCATAGACGCTTCTATCCTTGTAATCTAGATAGGAGGTACTGTATAAACATTCGGGCCAATGGCCCAATTGCATTTATTTATTCTTTTCCGCCTTTTAGTGCGGCATTCGATATTGTTGTATCATATTTGAACCGAGTGTTCGGTTATTTTATTTCGTTTCAGTTTCATTTACATAAACTGTGTGGATGTTTTAATCGTTCAGTTGTTTAAAAAGGGTAGTTAAGTAAAATTTTGACGCCGACCTAATAGGTTATTAGTAATTAAATGGATTTTCGACAGTGATGCTAAGAATGATCCATATGAGACTCTTATTATAATTTGATATAGGAGTGATCGCCCAGTATTTTATTAGGCGGGGTGTCACAGTTAACTAATAATAACACTGTACTTTGAACACTTATATCCAATCATGATTTACTTTATTTATTCATTACTGCATTAACACATTTTTAGTATCTTAAAAATGGTTTTACTAGAATTTTAAAGTAAATAAACATTATCTTCCACTAGTTTTTCTACATAATTACCAAAACTGCCATTATGTTATTTTTACACCAAAATATATCCTTTAAATGGATTTTCAAGAGAAAAAAAATCTTTATAATACCTTTTTATTTTCTATAATAGTTGACCCATTCTAACATTTATTAAGTCATTAAAGTCACCATTTTAATATAGACTTTATTATACAAAGTTCAAATGGGTTTTCTACATCATTCTTATACAAATTTTCATCGTTTTAACGAGTTTTCACGTTGGAATCATGATATTATATTTATTAACTATTTTCTACATTATTTTAGTCATTTAATCATAAACTTAATCATTAAAATTACCATTTTAATGTAGAGTTCAAATATAAGGTTTTAATTGTGTTTTCTACACCATTTTAAGTCATTATCTTTACTTTTTAACAACATCAAAGTAAGGAATGCAATTTATCATTCTTTCAAAACATGATGAAATCTATCCATTTTATTTCAAAACATATCATTTATCACGTCTAAAAAATTAATCAAGTATATTCCCATGAAATGGGGACTTCTACCTAAGAAATCCAAGTCTATGCACCCTACACATTCATATTCAGGTAATATATGATTATAACATTTTTGTTCTAACAATTTTCATGTTCAAATCATTCATTTGTACAAGCATGATATTATAAATTTAATCAACAAAGCTAGTTGATTTTAACACAAAAAAAGCATGGGCTTGCATAATACAAAATACAAGAACTAATAATTTTTAATAAGAAATCATCTTTCATCAGCATGGAGGTTTTAAGCTTTTGAAAATATGAATTTAGGAGGAGAAAAACCCTACTTGATTTATGAAGAGGAGATAACTTTGGAGAAGAAAATTTCAAGTCCACCTAGATTGCTCCTAAAATCTACTTTTATGCTCCAAAAATCAAGCTTTCAACCACCCCAAGTTTTCCCACCCCTTGTGTGATGTTTTAATGGAGTTTTGAGGTTCTTTGATGGAGTTTGACGAGATAGAATATGGATATAAGGGCAATCTACAATTTAGAATTATTTTTGCTCTTGAGGACATAAGAGAAAGCAAGAGGATGGAGGATTTTATGTTTATTTGATTTACTAGGTTGATGAATCCCCCCACCTTATTTATACCAATTTTTAAGCTTTCTTTTCAATATTTTGACTCATTTAAGTCTCTTGGACTTGAAAATACAAGTGAAATACATTTTTTCTAAGTTTGGAAAAAACAAAACCCGACCACCCATTAAATGAGTCAACCACACCATCTAAAATAATTTTTACTATAATTTAGAGATAAAATCTGCTTAAAACCAAGTCTAAATGATTTTTTTTGAAGATGTGGAAGAAGGAAAAGTTGTTCAAAATTAAAATTTTCATTTTTTTTGTAAAGTTTCAGATTTTTTTGAGCACTTTTATTTTTTGATGAAAAATGATTTTCTTTTTCTTTTTTCTTTTTTCTTGTTGTTTAACCCATGATACTTTTATGGGTTTAAATATATGTTCAAATTATTTTGTTGACTTACCAATTGTCTTAAATAATTTGTACAAAGTTATGTTTTCGCAGTGTTGCATACCGTCGAAAAGTGTTGTATTCTACTTCTTGTGTCCGCGTATCGTTCGTTTCTTGTCCGATTTGCATAAAACTTAACTAAAGTGCTTAAATAAATCATATAAACATAAATAAATTCCCATGCGAGACTTGCAACATAGAATTTTCAATAATGACACGTTGACATATAAATAGACCAAAATATAAGTATGTAATAAAAAGTGTGGGTATTACATAATTTATTTATTTGTAAAGAAACACAACTTGATGAAATATTGAAAACCAAAACAAGGATTGAAAAAAGAAAAATCAATATGTAAAGAGGTTGATTATTAGATATTAAAAGAGAAACCTATTTTTGAAAAGGAAATAACATTGGAATTTCATGAGAATCTTAAATACCCATTTATCCTTGTACTCATTGATAAATTTCTTCAAAAATTAAAAAGATAAACTTTTGAAGGAGATCCCTTGGAATTTTTGTGAAGGATTATTTTGGAATGGATATATTTAAATGTTTGAGAAATTTCTTACTTACCTAACCCTATATGCTATCTTAATTTATCTGTAGACATTATTACACATGCATATGATGTTAATACCATATCATTGTGAAACATGCCACTTTTTTGCACTTACATGTTAAATCTCTAAATGCTCGACATATGCTACACGGGTACGTAATGTTGTTCATATGTTAATCAAAATAATACTTTCATTATTTTGATATGACTCATTAATAAATATGCTTACATTCTACGACATCGATGCCTAGAAATTGTAAAAAGTCATTAGTAATATATACCTGATATGATATGCTGTACACCCTGAAAACGAAATGCTACACCTATATAATCTTACTCACACCTATTTTCTGACATGCTTCAAATTATGCTCCAATATGTTCACATGAATATCTTAGTAAAATAGACCATGTTTAAGAAAGTCTCACCGGAGACTCAAAATAACATGCTAGAGAAAATTCATTATGAATATCTTTCTCATGAAAAGTCATATATTTTTAGACAAATGATCTATAATCAAGCTATACTTCAAACGTGCTCACATAATCTGAAATTTGACAATATTCCCATCGTTGTAAAAATTGAGTGGCAATCCCATTCATGAGTTCAAGGTGGCAATCCCTGCTTAGTAAATATCAGATGCAATTCCCCTTCATATGATATTTTGATAGTAATACTACCCATTATTTTGTTGAAGGTAATCCCTTATCATATAAGAACATGATTAAATTGAAAATACATTCTCACTTAAGACATGAAGGAATCCTATTATTGTTGCATAATATTGAGATAAAATGATATACATGCTTAGTTGAATATTAATGGCAATCCCATCACTGAAAGTCATTGCTTATGAATTGAATCGATAGAGTATGACATTCCCATATGATATATAAATTCAATTATGTGTAAGAAGCCTAAGTATTTCATGTATAATTTATGAATATTATGATTAAAAAAAGAGCTTGCATGGTTTTACTGACATTACTTATACTTGTGCTACTAATTAAGATCTTTCAAGTGTACTTGTGAAAATAAAAGAGGAGAGGAAAATTGAGTACATATAAATCAAATGAGGTAACTAGAATGCCAAGTGAAATTATGATCACAAAGGCAAACCTTTTGTAAAAGACGAATGATAAAGGAAAACCATATTAAGGTTGGGTACCAAATATGAATTTGTATGTGCACACACATCTTAATTGCAAAACACATATTAATTTACTCTCATGATCCTTGGGATATGAGTCCCATTCACCTTTTTAAGAGAAAAAGAAACTTTTGGAAATCGCTACATACTAACCCTTTTTCTAAGCAACAAAAACACCTTTGATGATTTTTTTATTAAGAGGAAAGAAAAGATAAGATCATATTTCAAAGAACTATTTTTATAAAAGACTCTCATGATAACAAGAAGTAAAATTGCACACACTCTTGTGTTGTGTAAGGACAAATTTTCAATTGAGTAAATTTGTATGTATTGGCTTAATTACGGACAAAACTACTGAGTCATAGGATATAAGTTGTTTGTGTGACCTTTCAAGCCTATGACATTTGTGTTGAAGAAGAGACCAAGCCTAAGCGATCACATCATATTCCGTGTTTCATGTCTCGTTTGCATCATCAACAATCCAAGTATCTCTCAAGTATGAATTCTTATATTATGTTGGACCTTGGATATTTTTATTGGGTGTCAGTTTTTTTGCTAAACATATTTTAAAATGTCTTTTTTTTTTTCCAGAAAAATATTTTTTTTATTGTATAGGGTCGTTTGAATGACCTCATTCGAACGAGTTTCCCAGGTCGTTCGAACAAGCTATAGATTGGGGTCCTTTTTAATTTTGTTGACTTCTCGTTCGATATGTCGTTATAACGATCTCGTTCGAATGAGATTCCAGGTCGTTCGAATGAGCCTTCGAACGAAGTCTATTTTGGTTTTGCCGATTTCTCATTCGATACGTCGTTCGAATGACTTGACAATTTTTTTGCGAAAAATGGAAGTTTTCCAGCAATTTTCTCATGTAAACTCCCACTACTTTCCCACCCATCTATGTAGTGTGGGAGTTATCTTTTTGACAAGACTTTTTCCATCTTCCTTAGAGGACAAACACTCTAAAAATGTCCCTTGGTTTTTGTTGATCCTTAATGATCTAATTTCCAAAACAAAAATAAGTTTACACCCAAATTGTTTGTATGATCCAAGTTTCAACATGATATTTGTTTGAGATCATCATTGGCACTAGGCTTTATTCTCTACACTATAGAAATTGTTTCATGTAGAGGATTTTGTGCTCACGGATTTTCATATGGTGAAATACGTGTGCGTGAGCGTGACGGTAGCATTGCCCCATCGGTGGACTTCTAGATGTAGGTGGACTCCTGCGTTGTCAATAGGCAGAGGTAGAAAGAACGAAGAGTGTCAAGGCTTACGAGGGCGTGGAGTCATTGTGTAAGTATTCTGTCATGTCCTTTTTATAATTCTATACTTAGTGGACTTGTGGATGGTCCATCCAAGATTTTTCCCGCTGTTGGTTATCCTTGTACATCGCGGCGTTGTGGTTGTGTATTTTTATCTTGCAAATTCACCTAGATGCATGCTTAGGTTTAAAAGGATAAAAATTGGGTTAATCACAAAAATGGTGGGATTGGTGCTTAATTAAATTGGGTAATTTAGTTTACTTTAATTTAAGTTAGAAGTATTAATTTGACAAATTAATGTTTAGTTTGATTATTACAAATTTGAACTTGTATTGAAGTCTTGTTTAAGAGAAGTAAATTTTAATTTTGAAAGAAATATTTAAAATTTAAATTTTTCGGGAACCTGTATCCTTACAAGTAGTATGAGAGAATATCTTATAAGTTAAGGAAATTTCTCATTCCACAAGTGGTGTCAGAGTGAAACACTAATTTATCCTGTTAGGTCATTTGGTTTTGACTATGGAAAATATGTGTTTTTCAAAGTTTCCTATTTTTTATGGTTCTAAGTATGCATATAGGAAAGCGCATATGAGGTGAGCACTTAAATCGTTAGATGATTGGGTTTGGCAATCGGTTGTTAGAAGGTGGTACCCTCCAACCTGTCTAGAAGGAGAAGTTGTTGTTCCTAAACTCGCAGAAACATGGAGTGAGGATGAGTTTAAACTTGCAAATTTCAATTATCGTAGTTTAAATATTTTATTAGTGCAGTCACACCGGAGGAGTTCCATCGGATTATGATGTGTGAAATGTCTAAGGAGCCTTAGGACACACTCTAACTCACTCATGAAGGTACTAGGGCTGTTAAGGATTTTAAACTCCAAAACCTCACCACTCAATTTGAAACGATTAAGATGTTAGAAAGTGAGTCTTTTGATGATTTCTATGCTAGATTGTCCGATATTGTGAATTCTTCTTTTAATTTGGGAGAGAATATAGCCAACAATCGTATCATAAAGAAAATTTTAAGGTCATTACCCGATAGATTTAATCCAAAAGTGATCATTTTAAATTCTTTAGGCACTTTAAACTCGATGAAACTTGAAGAGCTTATAAGTCATTTACAAACTTATGAACTTGACATGTTTACCTCTAAGGATGTGAAGAAGAAGGAAAAAGGAATATCTTTGAAAGCCCGGAAGGAAGAAACACATGTTTCGGATGATGACTTTGACATCAAGTGGATGACATGGATATGTTTGCTAAGAAGTTTAGAAAATTTCTTAAGACTAATAAATTTAAATTTAGAAATGATTATAAGAAGTTTGACAAGTCTAAGTATGAAAAACTCCCTAAAAATCCTAATGATGATCTTAATAGGGACGAGTCGAATAAATGTTTTAGTTGTGAGGTTTATGGTAATAGGGCCGCCGAGTGTTCCTCTAAACTAATGAAGGAGGTCATAAAGCCAATTGCATATAATGCCACCCTTAGTGATAGTGAATCGTAAGAAGGATCCGATTCCCCCATCGAGCGTAACTTCACAACGTTCATGGCTAGTCATGTGAGCCATAGTTAAAAATCTTTCGATGAAGAAAACTTTATGCATGACACTTACAAAAAAAATTATTTGTGAATCCCATGTGTTTGATGGTAGAGAGAGTGGAGAAAATAGTGATAATGAAGAAGAGGAAGAGGAGAGTGAAATCCAGTTGCCTTTTATGAGTTGTATGTGGAATCATTGAATTTAAAAAGGGCTAACTTAAAGTTAGAAGCTAGGATAAAAAATGTGTCATAGGAAATGATGAGAGCATTTTAATTAAATATATTAGGACATGTGAGAAATCTCTTTGAGAGAAGCTAGTGTATGTTGAAGGTGAGATAAAGAGAGTCTTTGAGGTTTAATGGAGGCTACGACGAAAGAGCTTCTTGAGTTTAAAGAGACTAGGAGTTTTCTTGAATCTAGGATAGTAGAGCTTGAAGAGAATTTGAGAGACTCGAGACGTGCCAAATTTGATTTGGAGAGTAGGTCGGAGAAGTTGGATAAGATTTTAGGCATCGTCCAAATCAAAGATTACAAGTGTGTAATTGGTTTCAATACTAAAGATGCTTCCGCTAATAACACCAATACCATACATCTGAGAGAATTAACTAGGAATGATAGAAAAGGTCAATTCTTAGGTAACACTTCTCACCGTGCTTTTACTTGCACACATTGTGGAAGGAAGGGTCACCTTATGAGGTTTTCTTTCGATCGTAGAAAGAGGCCTAGGAAGTTTAAGGGTAGAGTCACCAAGGTCACCAAAATCCGAGTGCATCAGTTACACCTATATGGGTTAGGAGATCCGATTTACAGGGTTTACATGATAGAGTTTACGATTCTCATTTACTTGCACATGATATTTCCCATGCTAAATCTAAAGGTTCATTATGTTAGTTTTATTTACAGATACTAGTTGTGCTTCATCATATATTCTTTCTAGTTGTATGTTTGTTTATCATATTCTAGTCTATGCTTCATCATATATATTTTTCTAGTATTATGACATGTGTATCTTTTGTATTTTTCATTTATTGGGTCTTATTGTAAATACAAAAAGATTTTGTTTGTCTTTTGAGTTGTCCTTGTTTTAATTTTTTATAATTTAAAAGCTCAAATAGATTTTTTTTATGTATACTTTAGTTTTACACATTTTGTGTGGCATATCCTTGCGTTTGAATCCTATATTATTCCCCACTTTCATGTGGCTAGAACTTTTGGTTATGAATTTCAATTCTTAAATTATTCTTTATCATGCTTGAATGAAGCAGTTTGACTATGACTTACTTGAAGCATTCTCTTTGTATATGCCTCCTTACTCACATGCACGAGCTCTTTTGATCTTTAAATTCACATGTATGTTTAAGCTAAGTGAGATGTTCTCCCATTAATTTTGTTATCTATATGTTTAGTGACTATGAAGGATTTGTGCATGTAAGAACCGTTGCCCGGATTGAGAAAAATTGGAAAACATTTATCCGATAAAGTTCTGTTTAGCAATGGAATCGGGCTGCGAAAGACATGTCATATTAGGGGGAATAGCCACCAATTGCAAAAAGAAAAAAAATCCTAAAAGAATATATGGCATGAAAAATGCAATTTTCCAAGGCCAATGTGTAGTATGTAAAATATTGTGTAAAATTCAAAATTATATGCATTTATGGGAGACATAGGTTGAAGATCAACAAGTTTGGACAATTAATCCTCGTCATGCTTATTATGTCATGACTCTATTGATTTGTAGAATCATCAAAATTCCAGGCTTGTGTACATTGTGCTTGTTTGTTCTTTGAGTTCATGTTATCTTGTAACATGAGGCTAAATCTTAATTGATAAAGTTTTGCGATCAAATAGAACTCTGTGAACATTTTTAAGTGACTGGGTCATAATTTTTTTGTATCTAATTCACACCCCTTTAATCCGTTTATCACATGTTTATTTAGACACATTTATACCATATGAGTGTGGAAAGATTATTGTGTTTAGTGTCTTATGTGGTGTTTATACATATATATATGCTCTTCATTGATATCTTTTTCATATTTATATATAAGGTATTATTTATTTTGAGTTTTGCTTTTTCATATAGTCCTTGTATGCTATTTATTCACATCAATATCTATCTAGCTGTAATTTTTCATTGGTATCCCATGCTCATTTTAGATCATTCTAGTTGATATCATTTTGCTATTGCATCATAGTTAGTATAAATTGTTTCTTATGTGGATTAATTGTTCTTTTGTTGACTTGCTTCCTTGTTGTGTCTTATATCACTATACACCATTGCATGATATACTTGTTTTTTTATGCTTATCCATTATTTCCTTTAGGGGGATAAGTGAACTAACCCGGGAGAAATGGTTTATTTTATGCATCTTAATCTTTGTATATTTTGAGTTGGGGAAATCTACCTTATGGGGAGATGCCTTTTCTTAGGTAGATAATGTTAGACAAAGGGGGAGACTTTAGTTATGAAATTTATATTGTTATATCCCCTATGCGTTTGATGGTGTGTTTAAGTGTGCAGGTTGTTTTAATGCAAGCAAAGCTTATCAGAATATGTGTCACTCAAGCGTCTGCAATTTGTTTTCTTTTGGGTTGGGATTATGCCTTTTAGATGAGCTTGACGGCCCATAGGTTTTTAATTTTGGTTTTGCCCCGAAATAGGCAAAAGGGGGAGATTTGTAAGGACAAATTTCCAATTCAGTCAATTTGTATGTACTTGCTTAATTTCAGACAAAACTATTTGAGTCATAGGATATAAATTGTATGTGTGACCTATCAAGCTTATGACATTTGTGTTGAAGACGTAGCGGCCAAGTCCAAGCGATCACCTCCTATGTCGTGTTTCGTGCCTTGTTTGCATCATCAACAATCCAAGGATATCTAAGGTATGAATGTTTATATTATGTTGGACCTTGGATATTTTTATTGGGTGTTAGCTTTTTTGGTAAACATATCTTAAAATGTCTTTTTATTTTTTTTTTTCAGAAAAAATAATTTTTTATTATTTAGGGTCGTTTGAACGACCTCGCTCGAGCGAGTTTCATCGAACGAGCTATCGAACGAGGTCCTTTTTGGTTTTCCTGACTTCTCCTTCGATATGTCGTTAGAACAATATCATTTGAACGAGATTCCAGGTCGTTCTAACGAGCCTTTGAATGAAATCTCTTTTGGTTTTGCTGACTTCTCGTTCGATATTTCATTATAACGATTTTCATTGTCGTTCAAATGATCGAACATTTTTTTTTGCAAAAAATGGGAGTTTTTCAGAAGTTTTCTCATGTAACCTCCCACTAATTTCCCACCCATTTATGTAGTGCGAGAGTTAACATTTTGAAAAGACTTTTTCCATCTTCCTTTGAGAGAAAACACTCCAAAAAGGTCCCTTGGTTTTTGTTGATCCTCAATGATTTAATTTCCAAAATAAAAACAACTTTACACCCAAATTGTTTGTCTGATCCAAGTTTCAACATGATATTTATTTGAGATCATTATTGTCACCGGGCGTTATTCTCTACACTATAGAGATTGTTTCTTGCAGAGGATTCCGTGCTTGCGGATTTTCGTATGGTGGACTTCGTGTGTGTGATGGTAACATTGCCCCATCTTTGGATTCTGAGACGAAGGTAGAATCCTACGTTGTCACTAGGTAGAGGTTAACGGAACGAATAACATCAAGGCATGTGAGGGAATCGAGTCACTGTGTAAGTATTCTGTCGCGTCCTTTTATAATTCCGTACTTAGTGGACTTGTGGCTGGGCCGTTCGAGGTTTTTCCCATGTGGATTTTCCTCGTACATCGCAGTGTTGTGGTTGTGTATTTTTATCTTGCAAATTCATCTAGATGCTTGCTTAGATTTAACAAGATAAAAATTAGTTTAATCATAAAAATGGTGCTTAATTAAATTGGGTAATTTAGTGTACTTTAATTTAAGTTGGAAGTATTAATTTGAAAAATTTGATTAGTAAAAATTTGAACTTGTATTGAACTCTTTTTTAAGAGAAGTATATGTAACACCCCGCCTAATAAGATACCGGGCGATCACTCCAATATTAAATTAAAACAGGAGTCTCATATGGATCATTCTTAGCATCACTGTCGAAAATCCATTTAATTACTAATAACCTATAGGACGGTGTCAAAATTTTAACTTTACTACTCTTTATAACAACAATAAATAAAACATCCACACAGTTTATGCGTAAATGAAACTGAAATGAAATAAAGTAACCGAACACTCGGTCAAAATATACAACCATATCGAATGCTGTACTGAAAGAATAACTAAATGCAATTGGACCATTGGCTCGAATGTTTATACAATACCTCCTATATAGAGTACAATAATGGAAGCGGCTATCAAAAACCTGCACGCATCCACAGCTGCTGCAGCTGACGTCTGACTCGAAAGAAGTGCCATCCAGGCGTCCCTGTGTCTGGACACCTATGTATATATATAATATAGAAAGAAAGGAAAAGTAGATAAACGGGCCAGAGCCCGAGTTTTGAAAATATTTTGCAAGTGCATAAATGCCTTATTTTTAGAAAAAGGTTTTATCTCATATTTAAATTTGGTATCGCACTCCCATGAGATACCCCTCACCTCTCCACTAATAGTGCACTCCTAACGCATCCCTCTAAACATCCTAGTCAAGCTATCCTGCTAAACTAGTCTATCACCAACCCACTATCAATCCTAGATAGTCCAAGCAATGTACTAAGGGCTAAACTTCACCCCAGTCTCAACGCTATGCCATGTTCGTGCGTGGGGTGTCTCGCAAAGCGAAATCCAAACAAGGAACCGCCCCGATACACTACTATGCGGCACGGTCGATCGTCGAGATCCGCCAGTCCCTCACTACAGAAAGATATATATAAATATATACCATAAGCATTTATAATATTAGAGCACTAAGGATTAAACTTCTCCCCAGTCTCAACACATTGCCATATTCGTGCGTGGGCTGTCTCGCAAAGCGAAATCCAAACAAGGAACCCCCCGATACACTACTATGCGGCAAGGTCGATCATCGGGATCCATTAGACCCTCGGTACTCGATTCATCCATTTATATATACATATTTCCATAATCATCCGGATCTATCTCCCGGACTGAGGATTCATATATCAAGTATTTATCAATACTTTCATTTTTCTCAAAACTTTCCATTTCCCTTTTTATACTCAGGAAATGTAAATATAAAAGCCGATTCATTATCATGAATTGCTTTAACAAATCATATACTTTTAAAAGCCAATTTTATTATCATAAAAAAATGCTTTTCCGTTTTATATCATCCCATTTCCCTTTTTATACTCAGGAAATGTATTCAAACCCATTTTCATTATCATAAAAATGATTTGATCATATCATATGCTTCCACAACCCTTCTTCCATCCGGGAGTGTTACCGAAGCCAAACCTTTATCCCATTTCCCTTCCTATATCCAGGAAATGTAATTAAAGCCAATCCATTATCATGAATTGCTTTAATATATAACGCGTTCTAAGACCGCCCGCCCGGATTTCTCCACTGTGCGCGCCCCTAAATGGCTATCATCTTCCAGGGCCTATAATCAAGACAACCTGGGATCCTACATCGCAAGACGTCGGGAAGCGGCCATATGCCTGCGGGATAGTCAAGACCACACCCGGAATCTCCTAACCAGCACAGAAAAAATACAACAAACGCTCATATGGCCTATAGGACTATATCCACCCTGCGTTAATTTGTCAGGGGGATTCACCATACGCACGCAACTTCCCTTATGATAGCGATTTAGAGAGGTGTGTATCCTCATTTTTATTAATTAAGAAAATCATTTATCTTTCCTTTTTGAAAACATTTATTTTTACATTTTCAAAAGTCATTTCCCTTAATTCATATATATACTTTAATCACATAGTATATATATATATATATATATATACCATATATTCCTACCTGAATATATAAAAATGACCATATTTTCCAAACCATCTATCGATGACCAATAATCCCAAAGATTATCTCAAAGAATCATAATCATTCATTCATATATGCATAATACTAAACCCAAAGTATATTCTTACTTTAATAAGTAATATATATCAAAATCCCATCTACGGATTCATTTGGATATCTCCAATTATACTAATTCACTCTAAGTGAATATACACATATATATACACTCCCAATTCCTCAAGTCCTTTAGGACATAACCCTCCATAATCTCTAATTTGGAAGGGCCTTAAACATTAAACTCAAAAAGGAGAAATAATCATATTCTCCAAAATCTTGGGCTGAAAATAGGGCACCGGTCGACCGTTCCTAGACCCCCGGTCGACCGCGGGTTACAAATAAGCCTACGAAACATAGCAGTAGGCCCTTTCTCCTTGACGCGGTCGTCCGACCTTAGGGGCGCGGTCGACCGTTCACACCAGGTCTCCCAAATTAAAATTCCTCAATTCCTTAATCCAACCTCCCAAATTCATTAACGGGGTTTCTAAACTACACCAAAAATAATCGCACACATCTACATGATTAATTCTAGCCATAATTTTTCCAATTCCCGATTTGATTTCCGAGTTGATGATTTCAACCCGGAGATGTCATCTTTTAAAAATCATATCAAATCGAAGAAAAATTAGAAAAATACGCGGTCAGCGCCCACGCGACCGTATCGAAAAGATCTACAACTTTAGTGTTTTGGCCAAAAGCTAAATCAATTCGTTTCCTGGCCAAAAAGGCTCTCTAAAGTGACGGGTTACTATTCATCGTCTTCTCCGAGACGATTTCGGCCATTAAAGCTTCTCCCAATCTTTTATCGCCTCACCCAACATCCTACAACCTCAACCAACTACAAATACACATATATTAAGGATTCTAAACATCTTAGAACCCAAAACCACCAATTAATTTAGGTTAAAACCTAAGTTCCATAAATTGAAATATTATTTGGGGTTTAATTGTTTTAACTCCCAAAAACCCGTTTTATCCACGATAACCCACCCCCAAAGCATTAGGGTTTGTTTATACCAAACTACAGTATGAGATATTTATGCAAAAAGATAAATAAAGCAAGTAAACACTTGCCTCGTGGATATAATCCGACGACCTCGAGCCGAATCCCGCGGAGGTAGGCCGGAATCTTCCCTTTTCTTCCTCTTTTCTTCTTCCTCTCTCTCTTCCCTCTCTTTTCTCTTCTTTCTTTCTCTTTTTCTCCCTCTCCCTCTCTTTATATATAGAAAGAAAAGGGTTTAACCCCTTAAAACCCAAAAATGACTCGTTTACCCAATTACGAGTTACTTTTACCTCTAAAATTACCCGAAACTCGTTTTCGACTATCGGACACTCTTTTCCGACTATCTCGACCATTCCGAGAATCATGGCGCAGTCGAAATTCCCATCCGAGGTACTTGATCGCAAATCACTATTCCAACCCAAAATAAATAAATGCGAGTTTTCTAATTAAAAATCTTACCTCGTGTCGCTTTTCTCCACGTCGACATATAATTAAATTATTTCGACCTATACAGTCCCAAAAATAATCACAACATCCTTCGAAACTCATTTAATCCTCGAAAATCTCAAAAATTACTATTTAAGAAAATTCCCCAAATTCCAATTTATTTTTAATTATGGAATTTAATCGTCTCCAAAAGGGCGGGTTGTTACATACTCCCCCCCTTACAACGGAATTTCGTCCTCGAAATTCAGGTACGACCTACACCACCAATCCTAGGATCACTCCAAATCCTAATACCTCAAGGGGAACGATACCAACCCAATGGTTCTCAACCATACACTATGCGGCTACCGCATCATAAAGTGACTCTAATACGTCACATAATACCCATCATCTATAATGCCTATCAGCATGAATTTCAACCTTATATACTACGCCCATTCTATTTCAGGCGGTATATAAAACCATCTTACCAAGGTGCCCATACACCTTTCAAACTTGTGCATATCTGCACATCCGTAGTGAACGTCTGACACGTAACACTCTCTCCCAATAAGGATCTCCTTTCCTCGGTGTAATACTCATCTATGGGTCCTCCCAACCCGCGAAATCAATTCTCTTAATCTCGGCGCCACTAACATTAACGAACTTACGTCCTAAATAATACTAAAGTCTATGCGATATCCTACCTACACGGAACGAATATAATCCTAAGTATGTCCCTAGTGCCCAAGGCCTCTCTCAACTCCCGACAATTGCTTGGTTTCATGCGTGGAACGTCTCGCCAAGGCGAAATCCAAACAAGGAACCCTCCCGTTACACTACTCCCTCGCGTAGTCGGTCATCGAGATATAGCGACCTAAGGCACACCAGCGGGACGTCCTAAATACTGCCAACGCTAAACTACGAACGCATTTCTACTATCTTATCCTTCCTCCCATACGGAAGGAAACCTAATCAATCGAAGTGCCCACTTTCTGTAAAAGTGTCACGAACATAATACCCAAAATTTATCTCCTCAAAATTTGCCTTTTCATTAAGGCCTGACTATTGTCCTCAAATCAATTTCTCTAAGTCCAACCTCACCCACCCACTTGTGGCGAGGGGACCACTTTAGTGCTTTTCCATAGCACAATCTTTCCATAGTATATCAACATCATGTGGCTCATAGCCTATAGTGGTTCATCCACACTATAAGACCTTTCCACAAAATCAACATCATTGCATCCCATAACAGCTCCCCACTCCCGACGCCGTTAAGAGTCATGTGTGGAGTGTCTCGCAAAGCGAAATCCAAACAAGTAACCCCTCCAGACATTAACCCTTGACTTCATTGGTTATGGAGTTCCATCATTTCAACATGCAACCGGGATATCCCTATCCCCTAATCCAACAAAAAGGTGGTCTGAACTCCTATCTCTAACTAAGAGTCATACCACCCTGCGCTCGCACTTATTTTTAAGTCCTTGAGCAAACAATAATGAGCTTTATGTTCAGCTCAACGAAAATCCTGCGGCCTTAAATCATATATATAAGGTCGCCATAAACCCAACTCACGATAAGGAAACCTCTTCTCATTGAAGTTCCATTAACCCATAACAAATAAGGTGAACTCAACCTATATCTAGGTGAGACACCGCAACTACAATCCGTTCCCTCCAGGAACCATGGACACGATAGTCTTGCCATCATTAGCCTGCTATCGTTCCAAAAATACAATCATCTTATACAAGATATAAAATATAAACACCCGCCTCTATGACGAGTGAAGGAAAACAAAATCCCGCTATCGCGGAAAAATACATAGACATACATGTTATCATGACCGCCATAACTCAAATTACACACACAAGTCTAGGGATAACTAATACCGCGACTTTATCTAGTCACGCCAAATATACCTCCTCAATTGAGGTAAAACTCATAACAACTTCATTTTAACAAATTCCCCGAGTGGATGTCCAACCATGGGGTCCCCGAACATACCCATTCTTTAGTGAGCCCATCCTTCTTGGAAAGGACTCAATATTCATTGCACCTAACTCACTTAGGTACAAGGTTCACTTCGCCATAATACTCTTTATTTACCGTCGGTCTCTGGCTGAACCTTAGGCGAATAATTCCCAAAACAACATTCTTCTCATCCTGCTGATTTATGGGGACTCACGGTTAGAACTATTCGTAAGATCCCTTTCGAACCCTCAATTTCCATGAGGAATTCGACTTTAGTACCACTCTCCACTTCAGCGGTACTGCGGTACTCATAACTACTTATTATTTAGTAGTCGCCACCGAAATCCTTAACAATTACCATAGGGAGAGTGACCTCTACTAAGGTTCTCATCCCAACCTTCTACCAGCTTCTCCAGCTAAGCCTCACCTCCTGCTGCCATCCAAGCTCCGCACACGATTCTCAAACGAGCGCGCAAAAGATTTCTATAATCTCATAATATGGCGGGAGAACGAAATCTCACAAGAGAAATCAACAATCCTATTCCTGAGGCTCTACAACAAATCGAGAGCAACGCTGAAAGCGTAGTACATCCGTACAGATTCCTAAGGACACTAGAACCTGATGCTCTGATACCATCTGTAACACCCCGCCTAATAAGATACCGGGCGATCACTCCAATATTAAATTAAAACAGGAGTCTCATATGGATCATTCTTAGCATCACTGTCGAAAATCCATTTAATTACTAATAACCTATTAGGCCGGTGTCAAAATTTTAACTTTACTACTCTTTATAACAACAATAAATAAAACATCCACACAGTTTATGCGTAAATGAAACTGAAATGAAATAAATTAACCGAACACTCGGTCAAAATATACAACCATATCGAATGCTGTACTGAAAGAATAACTAAATGCAATTGGACCTTTGGCTCGAATGTTTATACAATACCTCCTATCTAGAGTACAATAATGGAAGCGGCTATCAAAAACCTGCACGCATCCACAGCTGTTGCAGCTGACGTCTGACTCGAAAGAAGTGCTATCCAGGCGTCCCTGTGTCTGGACACCTATGTATATATATAATATAGAAAGAAAGGAAAAGTAGATAAACGGGTCAGAGCCCGAGTTTTGAAAATATTTTGCAAGTGCATAAATGCCTTATTTTTAGAAAAAAGTTTTATCTCATATTTAAATTTGGTATCGCACTCCCATGAGATACCCCTCACCTCTCCACTAATAGTGCACTCCTAACGCATCCCTCTAAACATCCTAGTCAAGCTATCCTGCTAAACTAGTCTATCACCAACCCACTATCAATCCTAGATAGTCCAAGCAATGTACTAAGGGCTAAACTTCACCCCAGTCTCAACGCTATGCCATGTTCGTGCGTGGGGTGTCTCGCAAAGCGAAATCCAAATAAGGAACCCCCCCGATACACTACTATGCGGCACGGTCGATCGTCGAGATCCGCCAGTCCCTCAGTACAGAAATATATATATAAATATATACCATAAGCATTTATAATATTAGAGTACTAAGGATTAAACTTCTCCCCAGTCTCAACACATTGCCATATTCGTACGTGGGGTGTCTCGCAAAGCGAAATCCAAACAAGGAACCCCCCCGATACACTACTATGCGGCAAGGTCGATCATCGGGATCCATTAGACGCTCGGTACTCGATTCATCCATTTATATATACATATTTCCATAATCATCCGGATCTATCTCCCGGACTGAGGATTCATATATCAAGTATTTATCAATACTTTCATTTTTCTCAAAACTTTCCATTTCCCTTTTTATACTCAGGAAATGTAAATATAAAAGCCGATTCATTATCATGAATTGCTTTAACAAATCATATACTTTTAAAAGCCAATTTTATTATCATAAAAAAAATGCTTTTCCGTTTTATATCATCCCATTTCCCTTTTTATACTCAGGAAATGTATTCAAAGCCATTTTCATTATCATAAAAATGCTTTGATCATATCATATGCTTCCACAACCCTTCTTCCATCCGGGAGTGTTACCGAAGCCAAACCTTTATTCCATTTCCCTTCCTATATCCAGGAAATGTAATTAAAGCCAATCCATTATCATGAATTGCTTTAATATATAACACGTTCTAAGACCGCCCGTCCGGATTTATCCACTGTGCGCGCCCCTAAATGGCTATCATCTTCCAGGGCCTATAATCAAGACAACCTGGGATCCTACATCGCAAGACGTCGGGAAGCGGCCATATGCCTGCGGGAGAGTCAAGACCACACTCGGAATCTCCTAACCAACGCAGAAAAAATACAACAAACGCTCATATGGCCTATAGGACTATATCCACCCTGCGTTAATTTATCAGGGGGATTCACCATACGCACGCAACTTCCCTTATGATAGCGATTTAGAGAGGTGTGTATCCTCATTTTTATTAATTAAGAAAATCATTTATCTTTCCTTTTTGAAAACATTTATTTTTACATTTTCAAAAGTCATTTCCCTTAATTCATATATATACTTTAATCACATAGTATATATATATATATATATATATATATATATACCATATATTCCTACCTGAATATATAAAAATGGCCATATTTTCCAAACCATCTATCAATGACCAATAATCCCAAAGATTCTCTCAAAGAATCATAATCATTCATTCATATATGCATAATACTAAACCCAAAGTATATTCTTACTTTAATAAGTAATATATATCAAAATCCCATCTACGGATTCATTTGGATATCTCCAATTATACTAATTCACTCTAAGTGAATATACACATATATATACACTCCCAATTCCTCAAGTCCTTTAGGACATAACCCTCCATAATCTCTAATTTGGAAGGGCCTTAAACATTAAACTCAAAAAGGAGAAATAATCATATTCTCCAAAATCTTGGGCTGAAAATAGGGCACCGGTCGACCGGTCCTAGACCCCCGGTCGACCGCGGGTTACAAATAAGCCTACGAAACAAAGCAGTAGGCCCTTTCTCCTTGACGCGGTCGTCCGACCTTAGGGGCGCGGTCGACCGTTCACACCAGGTCTCCCAAATTAAAATTCCTCAATTCCTTAATCCAACCTCCCAAATTCATTAACGGGGTTTCTAAACTACACCAAAAATAATCGCACACATCTACATGATTAATTCTAGCCATAATTTTTCCAATTCCCGATTTGATTTCCGAGTTGATGATTTCAACCCGGAGATGTCATCTTTTAAAAATCATATCAAATCGAAGAAAAATCAGAAAAATACGCGGTCAGCGCCCACGCGACCGTATCGAAAAGATCTACAACTTTAGTGTTTTGGCCAAAAGCTAAATCAATTCGTTTCCTGGCCAAAAAGGCTCTCTAAAGTGATGGGTTACTATTCATCGTCTTCTCCGAGACGATTTCGGCCATTAAAGCTTCTCCCAATCTTTTATCGCCTCACCCAACATCCTACAACCTCAACCAACTACAAATACACATATATTAAGGATTCTAAACATCTTAGAACCCAAAACCACCAATTAATTTAGGTTAAAACCTAAGTTCCATAAATTGAAATATTATTTGGGGTTTAATTGTTTTAACTCCCCAAAACCCGTTTTATCCACGATAACCCACCCCAAAACCATTAGGGTTTGTTTATACCAAACTACGATATGAGATATTTATGCAAAAAGATAAATAAAGCAAGTAAACACTTGCCTCGTCGATATAATCCGACGACCTCGAGCCGAATCCCGCGGAGGTAGGCCGGAATCTTCCCTTTTCTTCCTCTTTTCTTCTTCCTCTCTCTCTTCTCTCTCTTTTCTCTTCTTTCTTTCTCTTTTTCTCCCTCTCCCTCTCTTTATATAGAAAGAAAAGGGTTTAACCCCTTAAAACCCAAAAACGACTCGTTTACCCAATTACGAGTTACTTTTACCTCTAAAATTACCCGAAACTCATTTTCGACTATCGGACACTCTTTTCCGACTATCTCGACCATTCCGAGAATCATGGCGCAGTCGAAACTCCCATCCGAGGTACTTGATCGCAAATCACTATTCCAACCCAAAATAAATAAATGCGGGTTTTCTAATTAAAAATCTTACCTCGTGTCGCTTTTCTCCACGGCGACATATAATTAAAATATTTCGACCTATACAGTCCCAAAAATAATCACAACATCCTTCGAAACTCATTTAATCCTCGAAAATCTCAAAAATTACTATTTAAGAAAATTCCCCAAATTCCAATTTATTTTTAATTATGGAATTTAATCGTCTCGAAAAGGGCGGGTTGTTACATTATAATTTAATTTTGAAAGAAATATTTAAAATTTGAATTTTTTGGGAACCCATGTCCTTACAAGTAGTATCAAAGAATATCTTATAAGTTAAAGAAATTTCGCATTCCATATTTTGTATGTTGATAACAATGAGTATTAGAACCAAGTTAGATAAACAAATAGAAACTGTTTTTTAGAATGCCCCTATACGGTGTGTACTTAGGCAAGGATGGTCCGAACAAACAAAAAGTCTAATTTTTATATTTTTCAATTTTATAGATCAAAACTTGAAACGAATTAAACCCAATAAAACTTATGCACCAATTTTAAACCTTTATTGTGAAAAATAGATTTACCCAATTTCACCTTGTTAACCTAAAACATGCATCTAAGTGATAAGCAGATAAAATAAGTAAAACATCCACAACATGCCAATGTACGAGGAAAATTCAAAAGGGAAGAAACTTCGGATGACCCAACCAAATAGATCACTAAGATAAGGTTTCACAAAGACACAATAGACTTGCTCAACGACTCGTCTCCCTTGCCAGCCTTGACACTCTTCTATTTTCTACCTATCCTCCATAGTGCAATGTAGGAGTCCATCGTATAAAATACTTTCTCAATCCAAGATGATGAGAAGAAAGCTTTGGTGCCCAACACAATGATCTCAAAGCATATGAAAATATAAACTTGGATCTTTAAACACACAGGGTGAAACTAGGGTTTTGGGATTTTGGTAAACATATAAGGAATTAAATTTCTCCAAAAGTTCTTAAAAAAACGTAGTCCAACACCCTATAAAGTGAAAACATGAATTTCAAGGCGACGAACTCGTTCAAACGAGATTACAAAATTTTTTCGAATGAGATTACACAATTTGTTTGAATGAAAAGGAGTTTTCGTTATAATGAGAACAAAGTTCGTTCTACGAGAACCGTTTTTCATTCTAACTGTGGTGACAATTATATTCAACACAAATAAATGAGAGAAGCGCAATCACCAAAGAAAATAAAGAAGGTAAAGTGCCAATCACACAACACAGTATGTACGTGGTTCAACAAGAATGCCTACGTCCACAGTGGTGCAGTTAGAATTATTTCTATATACTCCGGGGAGCGTTTACAGAGAATACAATGCGTGTCCTTTGCCCCAGGCTTAGGGTTTATTATATACATGTCTGTCCTAGGGGAGTGGGGGTGTTGGACTCCCCCACGTTTACCATCTTCTCCTGGAACATCTCTATACGAGAACCTGGGAGGAGACTAAGTCGTAATTCTATTTATTTAAGGCGAGGGGTTAGGATTTTGGGCCGTTTTTATTAGGCTACTCGTCCGAGACCATAATGGTAAATTCGGGTACCTACAATTACCCCTAAAGTTATTGGGCCACAAGTTAGGCTCAATAAATTTAAATTATTTGCCATAATGACACTTTTGTGAATCGTGTAACTCTTCCCAAAGTCGAGAGATGATTTAGGCGGAAATTGCTTCGTGTCCTGTGCGTGATGATTGGGAGCATTTAAAAGCTATTTGGATCAGTGTTCCATAGTTGTTGTTTCAAATTTCTTTGCGTTCATTCACCTTCTGCGAGTTTTAGCTGTTGTGTCTTCTTCTCCAGGCCTTCATTTTCTTCGCTTTCACTCTCTCTCTCGTCATCTGGGCTTGTGATCTTTTATCTCGTAAGTCCTCTTTGCTCTTTCTTTTTGCTTCTTTTGTTGAGTTTTCTCTGAATTTGCTATTTTTAGGTTTTACAAATGTCAAAGATAGGTAATAGGTCATTTTCTGAGTTCAGGAAGTTCTATAATATCCCAGAATGGGTAGATATTGAGTGCGCCTCTCTCCCTAAGAATGTTAGAGCGATATATGGTGCTCATTGGATTCATGTCTTGTTGCTTTCTCAAGGGGGGCTTAATTTTCCTCCAAATAATTTGTTCCTTCATTTCTTTGGTTATTTCAACATTGTCCCTGCACAGTGTTCGCCCAACGTATGGAAGATAATCAATGGTGTCCATAGAATAAATCAACTTTATGGCACTAAATTAGGGCTCGCCGAAGTTTGTTTTTGTTATTACTTCTCTCGAACCAACTCTAGTCTTCTTTACCTCAAGGACAGGAGTCCTGACAGGGTATTGGTAGTAAATTTACCTGATTCCCACAAGGACTACTGGCAAGATGTCTTTCTTGATAAGAATTGACAGTTCTCCCCCCAGGCTGAGGGATCGAGGTCTGATAGATTCACTGTTCCCTTTTATGGGGAAGAGTACATAGGAAGCCTTTGCTATGCCCTTTCGATCTCTTTGTTAATGTGTGACTTTTATGATACTTTCCCCTTTTCTTTTCAGCGAGGACAAAGAACTTAGAGCCTGCTCTCAGCGAGGTTTGAACTTCTGAGTTGATTAAAAGTTAGAATATCAGGGAACCTTTGGCTGACGGTGAACATCCCCGATCTGCTGCTTTCCTGATCGAGTATAAGAATATTGGGTCAATTTTATTACGAGGCTTGTGGATAGTATTCCTGAATTTGATACTTCTGAAGAAGCTGCTGCCGATCCCATTTAGTTGGATGAGGAAGAGAGCAGTTTAGAGAGTAATATCAGAGGAGGTGCTAAAGGTGTTTTTGGCGAGGAGAGCTCCAGCAGTGATAGTTCTTCTAGCTCAGAAGAGGTTTTTGAAGCCCAAGAACCTTCGAGTTCATCCAGCAGCTCCAGCGAGGAAATGGTTCCCCCAAGAAAAAACTTGATCCGTGATGATAATGATGATGATGTGCTTCTCACTCAGAGGTCGAAGAAGCAGAAATCCAGCAGTGGGGCTATTGCCACTGGTTCTCGGTCTACTACTCAGGAGCAGGAGAAGAAGAGAAGGTAAGAAGAGTAGGTGAGAGAGAGAGAGAGAGGAAGAGGGAAAAGGAGAAGAAGAAGACTGAGGAGAAGAAGAAGGTTGAGGAGAAGAAGAGGGTAGAGAAGGAGAAGGAAAGGGAGGAGGAGAGGAGAAAAATGGAAGTGAGGATGAAGGCTGGGCAGGCCATAGTGCCTGTATCCACGTAGCCAGAGGGGGCCTCAGTTGCCACTTCTCCTTAACTGGCCCCTGCGCTGCTCGAGAGAGCAGTCCTTCCTGCTGATTGCCAAAGGGCGATGGGGACTGACCAGTTAGCCTTGCAAGCGAGTCAGAGGCTAGCCTTGGTAAGTCTATTTCTCTTTTCTAATGATCGTCAAATTTTTTCCGTTTCTTTCTTCTAATATCTTCTTTTACTTGCAGTTTATGACTGTTTTTGCTGTGCTCTATCGCTCTCCCATAGAGCTGATCAATAAGAATGGCGAGCTGGATAAGAAAAATACTACTTTAAGAGTGAAGAGTGCCGAGCTCGATGCTAGTTTGAAGGCTACTGATGCTTCCCGGACGTCCTCTGACCTTTCCCTTGTCAAAGCCAATCGAGAAAGGGAGGCAGTGGTCAAAGAACTAAGCGAACTGTCCCAGGCCTATAATTTGGTCAGCTCGAGAAAGCAGGCGGTAGTGGAGGAGAACAAGGTGCTGATCGAGAAGCTAAAGGATAAGGAGTCTAAGGCAACCACCGTTAAAGAAGACTCATATAACTCCGGGTGGGCTTCCGCGTATGAAGATGCTGAGATTCAGATAGGCTACATCAGCAGTCTAAACTTTAAGAAGGGCTGAAATAAGGCCCTCTTAGCTGCCGAGGTGGATGTTGCCTCTCCCTTGTTTGATGAGCACGATCTAGGCCCAAAGCCTATCGTGGATGAATCTCCTGCCCTGATCGTTAAAGGTGTCGATCCTGCTTCCCAGTCAGTTCCTGTTGATGCCCTTCCTGCTCAGGTGACAGAAGCTGTCCTTACTGGGGGGGGTGCTCCTACTGCTGCTGATAAGGGGAAGCAACTAGCTTCTTCTGAACAACTCGAGGTCGCCAGCTAATTTATCCTTAGAATTGCTTTTGTATTTTTATTTGTAATGTTCCTTTCTGTTTCTCCATGTAATCTGATCCTTTTATGTATTTATGAAATGAGAAGGTTTCTTCCCTCAGTGTACTGATTCATTTTATCCTTTACAACTCTTTTATGGCCTGTAGTTGATTAATGTAGATGACTATATACCAGCCACATCTCAATTGGGAAGAATGCTTGGTCCTAATGTGAGTCCCGAAGTTCGTCATACCTTCGTGAGAATTTGCAAATCGCTGCGATTAAGGAATAAGCATTTTATAGAGCAGACTGAGCTCGTTGTTAAACTGAAAGACATGGTCCAGGAGATGGAAGAGGTTGGAGCTTATGTTCAAGAGGAGGTTAATACTCTGAGAATAAGACTCCTCGATGCTACTGAGATTTTAACCAAGTTGGAGAAATTCTGCAACAGGAAAATGAGTCTTTGAGGAGGGAAGTGTTTCTCCTCAGGGAGCACGCATCGAGCACTGTGCCTCGTGTTTTAAGGGGTTCCTCCTCATCGCGAGCTGGCACAGGACCGAGCGATGTTCCTCCGATGATATGAGACTCTATCCCATCGACCGTTCCGCGAGCTTGTACAAATGCAAGAAACCCAGCTAGGGAAATGGATGAGCTTCATGAAGATGTTCGTCGAGCATACGTTATTACTGCTGGGCTTCAAAGGGATGTCACACGACTGAGGCATCTATTTAAAAGAGGACCTCGACGAGTATGGGCTGATGGTTACGACCAAGGTTGGGTGGATGCTCCGACGAGGCTGACAGTGTTTGAAGAGATTGCCTTTATCAGGGGATGGTTGAGTGCCCTAAGGGAGCTACAAGTTCCAAGGAACTCAATACTCTGGTATCATCATGAGATCTCCCCTTCCACTTTAAGTCCTAACCCCTTCAGGAGGGATGATCAGTGGATCCCCATCGATGCCATCCCTCGACAGCTATTAGAGTCAGATGCGAATGAGGTCGATGAGGAATTAGCTCCTCATCCGGATGACGGTCGAAGAGCACAAGTAGCTGATTATCTTGTTCAGAGGCCTCAGCCTCATTAAGATTTTACCAGTTGTAACTCTATTCACATATGTAATGAAACAATGTAGTATTGATGCTTTTGGAAATCTCGCCGATTATACACGGGTTGTCCATTTTTGTTGTGACGAAGTACTATAACATTTATGTTTTGGGCGAACTCACCGACTAAACAAGTGTTCCATATTTTTTGCATATATTCTTTGCTTAATAATCTTGGGCCTTTCTTGGCCGACTAGATTGGTAAGTTTGTATTGTCGAGTAAGTGTCCCTCCAATCCAGTATGCTTATGAAATACCATTTTGCTTTACTTTACCTTTTAGGTTGTGTCGTCACACTCCCTTAGGCCTAAGTGTGGCAATTAGCGGGGACACACCTGGTGTTGGATGCTCTATCCGATCAGGGTTTTGTTGACAAAACATTATTTGGCGACCAATTTGACTTGGCTGAATTGCCTAAGGATCTCCTGTAGGGCTTCATATATTGCCAGGGGTAATTCTAAGAGGTTGTTCGTGCTTCATAACGAAAACCTGAGGAGGGTGTTTTCCCTGCTATTGTGTAATGAATAGTGTGCCTGTCACTTGGAAAGGGTGTGAAAGTTATAAAGTTCATATATTAGTTAACTAACACCTTATAGAATGTAACTGCCAAACCACTTTCATTGATCACAAGTAAATGAGTTGCTATTTTCATAAACTCGTAAAAAAGCGAAAGAAAAGACTAGAAATAGAATTTCTTAAGATTTGTCGCATTCCATGCTCGGGGTATCTCTCTGCCCTCCAGCATTTCTAAGTGATAGGCTCCTTTCAGATCATCTCTTGTTATCTTGAATGGTCCTTCCTAGTTTGGCCCCAACTTGCCATCAAATGGTTTTACTGCGCTGCCAAGGACTTTCCTTAGGACATAGTCACCAACTTGGAATGCCTTTGGATTGACCCTCTTGTTATAGTGTTTTGCGAGCTGTTGCTGATATCTCGCTAATTTCACTAAGGTAAGTTCTTTGCGTTCGTCGTCTAGGTCGAGTTCAGCGAGCAATGCTGCATCATTCTGGCCCTGGTCGATAAGGGTGGACCTCATAGTTGGTAGGCCTACTTCTAATGGGATGACCACTTCCATTCCATATGTTAGTGAAAATGGGGTTTCCCCCGTTGGCCGTCGTGGGGTAGTGCGGTAAGCCCACAGAATATGTGGCAGTTCGTTTACCCATGCGCCTTTGGATCGCTCTAATCATTTCTTTATCCCATCCATTACTGTTTTATTGGAAGCTTCAGCTTGACCGTTGCTCTGAGGATATGCCACCGAGCTGAAATAGTGCCTGATCCCGTGCTCATTGCAGAAACTCTGGAAAAGGCCACTTTCGAACTGTGTGCCGTTGTCAGTAATGATGGTTTTGGGGATTCCAAAACGGGTAATTATGTTTTTCCATATGAATCTCATCATATCTTCATCTCGGATGTTTGCCAGTGGCTCTGCCTCGATCCATTTGGTGAAGTAATCCGTTACGACCAATAGATACTTGAGGTTGCTAGCGGCGGTAGGAAGCGGTCCTATAATGTCCATTCCCCATTGGGCGAAGGGCCAGGGGATGGTGAGGGAACTTAGGTCGTTGGCAGGTTGGTGAACCATAGGGGTGTGTAGTTGACATTTCTTGCACTTGCGAGCGTACACTACTGAATCTTTTTGCATATATGGCCACCAGTAGACTTCCTTCATAGCTCGAAAAGCTAGTGATCTTCCTCATATATGGCTCCCACTGATTCCTTCGTGGAGCTCCTGTAGAATCTACTCGACATTCCTCTGGTGAACACATTGTAGGTAAGGGCCAAAGAACGATCTTTTATACAGCTTGCCCTCATGAGATAAGTGAAAGAGAGCAACTTTGACTCTTATCTGATGAGCGGTCTTCCTATCACTTGGAAGTGTGCCGTCCTTCAAATATTCTTTTAAAGGGTCTATCCAAATGGGTGCTGATTTAATCTAGAGCACATGTTCCGCACCTAGCAGCTCATCGCTTTGATTGATGCTCGGGTGAGCAAGGAAGTCGATGGGGATCGTTCTATTTAAGTTGAAATTGATTGCCGAACTCAAGGCTGCCAAGGCGTCAACGTGGATATTCTGTCCTCTGGGAAATTACTGGATCCTGACTTCCTCGAAGCTGGCCATTAGCCTTTTCGCCAAGGCGAGATAGGCTGCCATTCTTTCATCTTTTATGTTGTAGTCCCCATTTATCTGGTTGGAAACTAATTGTGAGTCACCGAACACCTGTAACTGCTTTGCTCCTAAAGTGTGTGCCTTTTGGAGGCCGGCTATCAAAGCTTCATATTTTGCCTCATTATTGGAGGCTTTAAATCCAAGCCTGATCCCCTGTTCAAGGGTTGTATTTTCTGGAGTAACAAGCACAATGCCCACTCCTGCCCCCTTTGAGTTGGAGGCTCCATCAACAAATAATTTCCAAACTCCTTCTGTTGCATGGTTCTCTCCCTGCTTCATGGGTTGAAGTTGGTCTAGAGGATGCTCGCCTGTGAATTCATCTATGAAATTAGCAAGTACTTGTCCCTTGGTTGCATTCCTTGGTTGAAATTGGATGTCAAATCGTGCGAGATCGACTTACCATTTAGTCAGTCTGCCCGATAGGTCCGTTTTCCTCAAAATTTCTTTAAGGGGGTGTGATGTAAGAACAATGATGGTGTGAGCTTCAAAATAGTGCTTCAACTTTATTGAAGCTACTACAAGTGCAAAGGAGAGCTTATCTAGTGGTAGGTACCACTGCTCAGCCTCTAATAGAGTCTTGCTCGCATAATAAACGGGGTGCTGAATTTCTGCTTTCTCGCATACTAGTGCAGAACTCAAAGCGTGGTTGGAAATGGCGAGGTATAAGTACAAGGAATCTCTTTCTTGAGGTATGACGATCAGGGGTGGTGAGCTAAGGTAGTCCTTGAGCTAGCTCAATGCTTACGAGCAATCTTGATTCCATTTTACTGTCTTGTTCCCCTTCAAGAGCTTGAATAATGGTTTGCATTTCTCGGAGGACTTTGAGATGAAATAGTTCAAGGTAGCGAGCATGCCGGTGAGCTTCTGTACGTCTCGTATTATGCGAGGGGGCTGTACCCTGTTGATTGCATCGATCTGGTCCGGGTTCACCTCGATACCTCTCTTACTAACCAAGTACCCCAGAAATTTTCCTGACTGGACACCGAAAGAACACTTGCTCGCGTTGAGCTTCATTCGGTATTTCCTGAGGATCTCGAAGGCTCTTGATAGGTCTAAGAGGTGGTCTTCTTTATTTCTACTCTTGACGAGCATATCGTCGATGTAGACCTCCATAGTGTCTCCTATTTTTTCTTTGAACATCTTAGTGACCAGTCGCTGGTAGGTTGCCCCTGCGTTTTTGAGCTCGAAGGGCATGACTGTGTAACAGTATAATCTGATGGTGGTGATGAATGTTGTCTTGTCCTGGTCTGGTGCATACAGAGGGATCTGATGATATCCCGAATATGCATCCAGAAAACTCATTCTTTCGTGAGATGCTGTGGCATCCACCAATTGGTCAATTTTTTGGAGGGGGAAACTGTCCTTTGGGTAAGCCCTGTTAAGGTCACTGAAGTCGATGTAGATTCTCCATTTCCTATTATTCTTTGGAACTACTACTAGGTTGGATAACCATTTGGGGAATTGGACCTCCCGTATGGATCCTGCATCCAATAATTTTTCAACTTCTTTTTTTTTCGGCTTTTGCTTTCTTAGGTGCAGTTCATCGTGCCTTCTGGGTGATAGGTTTGAAAGTGGGTTCGATATGAAACCGATGACAAACCACACTGGGATCAATTCTAGGCAGCTCGTATGGTTCCCATGCGAAAATGTCTACGTTGCTTCTCAATAAAATTGCCAATTCCTTTTTCTCTTGATCTGTAAAAGAAGCTCCAATCAAGAATACCTTGTCCTTCTTGCTACCACCAGCTATAACTTCCTCCAGGTTTTCCATGACTCACTCAGAAGGGAGTAGCCTGGTCTCCTCCACTCCGGGTCTTCCATACCTTAACTGCTATTTTGAAGGTATCATACCTTCTTGTTCCTTGCCCTTCTCATTGGGCTTCTCGGCCTTCTTTTTCGGTCTAGGGCGGATGACCTCTATGAAGCACCTTCTTGCCATCGCTTGATCGCCATGGATCTCCATTACTCCTCGCTCGATCACATACTTGAGTTTCTGATGGTAGGTCGAGGGGACTACTTTCATCGCATGTAGCCATCCTCTGCCGAGGATGGCTTGGTATGGCGAGTGAATGTCGACTACCAGAAACTCAATCATTTTCGAGATACTTCCTGCCCTTATCGGTAGCACAATCTTTCCCAATGGGATAGTCCTTTTCCAGCGAAGCCAACTATAGGGACAGTAGCCTCCTTCAGGTCGGCAATGCTCAACTTTAATTTCCTAAACAGATCGAGCTATATTACCTCGGATGAACTTCCTTGGTCGACGAGCAACTTGTCAATACCATAGTTGGAAATCTTGAGCGTAATGATCAAGTTGTCATGGTGCGAGGTTCTTACTCCCACCAGATCTTCATCTGTGAACACAATATGTTTGCTATATTCGACGTCATCTGCTCGCCGATGTTTTCCTGATTGGGTCTTTGCTGGATCGATCTGGAAAGCTTGCATCACTGCTGTAAGCTTTTTTACCTCCATCCGAGCTGAATTCCCCTGAATCTGCTTCACATCTGATGCCCCGTGAATTACTGTGAATTCATTTCCAGCATCATCCTTGAGTACGTTGTCAGGTCTTGCTTCTCCATTGCCAGCGACTTTCTTTACCTTCTTCTCCACAAACTCGTTCAGATGCCCAGATTGTGCCAGTTCTTCGAGGTGGGACTTAAGAGCTTTGCAATGCTCAGTCTTATGTCCTCCCTCTTTATGAAAAGTGCATCTCAGCGCGTTATTTCTCTTTAAGGGATCTCCTCCCATCTTGCTGGTCCACTTAATAAATGGCTCATCTTTGATCTTTGCGAGAATCTTATAAATCGATTCTCTAAAGACAGTATTGACTGCCTGAAATGCTTTTGACATATTGTTCTTGCCTCCGTTTTTGAAGCCATTTTCCCCCCATTCTTTCTTCCTTTCTTTTAGTTATTAGCTTTGTCATTGCCTTTGGCAGCGAGCTTGGTTCGACCATTCTCCCCTGTGCTGAGGCGAATCATGTCCTCCACCTTGGCGTATTTCTTGATGCGAGCCATCAGGTCGTCGATGGTCATGGCGTCTTTCTTCGCCAGGGACTGGTGCAGAAGGGAAGGGCTGGGTAGCTCAATTTTAAAGGAGGCCACTGCCACCTGCTCCGAGCAGTCCTCGACCTCGTTGAATAACTCCCAGTACCTCTTCGCGTAGTCTCGGAGGGTTTCTTGAGGTGTCTTTTTCATTGTTAGCAATGCATCCATCCTTTTGGGATGGGAGCTACTAGTGATGAAGTGGGCCGTAAAGAGCTCAGCCAGGGTCTCAAAGCTCCTAATAGACCTATGAGGGAGACTTTTGAACCATTACTGCGCCACGTCATGTAGGCTCGGGGGAAAAATCTAGCAAATAAGTGCATTTTGGTGGTTCTAGAGGGTCATGGCATGCCTGTACTGCCTAACGTGATCAATGGGATCAGTTTTTCAAAATCTTTAATCTTGGAATAACGAACTTCTTGGGGGCTTCCTCTTCTTTTATTTCCCTCGAGAAAGGGGATTTCATCTGGGTCTTGAGAGCTCGTCTAGCAAGTTCCCTCGTCGATCTTGCTCCACAATGTGCTGGGTGTTGGTTCATCTCCCTTCGGACCAAATTTCATATGTTCTCATTGCTGCGAGCTGGGCTCCTATAACGGCGTGCCGGTCGATGGTTCTCCAATGAGTCGCTGCCTGACTCGTGCCTTTCACTCTTTTGGGATCCACACCTAGGGCTCCTTCCTCGACTGCGAGACTTGCTCGCCTGAGGGCTAGGAGTGCGGTACGGATGTCGCCTAGTGCTGTGACGGAGCTCTTTCTCCATCTTTTCTAATTTCTTTTTGAGGCGAGCATTCTCTGTCTCCTGCTTGCGAGAGGATTCCCTTTTCTCTTGGAGCCTCGCCTCGTAGGCTTCAATCAACCTGGAGATTTGCGTGGACCTCGATGGTCCTTGGCTTTCTTCTGAGGCTGGCCTCTCTGGGTGAGCCCTCTGATCTGAACGCCGAACTTCAGATCTGATCCTGCGAGGAGCAGGTTGTTCTTGGATATCTCCTGCCTGAGGAGTATTACTGCTGTGACCAGACATTTCGAACTCCTTTGTTGGTGTGGGCTTTCTCAGGTAAGACAAACGTTCCCACAGACGACGCCAATTGTGGTGACAATTATATTCAACACAAATAAATGAGAGAAGCGCAATCACCAAAGAAAATAAAGAAGGTAAAGTGCTAATCACACAACACAGTATGTACGTGGTTCAGCAAGAATGCCTACGTCTACGGTGGTGCAGTTAGTGTTATTTCTATATACTCCGGGGAGCGTTTACAGAGAATACAATGCGTGTCCTTTGCCCCAGGCTTAGGGTTCATTATATACATGTCTGTCCTCGGGGAGTGGGGGTGTTGGACTCCCCCACGTTTACCATCTTCTCCTGGAACATCTCTATACGAGAACCTGGGAGGAGACTAAGTCATAATTCTATTTAGTTAAGACGAGGGGTTCGGATTTTGGGCCGTTTTTATTAGGCTACTCGTTCGGGCCCATAATGGTAAATTCGGGTACCCACACTAACAAACTTCCAACGGCCTTCCAACGAGTTTTCCACTATTAAACGGAGAGTCCTCATTTGATGTTCGTTAGATTCACATTCCAACAAGATTCTTTTAACGAGATCAAATGTCGTTATAATGAAACTGTTATTTAATTCTAACGAGATCAGAATACAAAGCAATTTTCTTCAAAAAAACAATTTAAAAACAGTTCCAATAATTTTGTTCTAAAGAAAATAACCTTAAAAATATCCAAGGACCATATTTAAAATGAATCCATACATTACAATATCCTCAAAAAATGTGAAGACAAACATTGCACAACAAACACAACACAAAGTGTATCTAACTTTGAAGTTTAGTTGCTACATCTTCATCAAACATGTCATAGGGTTACGAGTTCAACACTACATCGCCTTACCTATAACTCAAATATTTTGTCTGGAATTAAGTCAATTACAAAAAATTATACTCAATTGGAAAATTTTCCTTACACCTTTTTATAAAACCAATCAAGAACACACACTTGGAAGAAAATATAGTAAAAATAAATGAACCCACCAAATTCTACTAAACAACTGGAATTATCATACCATCTTAAGCATTAAATGGATTTCCAAATATTTCCTTAACAAAATTCCAGTTTATGTGATAATAAAACTATGATTTCTCTAAACCAAAAACAATAAGTGCAACATTACCAAAAATCTTTATAAATATAGGATTTATCTAAACTAATAATGCACTTCTTGAACCAGGGGAGAAAATATTTTTTCAAAGAAACCATTTCCTCTACCGAAATATAAGATTTCCATAAGTTTTTTTCCCAAAAATAAACTTTAATCCATCCCACATAAGATAGGAATGAAAAACATACATAACATGTGAAACCCTACTTTTCATGTATATGAATTATCTACACCCATATATGATGTACTGACCATTATTGAAGATAACACACTTATGCACCTGAAAGATACCCATTTCTTATACTATAAGAAATATGATTTCTAAAGAATCTCCACCCTTTTCGATAATAACAATTGGGGAGAAATATGATATGAGAAATATATGCTACAACAAAGGGGGGGGGGGGGGGGGAATAGTTTTTCTAATACCAAGAGAAAGGGGGAGGCTCTTAGACATTTTCTCAAACTATATCAATATTATTATCATCATTAAAATGGGGAGATTGTGAAACCAAATGTAATTCAACGAAAAAGGATTTTGTATGGTGACAAAATAATTGATATAAGATCACACTTCACTATCTTCTCTTTAATATAGTTGAGATTAAAACAAGCACTCAATACATTATGAGATATATCATAAGAAACCTACCATCCATACAACCATTCAAACATACCCAAGCAACATAATGAATATCACAAGCAACACAATGCAGATACCATACATTACACGAACGAATAATCAAACCATGGCAAAGTGCATCTTTCATGTAATAAGAAAAGTTCCAAGCTTAACCATACAACCAAGAAAGTTCATGATCATCTCAAACATCTTATAACCCATCAAGATCAATCTCAAGAAATCATGCTCTCAACATCACACAAATCCACACTTCATGACTCAAACAATTCAAAAGAATGTTCAAAACACAAGAAGATCATTGGTCAATTTCCTTTTATACTTTAGGAACTATTATACAAAAGTAAAGTAGCATGGTTTTCCTTGTATATGCTTAAAACCTACTCACCTAAACCCACCCTAAATATACTTAAACCTTTCCGAATGAATGGACGTAAACCTAATATCCTATTGCCTAAAAACTGGTAGGTTTAGTCCAATAAACCTTAATTTTAGTCGACTAAAAGAATTTTAGTCAGTTAAACATTTTGACAACCCACTAAAGCAGGACAACCTATAAACCAGAAGAATTTTAGTCTACTAAACTTGACCTTTAGTTGAATAAAAATGTGAGTATTTCAAGAATTAATTTTTTAAAAACTTTCTAATATTTGATCCTAATAACCTAACCTTTATCGACCTCATTACTAACCTTTGGCTGCATCCTTACCCTTTAAATAAGCTTTAAAACTTTCATATCAAACCACCAAGCCTCAACACAAGCTTGTGTATTCCCACTTTATATTTATAAAAGATAAAATAATTTTCTAAATCTTTTTCCATTCATGCGAGGTTCAAACCCAAATCTCATTCGTAGCCAAAACTCCATTGAAATAAAACTTCAAACTTCAAACCCATTATATACAAGTTCCAAACGAAACCCCATGAGTTAGTAGATTCAAAACCCATTCCATCCAAATTACACATCCCAAACCCATTTAAGCCATTTTCTTGATAATGTTAGAAATGATGCATTTCTAGAGAGAGAAAGTTCCGTCCACATTACAAAATTGCTTTTCAGCAACAAATCCAACAAAGAAAAATACCACTTGTGTTTTAAAGTGATTTAAACACAAACTCACTCTTGAACCAAGTTACCAAAAATAATATGTGTGTTTATACATTAAAATACAAATCTCCTAAGACATAGAACCAAGTCTAAATACCCATTTGAGCAAAAAACATGAGATCACGTGTTTGTTTACTTTTCTATAAAGAGAAAGTAAACCCATCTCACCATTATTTTAGTGAAGCAACTTTATTTTATGTTTTGTTTACCAATCTTATATTATTGATTGTGATAAACATTATTGTACCATAGCCAACGATAGTGCCATTGCTGTGGGTAGTTAAGGAATTTAATTATATGGGTACCACTTGCGCAAGATGATTGTCTCGTCTTACTAGTGGCGATTTTGCCAGGTGTTATTCCTTGTGAGGGATTGGTTACACCGTAAGTGAATTGGATATAGTGAAGTTTTCAAGTACTTCCTCGAGCATGGATGTATGCAAGGGAGAACCACTTGAAAACCTCAATTTGCAAATTTCCTTTAAACCCTCTCTCCTTCCTTACTATATTTACATTCGTGACTTCCTTTAATATTTTTAATACTTAAATGTCTTGAATTTCAATGCCAATGTATATGGATACAAGACACAATGGATAAGTCATTTTATCAATAAACTAAGAGTTTTTCTTACTATGTTTATAAAATAAAAATGAAAAGAAAGAAAGAATGCTAATTTGTAAAAAGTTAAATAAACGTCATAATCCCAATTCACCCCCTCTCTTGGAATTATTCAAGGGCTAACACTATAAATTGAACAAAAATGGGTTAAAAATATTATGTACTAAAACAAGTTATTCCTCTAATGAGATCAAAAGATTGAATATCTTGTTAAGTTACCTAGTTTATTTTCTTTCTCTCCCAATAACTCCTATGCAACTAGGGTTTTGTTTTAAGTTTGGATTTGTTAATTATGATGGTTATGTATCTATATAACATATAATTCCCACAGGTCATGTATGGGCATAATTTAAGTCATCCAAATGAATTTAAAACACTAGCCATATTCTCTCAAATCTTATCCCAAAGGTTGGGGCCCAATTCCGCATACTAAAATACCACTCCGGGACAGTGTATCCACTAATGTCTGGTCTAATGGTACAACTCGCAAAAAAATAAATAAATCATAATGCTATTATTATATTACGAGGTGTGCACATAAAATTTAATTTTTTGAACTAAATATAATTATAACACGCAATTAGATATCACAATAAAATATAGACACAACTACCATGTACATGATCAATAATCGTCAATATAAATATGTACAAAAATGTGGAGTATTATAGCAAAGGCTTCCAAAATATCCTTGAATGTGCTTAAATATTCAGGTTTTGTTTGGCCCTGACATACTTGAGTAAGACGTACTGTAGGCGAGGAGCTTAGTAAGCTAAATTATCATATGGGTTATGTAACTAAGATAATAACAGTGATCGATGGTTTGTGTCATGTCATGTTGGAATTTTACAAGAACTTTATGGTTGAGATGATAGTCATTCCACAGTAGTAGACATTGATGTTGTGGTCTTTATTGCATGCATAGGTTATAAGATGCTTATTGACTGATGTTGCTAACGTATTGGAATTTATGGGTTTTATGTGTTGACAAAATAATATTTTGGTCAAATTTAACGTTAATTTGATATGAAACCCACACGTTTTTTGAGACAGTTCAAAGTGGTAACATGTTCTCTTCTATGAGGATTATAACATGGTATACTCATATGTATAAAATCACAAAACATTGAATGATAATTTTTTTTTGATGTTCCCACTTGGAACATGTAATTTAGTTGAATTGTGTTGTTAAAACCAAAGTCACACATAGATAAAATATGAGAAATAAGTGTAATATTATATAACCCACTGTGGCTTTTGGGCTTGGGTACCCATTGGGTATCTCAAATCTTTGAAGGAGGGAGGACCTACATGAATTTTTATTGACTTTCAAGTCCAGCACGACACATGCACGTGTATGGGTGATGAGATTTGGTCTTGGGTCTTGGATAATGTATTAACTTTTTTTGCCAAATTTGATTAGGTATTTTATTTATTTATGAGTCTAATTTTTTGTGTCTTTTATTTATTGTGGTCCAATGTTTATTTCTTTTTGTAGTAGTTAGTTTTATCCTATCTATTGTGACAATTAGGAATGGTTTAAACTGTTTTTAATTCCATTTATGATTAGTGTAAATTGGTGGTGTGCATTTCATTTTTATGTTGAATTTCTCCAGTTTTATAATTTTTATTGGTCATTGTGGCGTTGCGGGACTCGATTGAACTGCAACTGGGGAGAACTTTGTCATGGGAATGCGATGAGTTATTGTCTACTTTTTTTGCTGCATCCCCCTAAGGTTGGGTAATCAATTCGATGTTGGATTGATGATATTGGCATTGAATGCTGTCTGACACCATGTCCAGGTTTAGTGCACGTCCCTTTGGTAGGCGTGGCTTTCATGCAGAAGAAGGGGGTTGCTTCAGTTGTTCAAAGTTGCTAGTTTGTTTTATTTAAAAATAAATAAAAAGATTCGGGTAGCCCTTTCGAGATAATCCTAAGGCGGGTTTAAAGTCTATGGTTAGTCTAGAGATTCGTGGTGTGTGGGTTCAGGAACTGAATTATGAGTAAGGAAGGTGTTAGGAATCCCAGTTATTTTGTATTCTTCCTTAATTCTATCCTTATTATTTCTGTTTACATTGATTGATTGCTTTTTAGTTATTTAGAACTTGTTTAGAGAGCGTGAGGGTCCCTCTAAAGAATGTAGATAGTTGATAAGATTTGAGAATGATATAGGTGAGAGGTATAAGAACATCATTTTAATCGACACAAGCACATAAGACTTATTTTGTATGACTCTATGATTTTATGCATATAACATATGGCCATTATTAAATATATAAGTGTGAGAGAAAGCTTGTCTGGTATAATAGGTGGATGCTAGTGTATATATAACAATGCGAGGTAGATTTGTTTGTGAGGAGGGATAAAAAGGTGAGAGGTGGGTGCATCCATGTTGACATTAGTGTATCTGGGTTTGTATGTTTGTATGTAGGAGTATATTTTGGAGATCATGCTTTGAGATAGTTTGATATCTCGTTTGATTAGGGATAAGTGATTAAGATTGGAGATGGGTGCACCTCGGTGGGACAAAATATCATAAGACATATTATCAAGCTCGATCTCACAAGAAGTACTCATTGTTGTTCCTATGTACTGAAGGGGACTATATATCAAAACCTACATAGTTTGGTTATAAAATGTGTTTAAACATAATGTGTGTGCAAGTGTAGGTCTTGTCTTGGGAAGGTGATGGCTGGTGCATGGAATATCATAATGTGAGTGGACCCTAAGATATATGATATTATCATATAACCTTATAATATTTGGGTGGTTACTAGCCAAAAGGAGTTATCCTTCAGACTAATTTGGGGGTGTAGTGTGAAGGATGTCATGTTTAAACATCCTTTGGCTATGGAGGTAGAATTAGAAGTCGGGGTAGTTAGGATTGGGTTTGGAGGCACCCCTAGTAGATAATACGCCGTGGCATGTATTATAAGGCTTGATCTTCACTACTTAAGCTGGGTATAATGACTACGTTCCTAAGGGAACTTGGGATTAAACCCAACATAATTCACGCAACATGGTATATAATATATAGGGTTGTAGGACTAAATATATAGGAATTTATACGAAATAATACACTGAGAGACGTATTATGAGGATTTGGCTTCATGAGTTTAACTTGGTATAGTACCTACGTACCTAAGGAGACTTGGTATCAAAGCCAACATAGTTCACTCAAGAAGGTATATTATATATAGAGGTGTAGGACTAGAGATGGAGGCCTCCCTTGGAAATAATATGCCAAGAGACGTATTATGAGGCTTAGGTTTGACGAGTTTAGCTCGGTATTATGCCTATGTACCCACAGATACTTGGGATAAAAGCCAACGTAGTTCACCTAATGGGGTATATTCACAGGTGTAGGCGACAGGATATTGGGTATACAAGGTACAACGGTGCAATATTTATATAGCCTAGTCCTTAATATAGCATTGTCATTGTGTCAGATTGATATATTTATATGCTATTATAATATTTTGATTTGAAAAGTATTGAAATTAAAACACATATTCGGGGTTCTATGAAGAGACTGGCTTTGTTCGCTAGGAGAAGTGGTGTGTGTAGCTGAATTTTATACTCTGGCCTGTAAAGTTTCGCGCTGAATGCAACTCAACTTCACTCTCTTGAGAACGTGTTTTGAAAGGTATTTTTTATGTTTGTATTTTGGAATCATACGTTTAATTTATATTATTTATTATATGAATATGACTATGCGTGACACAAGTGGAGGTACTATGTTAAAAACCAGTCTTAAAAAAATATAAATGTTGTAAATTGCATACTCGATCCCCTAAATGGGGGGAAGGGTTAGAGAGGGTACACGCGTATGTACATATATATGGGGTGTTGTCCTAAAATTTGTGGTTTTTTACCTTCGTGAAGAAAGACGACTTTTTTGCTTTTGGAAAAACTCGCTTTTTGGTGCTATTCACTTGGGCGGAGCTTCGGCTGGAAATGTTGACTTTTGCAGAAATTTTGCAGGGGTTGAATTTATTTTTATCTCGAAGGAGACTTTTCAAGAGTACAAATATATTTTTGGGGATACTCCGAGGAAGTACAAGTTTTTCCTTTCAGTAAAGTGACTTTTTAAAGTATGAGCCCTTCGGGACATTTCATAAATGATCTCGAGTATCTCGGGTGCTCGGGATTAAGAAAGTCAGAAAATCGAATAAATATTGGGCTGTCCATATTCAAAGTGGTATGCATTCAAATGGTGGGTGGGAATCTCTATTCATAGGTGTTTTGGAGGGAGGTTTGGGCGATCTCCTAAAGGTTTATAGATATTGATTTTTGATCAACTATCAAGAAAAGATTTGGTGTCAGAAGGGATAGCCGATCGGCTATTTACCCGGTCATGGTACCAAAATTACCAATCGTGAATTTTTTTATGTCTAAAATACCATTTAAAGTGGTAGGTAATATGAATTTCTACAGCCTAGGGAACACAGGGATTTGATGCAAGATCCCATATGCGCGTGGCCTTCACCTTTGGAAAAAAATTGAAATATTTACAAATTTTTGTTTTGAACTTTCTGAAATTATGAAGTTTTGTCAGTCCAAAATGTCTATAAAGTTATTTAGTGTAAATTGGATCAATCGGGACTACCCTTGGCTTCAACCATTGATGTGAGCACGAACGGGTGAAAGTGAGATTTGATAGAGGGTGTTTGTATATTTAGGGTAATTTATAAATTTTGTTAATTCCATGATGGGACAAGATTTACATATTTTTTGGAGTGCCCTTACAACAACGAGAGGTTTAGGGTTGCCCTTATCACCACAGTCGGGATTGTTAGGACATCTCCTTTTGACTTTGAGAAGTTAGTGGTTTATGAGAACGGCGTGCCATTAAGGGTCATGGAAAAATGACCTACACTTTGATTGTAAATCCGGGTGTCCACAGATTCATCGACTAAGAGGGTGCATATGCGGACAATCTTCATCGAAATTGATGGTCCAATTGGTCCTTATTGGCACATGGGTTTGGGTTATTCATCTAAGCGAATGAATGTATGATTGAGATCCAAAAGTGTTCTGTTGAGTTCACATGGGGACGTATGGTAAGACATAGCCTAGACAATATGGGCTAGGAATGTTGGTTACAGAATTACCTCACGACTGATTAACCTTCTTGGTAAGAAGAGATTGAAGATAGGTTTCGTAAGTGTGAACATGCTGTAATGAAAACACTAAGAGGGAGAAAGCTCATGGGGGGTCGGTTTATCTAATGAATGATTCTTCTTCTTGATTAATGGGAACCGAGGTAGGGATATTAAGTGTGAACCTGTGGTGATCCAAATTCCATTAAGGAGAGAGATCCATAGGGGGTATAGGGTATCCTGATTTCAGACTTTAGTTTTGGAAAAGATTCAAAAAATTTCAACCTATTGATATTTAAAGTTGCAAAGGGGATCAAACATAGAAACATACGGTTTCGATATCATCTTTAGGGATTTTAGACCACCTCATGAGTAGTTATCCTTCTTAATTAGCAAGAACTGAGGTTTGAGAGATTAAGTGTGAACACATGGTGATTCAAACATAGATAGGGAGAGAGCTCCATAGGAGTATTGTATCTTGATTTTAGACTTTGGTTTTATCGAAGATAAAAAAACATTCCAACCTCTTTCTATTAAGGTATAACAACCTGTATTTTTAGTGTATGGTATATATCATCTATGTGTATTATAGTCATACCGAAAGAAACATCGCATCAAAAACGTATTCACCGAATGATATATATATATATTGTAATACTTCATAGAAACCTAAGAATTAGATGAATATCCAACTAAGTCCTAAAGAATATACAAATTATCTTAATGACCTTCAAGTTTGAAAATTTCCAAAAATCCCCTTAGAAATTTCAAAACTTCATTAATCCCTCATAATTAAACCACAATACCAGAAATTATTTACACAAAGACTCAAAACACTTTGAATTACTATATTTATAAAGACTTACCCTCACAAGATTGAAATATTACACATTAGCTGCTAAAGATTTCAAAAATATATGGAAAAAGCCTAAATATGGAACTATAAAATACCTAAGGACCTAAACCTAACATCTAACAACTTACACAAAATCCCCTCCTGATCTGGAGCCACCCAAGGAGCCTAATAAGTAGCTTACACACATGAAATCACATGACCACCTTATACCTCTGCAAGCTTTTAAACAAAAACTTAATTGAACCAAGGATGAAATCCACCTCTAATTCAACTAATGAACTCCATTCAACCAGGCCTATATAAACCCTAATTTACCTCAGTAACAATTCACTCATTCACAGTTCAAACTCAAAGCTTAATTTTAGAGCATTTTGGTATTCTATTATTTCATGAAGTTTTTCTAGTTATTAGGACTTAGTTTGATTTTTTCATTATTATAGCTTCATTTTATGCATTTAAATTTAGTATCTAGCATAGATTAGGCACTAAATGGGATGGTATATCAGAATAGACCAATTAAAGCCTGAGCTTCAATGGTGTATTCTGTACTTCTGACTTTGAACCAATTTTAAAGTTGTGGAATTCTAGCTTTAGTTTACAGAAATCTAAGTGCAATTTTTCGTTTCATTTATATTTGTGCTAAAGTCTCCAAATCAAAGCTTCAAAAGTTAGGCAACAATATTTCCATATATGAAAGTCAAGAAGTATAGTAAACCATTCTCAATTAAACCAAAGCTATTTGAATCGTTTTTTAGTCTAGAAAATAAATATGGCCATGCCGTTGCTCGAATTTAGCCCCAAAACCACGAATGTTTGGGTCAAATTTCAGAATTTTACTAGAAAAATAATAGCTCTCCCTAGGCTACCTCAATCCTTAAAGCTTATATGGAGGGATTCCTATCAAAAATTTAAACAAGTTTCATCAAGGAATCAAAGAAAATGATAACATGTGGATGAATATTTTTGCGGTCAAAGATTTTTCAAAACATAAGTCAAACCAATTAAGGAAGAAGATGAACAGTACCACACAAGAGGCACGCGAGGTCAACTCCAGTGCGTGAGAATTTTGACCAAGCGCGTGACCAATCAAATAATTTTGATTTTTTCCAAATAAATTATTTTATTTTTCTAGTCAAAATAGTATATGACAACACCTTGTTTGGTCAACAGAATATTGTTTTCCAAAGAAACCCAAAAGGAAATACGGTTTTAAAGTATTTAAAATTACACATAAACCCCTCTAAATTTTGTTAATTGCATTTAATTCCTAGAAAATCAAAACAAGACATTGTAAGCATATATCATTATAACCCCACTTATTTTACATATTTTAAGTATTCGTACTTAATGTTTCTTAAAGAAATAAACTTTAGGAGAATTACTTGAAACCTTAAAACTTTAAAATAAATATATTTTCATATTTCCCCTATATAGTCTTACTTACACATAATATTTTAAATCCACATCTCATAATATGTTACCTCATTACGAAAACCCCTGGTTCAAAGTCTACTCACGAAGTTTCAAATTAACCAAAGCCCCGAAGTATCAAAGTAGGTGAATTGTAATTCGGTATAATTTCACATAATTACCTTGATCTCCTCAATTGTTTATATCACTTTGTGATAGTTATTGAACTCCGGTTCTCATTTATGAACTATTTTGTGTAGTTCACAAGAAGTTAAACTTAATTCAATATTAAAAACATAGTAATCATATGTTGTTTTTAAACCAATGGCTTAATTTTAATTGTGATTTAATTAAACCCCTAACAACATACATTATAATCAGGGAATAGAATACCATTCTACCTATGATAGTGTTATTTGGTCTATAGGACTCATGGATTGGGTGCTAGTTTAGCTAACCATAATGTCGCTCTTTGGAGTAGGGCTCAACAATGTTACCATGGTTACTTTTATTTTATCTTCAAATATCATATTTGATGAGTATTATATTGTATTGCTATACACTTTAAGCCTATATAACATGAAAATTATGGTTTATCTTGTTCTATAATTATTTGAACCTTTACTCTCTATAACTTCATATTGCTATATCCATTTATATCACCATAATGCTTTTATTACAATTGATTCATTAACGTTATTGTTCCTTCAAATTTCAGTTCATTCTACAATTATCTATATAAGTACATTAGTTAATCCCTTAATTACTAAAAATATTCGTAACTTTTATAAGACTTAGATTTATCTACTTGAATTTTTTTCTTATTCTTTCCCCTTCTGGATGGATTCTGAGCTAGAGGAAGGTAAAATACTCCATAACTAGCTAGTTTATCTAACCATATTCAACGAACTTTGAAAATTTTTAAGTAAAAAACTGCCTCAATTTTTAAACTTAAAAAATTATGTTTCAGTTTTAATAAAAATAAAACATCCCAAAATAAATTTCGTGAATAAATTTAAACAAAAGTTGATTTATACCTTTGCAGGATGTAGGGAAGTCTTCAATCTCGGAGTCGGTTTTTTGTGACGGTACATGATGGTTTGTGTCAGGATACGTCGAACTATCCTAAGTGGCATATAAAATTAAAAACAAAGCCCAAGCTAAACTATTTGCCCTTATAAATCTCCCTCTTGGCTATTCCGGTACAAAACTATACAAAACTAATCGAAATCCAAATTACATAAATATCCCCATAAATGACAAAATATCCTAATAAGATTATTTGTCTTCATTCTCTTCTTGAGCTTCCCTTTGGTTTCTTTGACTTCATCTGGTGTGACTTGATTTTCACATAATGTACCTACACACATGAAGCAAAGAAAATACCCCATGATGCATCGAGTTTGAAATAAAAAATAAAAACTCATAAAGCAATAAAGCCCATAAATTAATCAAACTCACAATCAACCAACCTCCCCCAGTCTTCCCCTTAATTTGTTCTCTCCTTTTTTGTACAAAATAGATAAAGGAGTAAACATAATCATGAATTGCAAAGCATCACGTATAAAGAAGATATCATCACAAAAGATATAATTAACGCACATGCAATGATGATCTCAAAGGCTTACATTCAATTTTACTATTTTTTTTCTCAAGTAAAAGATTTATAAATACCACACACCACGGAGAAAATACAAAAATACTCAAATAAAAAACCAAAATGTATGGGTGTTAACATATTCCAGAGGTTAATGTAAAAATACTTAACTAAGTTGTTTAACATAAGTTAAGGCAGTCTCATAGGCTCCAAATCTGTATCTTGAAGAAACTCTTTTAGAAAACAAACTAGAAAGAACACTAGATGCGTTTAAAAGTTATTGAACGAGTTATTTAAGATATTAGAGAATAAGTTTTGAAAAACAAAACTAATTTTATTAAAAGCAGCATTAGAGCAGTAGGTATGAGAGAAGTAACAAACAAGCACATTACACAAGGATTTTAATGTGGTAAACCCCACCCAAATGGAGAAACATCTACAGAGGTCTCTACACCTTAAAATAAAAAAATCCACTAGAATGAGTTTAGGTTACAAGTAAGCAATGAATATTAAACACACCATACAAACCTAAATCTAAGTCAAGAAGTTATACCAACTTCATTAGGTAACTCCAACTGTTTAAGGCTCTGATTTGGTTCCTTCTCGTTCTTTAGCTTGTTTCCTTAAGCTATTTCTCTACGTCAACTCTAAAGTTGAAATCTCTCAACCAACACACTGATTTAAGTGTTATGAGTGATGTGCCTACACATGCATGTACTCACACATGCTTATACAAAGAGTTCCTATGAATTACAAATATCTCTAAATATGAAATTAAAAATTTCACACTAGTGAAAATGTATTTTAGCTTTAATACTTTAAAGTTTTCAGATATGTTTTCTTAAGAGTATTTAAAAAGGAAAAACACTACGAATATTATTTATACACAAGTTTTTCAAAATGAAAAACTCAGATCTGAAAACTTTGCAACTCATTTTTCAGTTTTGTAAAACAAAGAAGAGATTTATTGGGCAATATTTGATAAAAATAATTTAAAACCCGATCCAACAAGAGAGGTTGATATATAACCTAAAGAAATCAAGGATTAACAAATTATGTGACCGTATCACCTTAAATCAGTCCTATAAGTTTCTATATGAAGAAACGGGTTCTGATTTGAGTGATGGTGTTAAAAAGAGAGATAACAACCAAAGAGGGGTTGAAATAGAACAACAAAAACCTTCAAACTCTCAAAACTATTTTTTGGGAAAATTTTACAAGAGTTTTGTTTGGATTTCTCAATTTCTCTCTTCTCTCTCTCTCTCTCTCTCTCCCTCTTTTCTCTCAAACCCCAAGGTTTCCAAAGATTGTAATTGAAGGGACGGAGGCTCCTATTTATAACAATGATGGAAGGATTTGGAAGCAGGTCTCAAATCAATGGCTGAGATTTGATCAAATGTTTGAATTCAAATCTTACGGCTATTAATGCACCGCAATTAAACAAACGTTGATTGGTTTAAACGGATGGTATTGGGATCAAGCTTAAACGCATGCAGGCCATTGATAAGGATTGATCCAATGATGATAAGTGGATCTCAGGTATGTGAGTGTAAACAAACACAAATCGAGCCATTCTAAGTGCAACAAGTGTATGGCTTAGATTACTCAAAAAATGCGTGTTTTTTATGTTTATGAAATCTTATTTACTACCCCAATATTCTCTGCCGCTTTTAGTTTCTACCCAACCCATATTTTAGGAAATTTTGAATATACAAATTCAACCTCAAATATTGTAAAAACCCTAAACTTATTTTCAGAAAATGATTTTTAAATGTTTTTAAAAATTCATAAAAATTCCAATTAAATGTAGAAAAATGTTTTTATTTCAATTTTAACACACACACCTCATAAATGTAGTATGCAACTCAAAATATGCAATCCTAGAGTGTTTTGTGTTGGCTTTCTACCTATAGGACCATTTCCTTGTTGATGTTGCTTTATCTTTGAAGATTATGATAAGGAAATGAGGTTTAGGAAAAATAAGGATGACACAAATTTTGTCTCTTTTTTCAAACTAGATAAGATCCTATATATTAGACTCAAGTAAGTCTCATATATAGTGTGCTTCAATATCCCCTTTGGAAATATGAGAGAAAATCTCCTTTGAGTCCTCTAGGACTCGTAGAAATACAAAAAATAAGAAAACCTTATTCCTACACAAAAATTCTATCTACCCTATATCCTAGAAATAAAAAAGGTACATTACATAACTATTTACAAACCAATACCCTAAAAATATCTTAGGAAAACAATGGTACTAGATCCTAAGAATAAAACAACTAAGATCAAGAATTTTAGTTGAATTGTACAATAGATGTCTAAGATGGACTCAAACATTTCTCCCTCATTTTATCTCAAATGGACAAAGGGTGAAAAAATGACAAATAAGCATATATAGAGAATAAATGGAATATATATATATATATATATATATATATATATATATATATATATATATATATATCAAATCATAATAATCAACGGGTCACATCACGGATCTCCAATGTAAAATAGATATAGGAGGCGTCTTTTGTCATTATTCAGACGACCGTGCCCTATACCCTCAAAGATCAATTTATAAGCATGACTATGACCGAAGGATATATTAAAAGAAGATAGATATTATTTGGACAAAACCATCCTAATAGTTTTCCTAAGAGATTCAAATCGCAAGTTATCTAGAGGCTTTGCGAACAAATCTACTAATATAAGTTCTATAGGTAAATAATTGATTTTCAATTCCTTAGATTCTAATAATTTGCGTATAAAATGATGTCTTATTTTTATGTGTTTGGTACGCGAGTGTTGAACAGGATATTTGGAAATATTAATCGCACTTTGATTATCGCAGTAGAGATATAATTTGTCTTTGATAATGCCATAATCTCTTAACATCTATTTTATCCACATTAATTGAGCACAACATCTCCCAGCGGCTAAGTATTCAGATTCAATTGTGGATAGCGAAGTGCAGTTTTGCTTTTTGGTACTCCATCCTACAAAGTTATTACCTATGTAATAGCAAATGCCTGAAGTGCTTTTGCTGCCATCGGAACAAGTATCCCAATTAGTGTTTGTGCATCCTATAATTTTGCTAGATGTGTCGTTTGTGTACCATATTCCTAGATTTATAGTGCCTTTGACGTATTTGATAATCCTTTTGACACATAATAAGTGACTCTCTTTAGGAGCCCTTTGATAGCAGGGACACACACATACAACATACATTATATCTGGATGTGAGGCAGTGAGATATAACAGGCTACCTATTATACTTCTGTAGAGGGTAGGATCGATCGGAGTCCCATGTTCATCTTTGGATAATTTTATTGACGTGCTCATGGGCATCCTATCATCTTTGGAATTTTCTAGTCCAAACTTTTAACTATCTCTAAAGCGTATTTGGGTTGCGAAATGAACAATCCATCAAACTTTTATTTGACTTGGAGACCTAAAAAAATTGTAGCTCCCCTATTAATGACATTTGGAACTTCCCATGCATAATATTTGAAAAGTTTTTAACTTCAGTAGGGGATGTTGATCCAAAAATAATGTCATCAACGTAAACTTGACAATTAAGACATGTTTGTTAAAAAATTTCACGAATAATGTCTGGTCATTTTCACCTCATCAAAAACCTTTATTGATAATAAAGGTCGATAGGCATTGGTACTAAGCCCTGGGGGTTTGGTTTAAACCATATAATGCCTTTTTCAATTTATAGATGTGGTTCGGGTAATGAGGATCAATGAAGCCTTTTGCCTGTTCAACATAGGTTTCCTCTGTCAAAGTACCATTAAGAAAAGCGAATTTCACATCCATTTGAAAAAGTGTGAAATATAATTGACATACTATTGATAAGAGTAATCGAACAGACTCGAGGTGAGTTACGGGGGAAAAAGTTTCCTCGAAGCCTATTCCTTCAATCTGAGATTAACCCTAAGCTACTAATCTGGCTTTATTTTTAACTATCATCCCAGATTCATCTGATTTATTTTTAAAAATCCATCTAGTGCTGATTAACCTTTTATTTTTTGGCCGAGGTATTGGATACCACACGTCATGACTCTTGAATTGAGAGAGCTCCTCTTGCATAACATCAATCCAAAAAGAGTCATTTAGAGCTTCATTTACATTCTTTGGTTCCACTAGGGATACAAAGCATGAAAACTGAGCAATATTTCATAATTGGGATCTTGTACGAATAGGCTCTTTAAGGTTACCAACTATTTTATCTAATGGATGATCTTTAGAAACCCAGTTAGGTACTTTTGGGGTTTCAGTTGGTAAAGAACCAACTATCTCTGGAGAGTCATAATTTAAAATATTTTCTGACTCATCCACTATAGTTGTCTCTTATTTATTACTTTCAACTTTAGTGTGACTAACAATCAAATTCATAGATTCCATTAGACTTTTGGTACGCATATTATAAACACGATAATCCCTACTGTTAAGGGAATAGCTAAAAACGATATCTTTGTCGCCACGGGTTTCAAATTTAGACAGGTGTTCTCTGTCTTTGCAAACATAGCATATACTCCTAATTGTTCAAAAATATTTTAGGTTCGGATTTTTGCCATACCAAAGTTAATAGGGAGTCTGTTTGGTATTTTTTCTAAGATAAACCTTGTTGATTATGTGACACGCTATCTGAACTGCCTCAACCTAAAAGTATTTTGGCAAGTTCTTTGCTTGTATCATTACCCTAGCTGTCTCTTGGATTGTGGGATTCTTACGCTCGGCTATATCATTTTGTTGTGGCGTTTTAGGATCACTGAATTCATTTTTGTAACCATTGTAGTCACAATATTCTGTTCCACCCAAGTCTTTAAATTCACCTCCTCTATCGCTACGAATTTGATTTACATGGTTATCCTTTTCATTTTCAATACGTAAAATGATTTTCAAAAGTTCATGAAAAGTGTCAGATTTTTTTTAATAAATCAAGCCAAGTAAAACGAGTGAAATCATCCACCATGATTAGAATATAACTTTTACCACAAAGGCTCATAGTTCTAGAAGAACCCATAATATCCATGTGGATAAGCTCTAGAGGTTTTGTGGTTAAAATTTCTTTAATTTTCTTGTGAGCAACTTGAATTATTTTTCCTTCTTGGAAAGGCCCACAAATAGCGTTTGAAATATATTTTATTTTGGGCAGACCTATAACTATTTCTTGGGAGTTTAATTTTCCAAGGCTTTCGTAATTTATATGACCCAACCTATTGTGCCAGATTTTATTATCTTCTATCCTAGCTATATTACAAATCTCAGTCCCTAGATTTATCGTGTAACAGTTATCAGGAGTTCTAAGACCTGTAATAATGCAGTCTCCATTCTTGTTTAAAATTTTACAGTTTGTAGAATGTGACCGTGTGAACGGAGTCATAAAATTTGCGATATACTTAGCAAGTTAGCTTTAAGACCTTTTACTAAAAGAACGTCTTTGAGAATAAGTAGTCCCTTTTCTTGGAGTGTCCCCTTACCTATGATCTGATCTAATACTCCATCTCCAAATAAAACTTTTCCTCCTAAGAAATCAGTTCTGTTGGTTAGTTTATTATCGTTTTCGGTCATATTTTTAGAACAACCCGAGTCTAAATACCATCCAAAAGAAGTGTGTTCAACTTTTAAAGAGATAATCACAATGTTACAATTCATTTGTGGTATGTTTCTCTAGTTTTAAAAATATTTGCGCGAATTAGCTCGAATATTATAAAATTTCCGAGCATTAGATTTTCCTTCAAAAGATTTGTGCGCCTTTACCTGAATTTTGTTAAATCTTTAAGCATTTGGTCTAGTCATGTATCTAGGACTCTTCCCTTTGGACTTTCTTTTAGTACTAGATCGTTTCTTCCTACTACGATAGTTAGAGTTCTTTTCAGGTTGCCTAGGAAGGGCATAGTTATTTCTGTTCTGTCTAGAGTAGTTAAAGTTTTTATAGACAGGTGAATTGAAGACGAGATTATACAAAATTTTTTAAAAACATTCTTCAAGGCAGTGTCCATAAATGTTGCAGTAAGAACAGTATAGAGGGCTAGATGGTTTTTTAAGATTTTAAAAATCTTTAAAAATTATCTTGTCCATTTGTTGGACTTTGGACTTATATCTAACCTCAACAAGTTGAAACAAAAGGTATCCTTAGGCTCAACATTAGACTTAGAACCATTTCCCATAACAATGTCTGGTTCTTTCTGTTTATTATCAAAGTCATTTTTTAATGCTTGAAAATCTTGACATAGGTCATTAAGTCTTATTCCTCCCGGCACAAATTTCACATTTGGAAAAGGTTTGTTAGATGCCTTAGGTTTTTGTTCAAATCCTATGCCAGTTTTATCATTAGAATAGGTTTTACTTGACGCTACACAACCTTCAAAATAGTTAGCATTATTTTCAAATTTAGATTTTTTTTGAAGATTGTTGAAACATTCTCTTTAGATTGTTCCAATTTCAATAACGTGTCTTTGTATTTCTTTTCCAAACTCTCATTTGACTTTTAAAGTTCTCTGATTTTTTCAAGAAAAAACCTAGTTTTATTTTCATGATCCAGATATTGAGTAGTGTAGTCCTCAACACTCTGTACCATACGACTCAGGGCTTCTATTTTCTCTGTAAGGACCTCGACTATTTTTAAAAGTTTAGTGCTCTTGCTAAGAGTTTTGGTATAGAGTGTGTGAATGTCTGGGAGGTCGTCATTATCGGAGTCACTAAGTGTAGTGTGTGGATTGTCCCCCAAAGCTTCATTTTTAGGGCTCATGCACACATTTAATTCGTCATTCAAACGTTCCCTTTGACTCACACACCCCGTAGATGAACTATTGACAATATCTATAGCATTAGCAGTCTCTAGGCATAAAGCAGACAAACCAGTAGGCAAAATATCATTCGACATAAAAAAATTAGACATTCTATCATCAGGTTCAGCAGGAATTGTAGGCTTATCACCAGTATACACAATCTTAGCCAATAATGACATGCAAGGATCAAACACTTTGGGTGATTCAGGCTCATCATTATCTGAGTCGCTTGATTCATCGTAAGTCTTACAAATATTGGCCCTATTATTTTTGTTGTTCTTATTCAGATTAACTCTACACTTGTTGGCCATGTGACCTAATTTTCCACATCTAAAGCATTCAACATTTTTGAGATCTTTGTGAGATATATTGTTGTTTTCAGTCTGGTATTTGTCATATTTTCTCTCATGAGGCCAATTATTAGAGAAATTTAAATAAGAAGGCTTGCCTTATTTAGAAGCAACATTATTTCTAAATTTTAAAATCTTTTTAAAATGTTTAGACATTAAGGCAATCTGATTATCCAAATTGTCCAAATCACAATCCTCATCAGAGTCTAACTCAATGTTGGGAACAACAAACTCAAGTTTGGTCACTTTAGACTGGAAAGAAAGATTGGGACTGGAATGTTTCTTTTGACCATTGGAGAGTTGTTTCTTAAGCTTTAATTCCATTTTCACTGTTTTGTGTTTGTTACTGAGGAGTTCTGGAGTGAGATTTGGGTCATCCATATCCCCAATTGCAAATCTTTTATTATCAAATTTTGGTGGAAGTGATCTTAGAATTTTAGATACATTTTCTTTCCTATCATACACAATGCCATTAGCATGCAATTTGGTAATTGTGTCAGTCAACCTAATGTAAAAGTCATCGAAAGTCTCAGTCTCCATCATGATGAGTGTGATATACTGTTGTATAAGCATTTGGGTCTTGTAAGCCTTACATGTGCGTCACCTTCATGGGAAATAACCAGCGTGTCCCAGGCTTCCTCAAAGGTTGAGCAAATAGATATTCTCTTAAATTCATGTTCATTTATTGACATAAAAATAACATTATTTCCTTTATTGTTATTATAGGAGGCCAATTTTTCTTCCTTTGTGAACTCAGTGAGCAGTTTCTTATCTCTTTCATTACTACCTTTTGCTGCAGGCTTAATACGATGTAAATGTCCCTTTTCAATAGCATCCTAGTCTTCACCTCCCAAGGTCCCTCCGATGAAGGCTATCATCCTTACTTTTCAGTAAGGGAAGTTAGTCCCATCAAAGAGGGGAGGCCTTAACAAATTCCCTAATCTCTCAAATTTCTCATCAATATGTTTGTTTTGAAAAATAGTTTCAAAAACACAAGATCTAAAAGATTTTATAGAAACAAAATTCCAAGATCTAATACCAATTGAAAATACCTAACTAAGTTGTTTAACACAAGTTAAATAAGTCTAATAGGTTCCGAATCTGTTTCTTGAAGAAACTCTATTAGAAAAAACCCCAGAAAGAACGACAGATGTGTTTAAAAGTTATTGAATGAGTTATTTCAGATATTAGAGAATAAGTTTTGAAAAACAAAACTAATTTAGTTATAGCGGCAGTAGGGCAGTAGGTATGAGAGAATTAACAAACAAGCACATCACACAAGGATTTTAACGTGGTAAAACCCCACCCAAACGGAGAAACATTCACGGAGGTCTCTACACCTTAAAATAAAAAAATCCACTAGAATGAGTTTAAGTTACAAGCAAGCAACGAATATTAAACACACCATACAAAACTAAATCTAAGTCAAGAAGTTATACCAACTCCATTATGTAACTCCAACTATTTAAGGCTCTGATTTGGTTCCTTTTTGTTCTTCAGCTTGTTTCCTTAACCTCCTTCTTTACGTCGACTCTGAAGTTGAAATATCTAAACCAACACACTAGTTTAAGTGTTGTGAGTGATGTGCCTACACATGTAAGTACTCATACACGCTTATACAAAGAGTTCCTATGAATTACAAATATCTCTAAGTATGAAATGCAAAATTTCACACTACTGAAAATGGATTTGATCTTTAATACTTTGAAAGTTTTAGATCTGTTGTCTTAAGAGTCTATAAAAAGGAAAAATCCTACGAATATTATTTATGCACAAGCTTTTCAAAATGAACAACTCATATCTGAAAACTTTACAACTCCTTTTTTAGTTTTGTAAAACAGAGAAGAGATTTGTTGGATAATATTTGATAAAAATAATTTTAAACCTGATCCAACAACAGAGGTTGATTTCTAACCTAAAGAAATCAAGGCTTAACAAATTACGTGATCGTATCACCTTAAATCAGTCCTACAAGTTTCTATATGAAGAAACGAGTTCTGATTTGAGTGATGGTATTAAGAAGAGAGATAACAACCAAAGAGCGGTTGAAATAGAACAATAGAAAACCTTCAAACTCTCAAATCTATTTTCTTGGACAATTTTGCAAGATTTTTTTTGGATTTCTCAATTTCTCTCTCTCTCTCTCTCTCTCTCTCTCTCTCTCTAAAACCCTAAGGTTTCCATGTATTGTAATTGAAGGGACTACGGGTCCTATTTATAACAATGGTGGAAGGAACTGGAAGTAGGTCTCAAATCAATGGCTGAGATTTGATCGAAAGTTTGAATTCAAATCTTACGACAGTTAATGCACCGCAATTAAACAAGTGTTGATTGGTTCAAACAAATAGTATTGGGATCAATCTTAAACACATGCAGACCATTGATAAGGATTGCTCCAACGATGATAAATGCATATCAAACAATCACAAATCTAGCCGCTCTAAGTGCAACACGTGTATGGCTTAATTACTCAAAGAATGCATGTTTTTAATGTTTACAAAATCTCATTTACTACCCCAATATTCTCTGACGCTTTCGGTTTCTACCCAACTCATATTTTAAGAATTATTGAATATTCAAATTCAACCCCAAACATTTTAAAAACCCTAAACTTATTTTTAGAAAATGATTTTAAATGTTTTTAAAAATACTATAAATTCCAATTAAATGTAGAAAAATGTTTTTAATTTAATTTTATCACACACACCTCATAAATGTAGTATGAAACTCAAAATATGGAATCCTAGAGTGTTGTGTGTTGTCTTTCTACCTATAGGAACATCTCCTTGTTGATGTAGCTTTATCTTTGAAGATTATGACAAGGCAATGAGGTTTAGGAGAAAATAAGGATGACACAAATTTTGTCTCTATTTCCAAATTAGATAAGATCCTATATATTAGACTCCAGTAAGTCACATATATAGTGTGCTTCATAATCAATGTAAACAAACATAAACGTGTGAAGGAATGATTAAGACACCACTAATGAAAGATCTCAAAGTCTATCGTAACTGTAAAAATGGTGAACTCATATGAAATTGACTTAACCTCATCAATAAATCAAGACCGTAAGTTATTTTTACACCAATGGCGCCCAAAACTATGTAATGTTTTTCAAGATTTTTATAGTATGTGCAAACCCATTGATCTTCAACTTAACTCTTTCAAAATCTCACATAGAACAATTATACTCTCAATTATTTTGAAGAAATTATTGCTCATTTGTAGCGAAGCATCAATGTTCAAGAAAATGGTCTGTCACTTCTATTTTTATGCGCCTTTAATCTTTTTAGGCTCTTTCCATTGCAAATGGTGGATTTTTTCACCAAAGACTTTGTCCTTTATAGAACGATTCCATTGCTTAATATGTAACAATTTTACCAAAAAAATGATTTTTAAATATGGGCAATGGTTCTTACATGCACAACTTTTTATTATCTCGTTTTCATATTTGGTATGTCTTTAAAGAAAAATTAAGATGAAAATACTATGATCAACATGTGACAGGTATGTGCAATACTCATTTAAGCTCGTGCTTGTGTGCATTAAAGGAGATAATAAGTCAAACATGTAGCAAGTTGTCATCAAATCACATCTTCATGACTCCACACATTATAAATCACACAAATGAAATGATGTCGCATCTCAAAAGACTACAAAATAGTCACGTGGATATGGATTGAATGCATGACCCTGACATTTTTAATGTTCATCCACATAAGGTGTAAAAAGAAATAAAAAATCTTTTTCGATTTTTCAAAAAGTTTATTAAAATAAAATATTTTTGCCTTTTCAACTATTTCTAAAAAGAAATTGAAAATCTTTTTGTATTTTTCAAAATTTTGTAAGGAAAACAAAACTCTTTTTGGATTTTTTGAAAAATATATCAAAATGAAAAATATAAGTATAATGATAGTACATACTAACAATAGGTTTATAAGATATGAGCATGAAAATCACCCTATTCTAGTAGAAAAATTCTCAGCCTCAATCATTGGGCCCAGTGGAATTCTCCAAAGGAGATGACATCCTATGAAAAACCTCCTTCAATTTTTTTAAAAGATTTGACTAAATATTCTACTTGCTCTTGAAAACTCTCAAAATCTCTCATTTGATGTGCGAGAGCATGTGGAACAACATCTGTGGGAGTGCGTGCGAGAACTCATGTGCTAGCAACCAGGGGAACATACATATAAGACATTCTCCATAGTTTAAAACAAAACTCTCTAAGGTGACCTCTTTGATTGAAATAAGAACAAACATAAATGGAATTGGGTTCACCTTCCTTAAAACATCTAGGACGAGATCTCTTATGTGGATTAGGTAGAGGGCCATACGGATCCAACACAAACTCAAAAATCGGCTCGGGTGCGATATGGGAAATAGATGAACCGTCGTAACCTATTCCTTGCCTCTCGATGTTATCAAAAGCAGGATTGAGGATCATCTTTCCTACCTTCTTAGACGTGTCCTCTAAAATGACCTCGACCTCCTGGGCACAATCGACATCACTCTTGAGTTGGGGTACATGTGCTTCAAGTTTCTCATTAGTCTTCAATAAAGATTGAAGATCTCCCATAAGACTAGCAACGGTGTTGATCAAATCAGTATTTTCTCGGACTAAAACAATCAACTGCTCACATAAAGAAACCTTCACCTTCTCGAGTTGACTCATCGATGCCTTACACTCTTTTAAATCTTTCACCTATTTTTCCAAATGTAACACCATAAAAGAAAAATCTTTATTTAGCATTTTAGTTTTCAAAGTCACAGTGTAAAGATCACTAAACACCATTTGGAGACACCTTCTCCCTCATTCAAAATACCATCCTCACTCTCACTATCTCTTGAATGAATCAAAATATCAGCGAGGCTTTCTTATTTAGATATGTCTTCATCGACGTGGGACAAACTAAAAGTGCTAACGTGACTATACATGAATGCAACACATGGTTAATGTGGAGATTCTTCCCCCGAATCAACCGAATCGATGTCACTAGCGCTAAGAGTGGCTTTATTCACAACTTTCTTGCTCTTTCTCTTTAGCCTAGTGGGACACTCATGTGTCTTGTGTCCTTTACCCTCACATTCGAAACATTTAATATCTTCCTCCTTCTCTCCCCCCGCTTGTTCCCTCATTTTTATTTTATTTTCTCAAAAATCTTTTCTTTGGAAGAATTATCTTTGGAAAATTTGAGAAACTTTTTGATTTTTTTTGCAAAAAGGGACAAGTCATCAAAATGAATGTCATCCTCAGATTCGAACTCACAAAGTTAATCTTTCTTATTTTTGTTTGTTTGAGTCTTTAAAGAAATTCCTACTTCGTTAGGTTTAGTAGTTTTAGGGAACATATCAATCTCATACATTTGAAGATCTCCTATAATTAAGTACAACGGCCTTAGGAATAAAGCGCGTAGGGATCAACCTCAAAATTTTCTTAACAACTGTCGTCTCCAGAATTTCCTCACCCAAATTAAATCTCAAATTAACTATGGTCGACAAACATGCCTAAAACTCATCACATGACTCGGGATCAACCATGGTCATGGTCTCAAATTGGGTGGTCAAATTTTGAAGCTTAGATGCCTTTCCAGCCTTTGTACCCTCGTGTGTGAGTTGTAGAGTATCCCAAGCTTCCTTAAATGTGGTGCACATCATGATGCGGTGGAAGTCGTCAGGGGTGATGGCTTCGAAAATAGCATTTAGTCTGCGAGAGTTGAAATTACTCCACTTAAATTCATCCTCTATCCATGAAGAGATAGGTTTAGGGCCAACGACATTATCAACAATGACAATGGGAGGAGTCCACCCTCTCTCACAAACTAACCAAACACGTTCATCTATGGCTTTTAAGGCAGACCTCATCCTACCTTTCCAGTAAGCATAATTGGAACCATCAAAGATGGGAATTCGATTATACAGATTATTCATTAAAATCCATCTTTTCAAAGATCAACAATTTTAAAAAAATGATATCAAATAAAAAATTTTACGAAAAAAGATCATGCGATAGAATAGTGCTCTCTCGTACCAATTTGAGAGTGATTTTTCATGATCTTGATGAATGATTTATATAATTAATTGTCCAAACACAAATTCAATTTTATCTTATTATCCTAAGACATGCATCTAAGTGATAAGTCAGATATGCAGAACATGCAATCACATGACAATTGAGGAAAAATCACTTTTCAAGGAAAAACCTTTATTTCTTCACTTTATAAATTTTACAAGACAGTCGACTTATAATGCTACTTGATATGAACCAAAAATAAAATACACAGTCATCGCAGAATCTCTAAGGAATACTCCTCAATCCTGAGCAGTCCACAGGTGGTGGTCCACCCTCGGTATCCACCGATTAGTCTTTAGCCTTCAGTCTTCAATCGTGGAGATTATCTTTACCCAATGATTATATCTCAACAAGGTTCAAATGGATTCACAAGAATATATTTTGGGATGTGTTTGTGAATTAAAAGTGTTTTATATGCTAAAAGTGTTGAAATCATTTGGAACAGATATGCAAAATTTAATTTATCAAAAGTCCCATAAAATTTGGAAACAAAATAAATATTTATAGCTCGTGCATAAAATTAGAGGCGATGGTTCGTTCGAACAAAAATGAGGCTCGTTCGAATGAGAAAGGCAGTTCATTTGAACAAAAATAGAGTTCGTTCGAACGACAAGGCCATCTCGTTTGAACCAACTTCAAATAACCTTAAAATGATGAAAAATAGTACGCCCTTGTTAGACGCAACTTAGAAGTAGAGATCAAATGATTCTTCGAAAGACTTTGAGATCTTGTTCGAATTAGAATGCTTCTTGTTTGAATGAGGTCAGCGAACTTTGAAATTTTTTTAATTAAAAAACTCCCTCGATTTTTAAACTTAAAAAAAAAAATCCTATTTCAGTTATAATAAAAATAAAGCATCCCAAAATAAATTTCATGAATAAATTTAAACATAAGTTGAATAATATGTTTGTGCGATGTGGGGAAGTCTTCAATCTTGGAGTCGGTTTGTCGTGACGGTACGTGACGGTTTGTATCGGGATACGCTGAACTATCCTAAGTGGCAAATAAAACAATAACAAATCCTAAGCTAGAATATTTTTCCTTATAGAAATAGTTACTAACCAACAGTTACAAGGATTAGTGCATGGAAGGAAACCAGAACAAGGAAATATGATGCAGGGTCAAACTCTTACAATCTTGGAAAATGCAGACTCAGAAAAAGAATTATGTCGTTGAAGGTAATGTCTCTTTTTAAAATCTTTTGGAACATATATTAATTGATTTTGGATCTATGCACTCATTCATTAGTACTATTTTAATATGATTACTGAAATTAATGCTTCATCATTTAGATTATCCTCTATCTATAGGAATGCCAAATGGAAACTTAGTACTAAATAATCAAGTTTGTACTGAATGCACAATAGAAATAGGAACTAGAATTATTACCATTGATTTAATAGTATTAGATATCAAAGGATTCGATCTTATTATTAGGATGGACATCTTGTGATCAAAATTTTGGTCATATTTATTGTTATATAAAGAGAGTGAATTTTAGAAAGCCCCAAAGAGAAACCTTATATTTTTGAGGTAAACAGTTAGAATTTGTGTGTAATATGTCATCTTCATCTCTTTGAATTTTAGATAAGTATGGTGATGTTTTTTCTCGGGGAATTACCTGGTATACCCGCACCAAAATAAATAAATTTTGTAATTGACCTATTACCAAATAAATTCCCTATCTCTACACTTGCTTATCGAATGTAACTTTATAGTTACGGGAACTTAGCACCCAATTGGACGGGTTATTAGAAAAAAGGGTTTATTCGTCGATGGGACATTTGCTTGTGTATTGCTATCAAAAACTGAATCAAGTAACAATAAAAAATAAATATCCATTACCTAGGATTGGTGATTTATTTGATCAACTACGAGGATCGAAGGTATTTTCAAATATATATTTAAGATCCGACTATCATCAACTATCAATGAAAATAATTTGCAAAGATGCGCGATTCGACTGGACTGCGAATGCGAACAATCATTCCAAACCCTAAAGGAAAAATTGACTATAACATTTGTTCTTACTATACCTTCTAGTGATGTTGGTTATGATGTATTCACTAATGCCTCTTTATAAGGATTATGATATGTACTTATGCAACCAGGAAAGGTAATAGAGTATGGGTCTTGTCAGGTAAAGACTCATGAATTTAAGTGTCCGGTCCATAATTTAGAACTTGCCACAATAGTTTTTGCAATGAAAATATGGAGATGTTATGAGTACATAGAAGAGTTCCAAGTATTCTTTGACCAAGTCTTGAATATATATTTCCCAGAAGGAGTTAAATCTTCGGTAAAGATGACGGATATAATTTTTAGAAGATTATAAATTTTGATTACAATATCATCCAAGAAAAGACAACGTAGTAGAAGATGCATTGAGTAAAAAATCAAGAGGAAGGTTGACAAGAATATTTTCATACGAGGTTATGACTACGATAGAAGAGTATAATCTATAGAGAGAAAATGCAGAAGTTCCAATTGTTCTCCAAAACATTATTGCATATCCCACTCTTTATAAGAAAATAATAGAACACCAACCAAATGGTAACAGAGAAGGAAATAAAGATTGGACATATATCCAAGGAAGAGGATTATGATTTAGAAATCTATTATGTGTACCCTCTGTCCCCATTCTAAAAGAAGATATTTTACAAGAATCTCATCACTCAAAATTCATCATACATCCAGGAAACACGAAGATGTATCACGATCTAAAAAGACAATATTTTTGGCAAGGAATGACACATGATATCACTAATTTTGACCTATTAACAAGTAAAAATTGAACATCAAAGTTCTAGAGTATTATTACATACACTACCCATCCCATAATGGAAATGGGATCATATTACGATGGACTTTGATAGTGGCTTACCTACAATATCTCTAGGTTATAACTTGATTTCGGTAATCGTAGATCTCCTGATCAAGTCAACATATTTTTTCCAAGTCAAAACTATCGATTCTTTTTAGTGACTCAACAAACTACATATCTGAGAGATCATTAGAGTCCATAAAGTACCTTTATCTATAGTATCAGACCGTGATTTTTGATTTTTTTGGATAATTTTGGCAAACACTACAGCATGCCATTGGCACCAAACTTCATCTAAGGATGACTTTTCATCCTTTGGATGATGGACAATAAGAAAGAATAATTCAAACATTAGAAGACATTTCGAAAGCTTATACCTTAGATTTATCAGGAAGGTTGAGTGATCACTTAGCATTAATTGAATTCTCCCATAATAATATTTATCAAGCCAACATCGAGAGGACCCCTTATAAAGCACTTTATGGTCGACCATGTCGTTCCCCATTATGTTGAAATGAATAAGGAGAAAATAATATTTTTTACGTAAAATAAAAGAAGAAATGATAAAAAATATACGATTGATTTAAGAAATATTATAAGAAGCTCAAAATAAAAAAAAATTATGAGGACAATATGACAAAACCCTTGGAATTTCAAGTATAGAAAATGTATTTTAAAAGATATCCCCACGAAAGGGAATTATATGATTCATAAGGAAATGAAAATTATCACCACAAAACAAACATGACACCAATAGCATATCATTTAGACCTACCTGCAGAATTATCCAAGATACACAATGTTTCACGTGTCATAATTAAGAAAGTATATACTTGATCCTAAACATATGAATACTTGGAAAGTAATGTCAGTCTAACCAAACCACGATTTTTATGAAAACCTATTAGGATTCCATATTCTTATAACAAAGTTCTTCGCAACAAAACCATTCCTTTAGTGAAGATTCTTTGGAAGCATTACGGAGTAGAATAAGCAACTTGGGAAACTAAGGATGCTATAAAACAACGATATACTGAATGCTTTGAAGGTAATTTTTAGAAAAAAAATTATTTAGGTAGGTAGATTATAAGAACCCGTATTTTCAATATACGATTTATGTCGTCTATGTGTAATTCCCCGTATTTTTGAAGGATTTTATTTTAATTTTGGAATTAGAATTAATTAAATTAAATGGAGAAAATTTATTTATAATTAATTCGGATTTAAATGTAATAATTATTAGCGTGATGAGAGTTAGTATTTATTGATGATAATTATGTTGAATATTACTTAGCGAGTAAAGTAATATATGATTAAGAAAATATTATTATGGCCGGGAGTGAAAAATACGGCAGTTAGAATATACTTAGTTGGGACGAACATGTGAGTCGTATCGGTATTACTTTATTGGATTAAAAAGATAATTTATTTTTAAGTAACTCGTATGACCATTTTGAGTGCATCAATGAGTCGAAAAGAGTTTAAATAGTCAGAAAACTCTACTCGGGTGTTTTATTTGGGTTTCGAGCTAATTTAGGCCAAACCAACACTCTAGAGGGGTATTTTAGTCTTTTGAGATTTTTGGGAATTAAAATGGATGAAAATAGAAAATTAAAAAGGAAGAGTACGTGGATATTAGTCCATCTGTGAGTTTCCAAACCTACGTGATAGAGAGAGAGAACCAAAGAGGAAGAAGAAGAACTCCATAGGAGCCCAGGGATAAAGACTCAAGCTCTCACACCAAAAATTACACCAATGCATAGATCGTGAAGAGAGGATCACCCCTATACCAATTTCATCCGGCAAATCATAAAGTTCACAAAAGGCAAGTGTTTATCTTGATGACTTTTTAGAGCATATATGATTCATGTTAATGTAGTTGATGGAATAACCATGATATTATGAATTTGGGATTGAAATTGGGTATTAATCCTTAATTGGGAGTATAGGTTAACATGTAGTTGAATAACCATATTTTGGGTATGATAATTCTGGGTTTTATATGTTGATTTCACGAAATTAAATTTGGGATTAAATTGTTGTTAATGGAGGTTATTGTGACACCTCGCCTAATTAAACACTGAGTGGCTACTCCCTTATTAAATTAATACAGAATATCAAGTTGGTTCAGTCTTAGCATCACTCTCGAAAATGTTTAATTAATTACTAGCCACCAAATATTTCATTTAGAGAGATGCCAAATTTTATTAAATAAGTTAACAATTAACGAAGAATTAAGTCATCAACCATTAATTACATAAACAATCTCATGTGAATAACCAACGAAATGAAATAAATCGAGTTTGGACTAAACACTCCAATAATAATAATACCAGAGTAACTAAAGTCCCAATACAAGAGTCTGGATAAATAAACTAATATCTGAAATAATGAAAGTCTGTAACTACAACCTCTAAATAAGAATGGGCAACATGCCCTGACTGATATGATTGACTCTGAAGGAATCAAAGATAAATGTGGAGGTATCTAATACCGAGATCCTGTAGCTTCCACAACAACTACAGAACGTTTTCAGAATGAAACTTCTATTCTAGGCGTCCCTGTGGATGGACACCTAAAAGGTTTTACAAAAAAGAATTTGAAAGCAAATGGGTCAGAGTCCGAGGTGAAAATATTTTAAAAACAACAAGTGTTTAAATTACAATATTAAACAACACATATATTAAACATGTTAGTCATGTGCCCTCACTTGAGGTCCTCACCCCTCAACTATTGTGCACGCTTATCGCATCCTTTAAATTTCACCTAGTTACACAACTACCTGACTAGTCTATTCTACCCCCATCTAGACGGTACTTACTTTAGATGCCACCCATTTTATTTAAATAGGATATATTCATAAGTCACACATTCAATAATCAGATTACTTAGCTCAAGTATCAGTTAAGTGTACATTGTTCTTAACTCCATTGAATTCCTTAATTATTCACATCTATTAAGTAGCGGTGAATCAGTCACAAGTACATATATAAGTCATCCATTATATATATACACATATGGAACCCCTAGGCTAAGCTGCGGTGCACGCATACTCTGCAATCGAATCTCGGTGCGTCTCATACATAAGGATCACGTGTTCCTAATCACTCAGGAACCATTTCAATACAAATCACACATAGTGGAGGCGAACATAGTTCACCTACCCATGGGTCACGCATATACCTACTCTCCCATGGTCAGCTGACTTATCGACTCATAAATAATTCATTCACATTCCCATGTCCTTAAGGTACTAGTCTAAATCCCCCCGAAGGCACACAAAGATAAGACGCTCCATTCTCGAAAATCAACCTCTCGTGATAGCAAGTATGGTAGGTGTGTATACTAAGTATTTCATTATATTATTATAGGTATATTCCAGCCCCATATCGTATGTCTCACACATATAATAATATCGTCCCATTTATTCTACACAATAGATTTTAACGCGATAATTCTCGACGTATAGCTCCGAATACATACCCTATCCCAAAAGGTTACTAAGTCCCCCGCTAGTCTCTAAGGTTATCTCAGTATTTAAAGTTTTCCCCTTTTAGTCTTTAACCTCAAGTTATAATTGGAGAAAAATATATTCAGGTTCTCACAACTTACAATCGTACCTTATTAGTCGGATATTCGTAAGTCTACCACTTAACCTCAATTAAACCTAATAATTTTTCGGGCTTCAAATACCATCCTACTGATCTTCCCTAAGTACCAATATGCTCAATCAATCATCACTAAAGAATTCTAAAGGTTGGAAGTTATTCAAGTATTTAAAGGAAAAATACTTCACTTTTTCTAGAGGGGTCGATCGATTGAAAAAATGGGTCGATCGATCGACATGCTTAGATCGATCGATCGATCAAGCAGTTATCTGTCCAAAATTCTTTTAACAGTTACGGGATTCTACCATTTTTACACCTCCAAATCACATTACAACGTCCTAAACTCACCAAATGAGTATACTAATCATGAAACCAACATTACTACACCAGTCTTAACGTTCAAGATTTATCAAAACGCACATAGATTATAGATTTCTTGGATTAAAAGTCATTAATAATACTATAACCCTAGTTTTTTATCATCTCTTAAAAAATCATTATAAATCTCAATTTAATTTCGTGATTTGCTAACTCTTAGTTTATAATTCTTTCACTTAATGATTCCAGAAGGTTAACTACATACAAACCTATCCAAGTTCATGATTTAGTCTCCAATTTGACATTATCACAATTATTCATAATTTGTGTTCAAATTTAATTTATCATGTAGAACATATGCCATAAATCTTTGCAAGATAAATCAATTGCTTCAAAAATAAAGATTCTGGTCCTTTGAAGCAGACGGTATGGGAGTGATCCTCTCTTTTCGATCTATCCGGTGGTGGTGACTGATAACTTTGACTTTTGTGTGTAGTCGTCGTTTGAAGTCAAGTTAATCAAAACCTCAAATACCTACAAATATATAAAAAACTCAAGTGTAGAGGTAAGTAAGGGTATCAATCCACGTCAAGGGGGTAAGCTAGAGACAAACTCAATTGTAATTCAATTTTTATTTTCTTTTTGGAATTTTTCTTTTCTATTTTTTTAGCCTTTTCAAATATTAAAACAATTAGGGTGAGGATGGGAAATAACACTAAACTAAAATGAAAGATCAAATTACAAACTAAAAATTGACTAAAATGAAAAACAAAGTCTAACACAAAAATATGAGATAAATGAGGTAAATAAATGTGAGAACAATCAAGGAGGGGGAGCACACCACAAATTTTATCTATTATAATTAATTAATTTAATTAATTGAATTCTCCCAAATTAATATCAAATTTAAAAATCAACTCTCGTTGCAAATGTAATTTTAATAGTAACCTTTTAGAAAATTAAGTTTAATACCCCACAACTCTAGAAAAATAGATCTACACTCCTTTTAATTAATCACTCGCTAGGATCGATCGATTAAAATTTATGTAAATCTTAGAAAATAAATTTAGAGTTGAAATTCATGTAATAATACCCCACTTAAGAAACCCCAATCTCTAGTTCGAATCTAAAATGAGTATTATAACTAGAATTTCGATTTTCTCTCAAAATTCATTTACCCTCTCTCGAGGTGTAAATTTAAGGGTGAGTGATCAAAATTAATATTCAAAGGAAATTTTAAAGTAATCAAACTAATTAAATTAAAATAACATCAAATAAGGGTTTCCTCCCACCCCTTGAAAGGGGATTTAGACTAACATGGTATGAGATTTGACAAATTAATAATCAAAGGCATAAAATAAATGAGAAGAGAAGAGAACAATCAAACCCAATCTCTTGAAGTGAAATTGAACTCTTATTTCCTTGAAATCAAGGACAATCCATCCAATATGAGCATCCAACAATAATCAACTCAATATAATACTCAATTGAATTGCTCACAATTTATCACTCAATAATCTCTAGAAAAGAAAAATAAAAACTATTTACAAAAATAATTTCTACCTAATTTATTTTCTACTCTAGCTATCTCTCTCTAGAATTCTCTCTACAAAATTGATTTTCTAAAAGCCTTTTTTTGTATTTATTGAATCTAAACTAAAAACTTACAAAATAAAAATAAAAAGGATAGTGGATGAATTCATAATGGACAATTAAATAATAAAAGAGATTTGCTGAAAATGCAAATCCTAACATTATAAAATTGTACATTAGAACTCGTCCAAAGAAATAAATTCTAGATCATTTCTTTATATTGAGATAATTGCTAAAAATACAAAATCTCAACATAAAGGAATGGGTTAGAATTTACCTCCCATAAGGGATGAATGCAACTACATCAATCTATTTTTAAATAATTGCTAAAATTGCAAAAATTCATTATAGAGGGGTGGGGTTGAATTTATCGTATAGATAAATTTCACTACACACCTCTATATTGAGATATTTGCTAAAAATGCAAATACTCAACATAGAGGGATGGAGAGAAATTTATCCCACAAAGCTTAAAAACTAATTTGGAGATCTTTTCATCAAATGGTCTTCATCTCTTTAAATAGTAGGTATGGAGCATGGGGGTAATTTGGGTAGGTTTAATGTGTAAGAGGTGTGTATGGGGAAAAGGTGTAAATATTTAGGGAATTATGCACACATGTGCATGGGTTGTGTGAGGTCATGTGGGAAGTGAGGATAAAAACAGATTTAGTTTAGAGGGGTAGTTGGGAGCATTTTTGGAATTGGGGGTTAAACGAATTAGTTGGGTGTAGTTTGGGAAAATGGGTAAAAGGTTGGTTTAAATGGCATGTGGGTATTAAGTGTTTAGTATTTGTTGGGTTTATTGTTTACATTTGGCAGGTGATGAATCGTGAATAGGAGATGGGAGGTCAAATGGGTTAAAAGGCTTTGGGTTTGATTGGTGGGGTGATGAGAAGGTTGGGTTAAGTTGTCCGGGTTGCATTGGTTTGAGGTTCGGTGGGTTGGGGTTCTGGCAGGTCCGGCGGGTTAGGGACTGCGGGCAGGTGGTTTTGGGACAGAGGGGTTGGGGTTCGGATCTTGGCCGGGGATGGGTTGAGGCGCAGGGGGCTGGGTGGTGAAGTCGGGTTTATGGGTTGGACCGGGTATCAGGTTTTGGGTGGACGCTAGATCAGGAGGTAAGGTGGGTTGAATGGTGAGGGATAATGAGAGATGGGTGTGTTGGTTTAGGGAAGAAAATGAAGTTGGGTGAGGGTTGTGTGTGCGAGGGTGTATGAGATGTAGGGGTGAGGGTGAGGTGAGTTGTTTGGGTGTGGGATAGGGTGTTGGGTGGTTGTGTGTGTGTTTAACTTATGACCCTAAAACTAAAAAATAAAATAAATCAAAATAAAAATTTAACTAAAATAAAAAACAAAAATTAACTAAAATAAAAATGACACAACATGACACACTAAACAAACTCTAAAAAAAACTAAACACAACTAAAATAAAAACTATAAAAATAAAAACTATAAAAATAAAAACTAATAAAATAAAAAAAATAAAAAATGAAATATTAATAAACTAACTAAAAGCTACGAAAATAAAAGAAAATATAAAAACTAATACACGAAGCGCTAAAAAAATATAAAAATTCTAAAAATATATACATTACCCGATAAAATAAAATAATAAAATTGTAAGGACATAATTTTATAAATGTCCGGGGTAGATTCTAGGAATTTTCTATTTTTCTCCTAGATCACAGTTCATATGTCTGATACCGCTACATTCGGCACGTCAACACGATCATCCTCGACGACCTGTATCCGAATTCAATGCAACCACTACATGCAACGTGCTACTCAGCTCATTCCCACTACTCCACTACGCTCTATCAGTAAAATGTTTTATTGGAGTTTTATATATTTGCATAAATATTTGGGAAATGTTTTTGAAAATTATTTTTGAAGTCTGGATTAATTTTTTATCAAAAGCAGAATTTTTTCTAAGTGTAGAAGCGAATGGCCTCGATCGACTTTGAAAGTCGTTCGCGCGAGATAGACATGTGGCGCGATATCGTTCAAATGACTTCTGTCCTTCGTTCGAGCGACATTCTATCTCATTCGAGCGACATGCTATCTCGTTCGAATGAGCCACCGCCTCGATTTTTGTATAAATATCTGATCCCCTTCTACACGTTTTTTCAAGTCTTTCTGTAATCTCAATATTCTGCAAAATCTGCCCAAAATAAGACTTCACCTTTTAAGGTTTTCTAAACCTTTTTGATTCACAAAATCATTCCCATATATGTGTGTGAATCTTTAAACCTTCAAGAAGGTCGTTTACTCATCTGGAGTACTTTGTGAGGAAGCCGCTCTCTTCGTCACTGCTGCCCTACTGGAAAGGGATAGTTCCAGCCGCCGACAACAGAACCGACACCCGAGGGTATTTCTATGTAACTGTATTTTCATTGTAATCCGTTGTAAGCCGTTCTCTTACAAAAATTATTGTGAAAATAAAAGGTTTTTCCCCTTTGGGGATTTTTCCTCTTATATGTGTTCTTGCATGTTTCATCATCGTATTTAATCACATATAGATGCATGTTTAGGACTTAAGTGGTAAAATCCGTGTTTAATTAAATAACTTCCTTATTTGAACGCAAGAGCACTCTTCTCATATTGGTATCAGAGCCAGTTACACAATTTTATCGTGTAATTTTCCGCAAAATTTTTCTAAGATATTAATTTTCTGAAAAATTGATTTTTGAAAACGAGTGTGTTCATTATGGAGAAGTTATATAATAAAATGCTTGTTTATGACGGGACAAACTATGCATATTGGAAAGCCCGCATGAGGTCTACTTTAAAAGCCATTGATGAACGTGTCTGGATTTTGGTTGAAAGAGGGTGGACACCTCCCTCCGTCACCGTTGACAATGTGATCAATTTAAAACCTGCCACCTCTTGGACTGAAGACGAATTTAAATGGTCATCATTCAATTCTAAGGTTCTAAGTTCTAATTCTGGGTCTGTCACACCTGATGAGTTCAAACGTATAATGACGTGTACCACGTCAAAAGAGGCATGGGATGTTTTACAACTCACCCATGAAGGAACTAATGCTGTGAAAGAGTCTAAATTGCAAAATTTGACAACTCAATTTGAAACCATCACCATGCATGAGGCTGAATGTTTTGATGATTTTTATGATAGACTTTCTGACATTGTTAATACTAGCTTTAATCTTGGTGAACATATTCCTAATGCTAGAGTTGTTAAAAAGATTCTTCGTTCTTTGCCTAAGCGTTTTATCCGTAAAGTCACTGTGCTAAATTCTATGGGTAATTTAAATATGCTAAAATTGGAAGAACTTGTAGGAGATTTGCAAACATATGAAATTGGTATGTTCCCTAAAACTGATAGGTCTAAAGATAAGGAAATTGCACTTAATGCCCAAGAGAGAAAGAGTGAGGGGTCGGCTAGAAAGAGGGTAGAGTCATCTAGAAAGAGAGAGACTGACACGTCAGATTTTGATTGTGATTTTGACTTAGATGATTTGACTCTTTTTGCAAAAAATTTCAAGAGGATTCTCAAATTTAAGAAAAATGGCAATTTTAAAGATAAAAAGAAATTTGAGAAAAATAAGTTTGAAAAGAAAAATGAAAAAGTTTTTAAAGATCCTCTTAAGAAAGAAAGTGAGAGATGCTTTGAGTGTGACGGTAGGGGTCATAGAGCCTTTGAATGTGCCACACGTCTGAACAGAGAGAAAGGGAAAGCCGTCCTTAATGCTACCCTTAGCGAAGACAGTGAGGTCGAGTCGGTGGATTCTGGAGTCGAGTCACCGCATGAGTGTAACTTCACCGCATTCATGGCTAGTCATGTGAGCACTTCTAGTTCTCCTCACGACGATGAGGATGATGCTTCACAGGGACACCTCGACAGTGAGAGCGATGTGAGTGAGGGGGAGGATGACACAAGTAAGAGCGAGAGTGATATTCAACGCGCCTACGCTGAGTTATATTCTGAGTCATTTAAAACTAAAATGCGTAACAAAGCGTTAGTTCTTAAGATCACCGGCTTAGAGGAAGATTTAAGAAAAGCTAGAGAGAGAGAGAGTCCTCCACCTGCACCGCCCTGAGAGAGAGAGAATCTGCCTGTATTGAGAAAGAGAGTTTGTTTAGAGAGAGAGAGAGAGTAATTTTGAGAAAGAGAGAGGGGACTTGACTAAACAAGTGGCTAGTCTTACGAGTGAGATCCATTCCTCCGTGGAGACTCGGAAGAAACTTGAAGCCCTTGTTGCCCAGCTGACTCATGATCTTGAGAAAGCACGGGAAGTCAAGGTACAAATCGAGGACAAGTCTGGGAAAATAGGAAAGATGCTCCTCGGCCCCGCTTTAGGTTTTGGTGATAGGCAGGGAATTGGGTATGATGGTGCCTCCACATCCCAAAATGCACCCGGACCAGTTCCTGAATTTACTACGACTCCTTATGGCCATCGTCAAAAACCTCACAGGAGAGTTCGACCAAGAAAAGCAAACCAAGGTCCGCCTTTGACTGTGTTCTTTTGTACTTATTGCAAAAGAAAAGGCCACCTCAGGGAGTTTTGCTATAGCATGGGTCGGACACTACTGCTCCACCACGTCATACTGATGAGTTTTCTAGTCTGAGAGAGCGAGTTGAGTTCTTAGCTGCCACATCTCAGAGTTTGATGGAAGAATTCCGACGGATGTCTTTGCTGTTAGTGAATGCTTCTCACATTTCAGCTAAAACCAACAACAACAAAGGCAAACAAAAGGTCACCACTTCTTGGGTACCTAAGAAAGATAAAAAGGCCTTCGTTTTTTATGTCGCTCTCAAGGCACATAATACCTCACAGTGGTATTTTGACAGTGGGTGCTCCAGAAATATGACAGGTGATACCTCATTTTTTACATCTCTTGAGGATTATCAATATGGCAGAGTTACCTTTGGAGATGGGAGCAAGTCTAGCATTGTAGGACGTGGTACTGTAGAGTTACCCAGATTTCCTAAGCTAGAGAATGTGTTGTACATCAAAGGTTTAAAAGTAAACCTTCTCAGCATTAGCCAGCTGTGCGACACTGACTTTGCAGTAAAGTTTGACCGGGACGCGTGTAATGTTTACAATCAAGCCGGTAAACTCTTAATGCAAGGGGTGAGGACCGAGGATAATTGTTATGGGACTGTGCCTACTTCCTCACTTGTCTGCAACAGCGCCACGATCACTCCTATGGATATGTTGTACCAACGTCTAGGTCACGTAAATAATAGGAATCTCACTCGCTTAGCTAAAAAGGACCTAGTACGTGGCTTACCATCTCTTGGAAGGCCAACTTTGACGGTTTGTGGACCCTGTCAGTTGGGAAAACAAATTCGTAGTCCCCATAGGAAGTTGCATTCCATTACCACCTCTCGTGTTCTTGAGCTTATACACATGGATCTTATGGGTCCCACTCGTACCGAGAGTCTGGGTGGTAAGAGGTATATCCTCATGATGGTGGATGATTTCTCCAGGTACTCCATTGTAGGTTTTCTGAGAGAGAAATCCGATGCTGTAGAGTTTCTAACGACCAAGTGCCGTGTCCTGCAAAATCAACACGGAGTCACTATTAACAGGATACGTAGTGACAACGGCACTGAATTTAAGGAAGCAAAGGCAGATTTGTATTGTGATAGCCTTGGGATCAAACATGAGTTTTGTTTTGTGAAGACTCCTCAGCAAAATGGGATTGTTGAGAGAAATAATAGAACTATCCAGGAAATGGCTAGATCTATGCTTCTAGGTCGTAATGTTTCTAGGAGATTTTGGGCAGAGGCAGTGTCTACTGCATGCCACACGGTGAATAGGGTTTACCTGCGTCCACACACACTTAAGACTCCTTATGAATTGTGGACAGGCAAGAAACCCAACCTGGTATATTTCCGTGTTTTTGGGAGTAAACGCTACATCCTACGGGATATAGAGCAATTAGGAAAGTTTGACTCCCAGAGCGACGAGGGAATATTGCTAGGATATTCATCTAATAGCAGAGCATATCGGGTTTTTAACCTGAAGAGCTCTAAGGTTATGGAATCAATAAACGTCACCGTGCAAGATGACGAACCTCCAACGATTATTGATCCTAACCTTCAGTGTGAGGATGAGGACTCGTCTGACAGTGCTCCACTTGTCCCCCACCCACACTCTGTGGTCCCCACTCCTGTGTTAGGGGACACACCCACTTGGGTTCGCAAGAGTCATGACCCGTCTGCCATTGTTGGCGATCCCACTCTAGGGGTCAAGACTCGTGCTCAGCTAGAGAACGTTGTTAGCCATCTTTACTACACGTCCAAAGTCGAGTCCAAGTGAGAGTGCAGCTACAGCGGAAATATTGCGACTTCTCAAATAAAAACCAATTTTAATTAATCCCAAATTTTAGTTAAACCCTAAGACATGCATCTAGATGATTTATCAAATAAAATATAGCATGCAGGATAAAAACAAACAATTTCAGGAAAAATCCCCCAAAGGGGCAAAACCTTTTTAATTCACTATAATTTGTAAGAAAACGGCTTACAATCGGATTACAATGAAATACAGTTTGACTAAGAATTACCCTCAGGTATCGAATTCTGTAGTCGGCGGCTGGAAATATCCCTTTCCAGGAGGGCTGCAATGAAGAAGAGAACGGCTTCTCCAAAAGGGTGTGAAACAGAGATACCCGCAGGTGTCGGTTCCTATGTCGGCGGATGGAATTTTCCCTTTCCAGGAGGGCAGCAGTGAAGAAGAGAACGGCTTCTCCACAAGGGTTGAACAATAGCAAAGCTTGTGTTCTAGGGTTCCAAAAGATTCACAAAAGTAATTGGGATTTTTGGTGTGAATCAAAAAGAGTCTTGGGACTCAAAAAGGTGAAGACTTAGAGTATTTAGGACTCTGAAAATCGTCTTGAAAAGTCTTAAAAAATAACTCCCCGAAGATGGCTTTAAATAGGAAAACTTTGAGCCTAAAAAATCTCCAGCAAATCTGGCCGAATTTATCCCAGACGGACCGGTCCGGTTCTGAGGCGGATTGGTCCGGTCAAGCGGATCAGTTCTTTTATTTTGGCCTTCATCGGTTCGCTTGCGGTCCGGGGTATACTGGATCTGCAGCAAGCGGATCGGTCCGGTATGGGGCCGGATCGGTCCGGTTTTCCCAGAAAAATAAAATCATTTTAAAAGCCTCATTTTGCTTTATAAACTTACTTCTTATTTTTATAAAAAACATTTTATAAAAATTTCCCAATACTAAATATGAACTTTAAGGAACGTAAAAACAAAATTTTACCAAGTTCATTCTCGCAGAGGCTATGATGTTGAAGACGCTTTGATATTCGGATCCGTTGATGTAGATGCGATCTTGAATTTCTTCAACAGTGTAACGGCGTATGACATACATATTAATAATGGACAAAAATGTCCTTACAAATCTCCCCCTATGTCTATGGCGGTACATACATAAAAAATATCCGAATTATCAACTTATGACCTATACAAATCTACCCTCCCATGAACCCTAAAGATGGAAAGATACAAAGGTATAAATCTTCATCGTTTGTTCTTCACTCTTCAACAATCATCAAATCTCAAAGCTTTTCTCATCAGGGTGTGCAACATATTGATCTTCAATCTTTATACCTACACACATGAGACAGAGCAAATACCACGTGACATATCGAGTTTGAAATGAGATAAACATAGATACCAGCATAAGTCAAATCTCAGATTTCCCCCAAAATTCAAACTCCCCCATAAAATGATAATTCTTTCTCCCCCTATTTATGATGTCCCCAAATAGACAAATGAGAAGAATGAATCAAATAAGCACAATCGGGGTGCCACGGTACACAAAAATAGAAACTATTTTTGAATATTTCAAAATTTTTCATACAAAGATAGGATACCAATATGAACAAAAATGATACAAAAATCACACCATGGATTTAGACTCAAACAACCAAGTCATGGAAATGGAATTAATGTGTGTGAACACATTCGATAGGTAAATCAACTCAATCAATCATATGTGCACGATGCATATGTGTACTCCTAACGAATGAACATCAAAAGTATCCTTAGGTGTAAAGATTGTTGAATTTAGATGACATCGACTTATGCAAATCAACAAATCAAAGTCAAAATGATTTTCACACCAATAACGTCCAAAACTATGTAGCGCATTTTTAAGCAATTCAAGGACGTGCAAACCCGTTTTAAATTCTCCAACCAAACTCCCTCATATATATATTCTTTTAGAGGTAATCTAAATTCTCAAACTTTGGAGAATTGGTGCAAAATGGCCCCTTTTTTGGCATGAATATCTTTTTATTGCCTTTCAATTTTTTTTCCGGACTCTTTTAACCTCTTTGGACCTCGGATAATAAAATTCCTCAATTTTTTAGGTCCTTTTTAATGGTGGCTTTTGCGCAAAGGATAGATGATTACCTTTCGCAGCCCCTCCCCGTTATCAAACAAGGCACACAAACTCACAAAAACGGTTTTTAAATGCACAATTTCCTTATCAAAATTTATCGCGCTTGGTTCATTTTAAGGAAAGGATTGAAGTGAAAACACCCAACCAACATGTGATAAGACAAGCACAATAATCAAACAAATCCGTGCATGTGTGCAATAAAGGACAAAGTGAGTCAAACATGTAGAAAGTAACACTATAGTAACTCAAAGACTCCAAACTTTGTAAAGCACAAGGATGAATTGACCTATTGTCTCAAAACACTATCAAATAGTCACATGAAAATAATGGAATGAAGTTGTGACTCGGTCATCCTAAGTGTTCATCCATAAACGGTGAAAACAAAAAACAAAAATCTTTTTGGATTTTTTCAAAAATTTTATCAAAATAAAATCTTTTTGTATTTTTTTTTAAAAAAAATTCAAAAACAAGAATTTATACAAAAAGTACAAGTCATCACACTAGTAAAAATATATCATGAAACCACAACTACTGTATGACAAACATGCAATCACAATCAACCAAAAGATTTCACATGGGGTGAATTACGTGCAAGCAAACGAGAATCGTGGACAAATAAACCATAAGCCTCTAAATCCGATTTTCTAACCCAAATAGATTTGTAACGAAGTGTGGGGGTTTTGGGAATCGAATTTATTCTTTCATTAACCTTCCTGGGTCCATTTAAAAGGTTGAAACAAAATCGCCTAAGATGACCTTGCCTACCGCAATGTGTGCAAGTGTAAATCGGGCGGTGTGTGTTACCTAAAGGTGGCCCTCTCCTCAAATTTATCGGTTGCTCTCTCCGAATTTGCCTAGGTGGGTCTCTCCTAATGATCCTAGGAGGTTCTCTCACGATGTTCCTAGGAGGCTCTTTCCTAACAACCTTAGGTGTCTCTTTCTTAACAATCCTAGGGGGTTCTCTAACACGTGTGGGAATGGGTGCACCATGTTTTTCAAAACCAATCCCACCCCTATCCTTTTTAATCTCGATAGTGCCTAAAATCTTATCAAGTTTTTCAGAGCTAGACTCCAAATCAAATTTCACCTTACTCGAATCTCTCAAACTTTTCTCAAGTTCATCTATCCTAGATTCAAGTACTCGTTTTGAATCCTCAAACTCTAAAAGCTCCTTTTTCATAGTCTCTATCAACCCTCTAAGACTATCTCTCTCACCCTCGACGTACTCAAGCTTCTCTTTCAAAATTTTCCCATGAGCCCTAAGTTCTTCAACTAAAAAATCATTATTTTTTATGGCACACTCTTTCAACTGAGCTTTCAGTTTCAAATTTTCTTTCTTTGTTTTCAAAGTTTCGGCATAAAGTTCATTGAAAGCAGTTTACAAGTCATGCTCATCTACACTTTCCTCCTCACTTTCATCCACACTCCCATCACCTTCACTATCACTAATCACATGGATGGGAAACTCTCGCCTAGAAGCATAAAAAACTTCTTCTTCCGAATCACTATCACTAAGGGTAGAAATATGAGAAATCGGTTTATTCAATTTCTTCTTTAAATTTGTGGTACACTCATGTAACGTGTGACCAACACCCTTACAACAAGGACACCTCTCAGATTCGTTTTCAACAGAAGATTTAAAACAGGAGTTCGTGTGAATTTTCCAATTAAATTTTTCAAAAATTTGACATCGAAGATCATCAAAACCATCAAAAGCCATTTTTGTGCGAAATCAGGATCAAAACACAATAACTTAGTGCAACCCGCTCTGATACCAATTTGAAAACGTGAGTAGACAAATTGTATCACAAAGAAAATAAATCCTTGAAAAATCAGGATCACGCGATAAATTAGCGTAACCCGCTCTGATACCAATTTGAGAGTGCAGCTATAGCGGAAATATTGCGACTTCTCAAATAAAAACCAATTTTAGTTAATCCCAAATTTTAGTTAAACCCTAAGACATGCATCTAGATGATTTATCAAATAAAATATAGCATGCAGGATAAAAACAAACAATTTCAGGAAAAATCCCCCAAAGGGGCAAAACCTTTTTAATTCACTATAATTTGTAAGAAAACGGCTTATAATCGGATTATAATGAAATACAGTTTGACTAAGAATTACCCTCAGGTATCGAATTCTGTAGTCGGCGGCTGGAAATATCCCTTTCCACGAGGGCTGCAATGAAGAAGAGAACGGCTTCTCCAAAAGGGTGTGAAACAGAGATACCCGCAGGTCTCGGTTCCTATGTCGGCGGCTGGAATTTTCCCTTTCCAGGAGGGCAGCAGTGAAGAAGAGAACGGCTTCTCCACAAGGGTTGAACAATAGCAAAGCTTGTGTTCTAGGGTTCCAAAAGATTCACAAAAGTAATTGGGATTTTTGGTGTGAATCAAAAAGAGTCATGGGACTCAAAAAGGTGAAGACTTAGAGTATTTAGGACTCTGAAAATCGTCCTGAAAAGTCTTAAAAAATAACTCCCCGAAGATGGCTTTAAATAGGAAAACTTTGAGCCTAAAAAATCTCCAGCGAATCTGGCCGAATTTATCCCAGACGGACCGGTCCGGTTCTGAGGCGGATCAGTCCGGTCAAGCGGATCGGTTCTTTTATTTTGGCCTTCATCGGTTCGCTTGCGGTTCGGGGTATACTGGATTTGCAGCAAGCGGATCGGTCCGGTATGGGGCCGGATCGGTCCGGTTTTCCCAGAAAATAAAATCATTTTAAAAGCCTCATTTTGCTTTAAAAAACTTACTTCTTATTTTTATAAAAAATATTTTATAAAAATTTCCCAATACTAAATATGAACTTTAAGGAACGTAAAAACAAAATTTTACCAAGTTCATTCTCGCAGAGGCTATGATGTTGAAGACGCTTTGATATTCGGATCCGTTGATGTAGATGCGATCTTGAATTGCTTCAACGGTGTAACGGCGTATGACATACATATTGATAATGGACAAAAATGTCCTTACATCAAGAATCATAAAGAAGCACTCAAGGATGAACACTGGATATCTTCTATGAAGGATGAGCTGCTTCAGTTTAAAAAGAATAATGTCTGGGAACTTGTCCCCCGACCTAGTGAGACTAATGTGATTGGTACCCGGTGGATTTTTAAGAATAAAATGGATGAAAATGGTACCATAATCCTAAACAAGGCTAGGTTGGTCGCTCAAGGCTACACACAAATAAAAGGTGTAGACTTTGGGGAGACATTTTCTCCTGTTGCGAGGCTTGAGTCCGTCCGTCTACTACTCGCCATCGCATGTCATCTGCGCTTCAAGTTATATCAGATGGATGTCAAGAGTGCCTTTCTGAATGGCATTCTACAGGAGGAGGTTTACGTGGAACAACCAAAAGGGTTTGAAGACCCTCAGCACCCGGAGCACGTCTACTATCTGAGAAAAGCCTTGTATGGTTTAAATCAAGCACCCCATGCTTGGTACGAGAGGCTTACTTCCTATCTCTTAGCCCGTGGCTTCAAGAGAGGGGGAGTTGATATGACGTTGTTCGTCAGGAGAGATGACGGTGCAATTTTGGTTGCCCAGGTCTATGTGGACGACATAGTCTTTGGATCCACGTGCTCTCAAAATGCTCATCACTTTGAAAAGGAGATGAAAAGTGAGTTTGAGATGAGCATGGTTGGTGAGCTTACTTTCTTCCTTGGTCTCCGGGTTCATCAACTAGAGGATGGGATGTTCATCTCCCAATCCAAGTATGCTAGAGACCTAGTAAAGAAATTTGGTTTAGACTCCGCTAAGCATGCACGTACACCTATGAGTACCACTACCAAGCTTAGTAAGGACACTTCAGGCAAGGACGTAGAGCAAACCTTATATCGGAGTATAATAGGTAGTCTTCTCTACTTGACTGCCAGTCGTCCCGACATAGCCTTTAGTGTTGGAGTCTGTGCGCGATATCAGGCATCCCCGAAAGAGTCACATTTACTTCCTCTAAAACGTATTATTAAATACGTGAGTGGGACTTTCTCATACGGTATTTGGTATTCCTTTGATACTGATGATCGTTTGTCTGCCTATTCAGATGCCGATTGGGCCGGGGATGTAGATGGTTGTAGGAGCACTTCTGGTGGGTGTTTCTATTTTGGTTCTACTCTTGTCTCCTGGCTGAGCAAGAAGCAAAATTCCATCTCTTTGTCCGCTGTGGAGGCTGAGTATATAGCCGCCGGGAGTTGTTGCACACAACTCTTGTGGATGAAGCAAATGCTGAAGGATTATGGGATTTCATAGGACACCATGACCATTTCCTGTGATAACACGAGCGCGATACACATATCCCACAATCCAATCCAGCATTCGCGCACAAAGCACATCAGAATACGTGAGCACTTTATACGCGAGTTAGTTGAGGAAAAAGTCGTATCCCTGAGTTTTGTTCCCACCGACCGCCAGTTAGCCGATATTTTCACGAAACCTTTAGATGCCATTAGATTTGAGAGTCTTAGGAAGTCTTTGGGGATTTGCATAGTTGACTGAGGGGTTGGTTTATGTCTAGAATAGGATGTTCTTTTTATGTTCATATCATATGCTTCCTATTGCTAGTCTGTTTTATATGTACCATTGCTTTGTTGTACAGCCATTTATTTATTCTTTTGAAAAATACAAAAAGATTTTATTTTGATAAATTTTTTTAGAAAAATCCAAAAAGATTTTTGTATCTTGTTGGCACCGTTTATGGATGAACATTTAAGATATCCAAGTCACAATTTCATTCCATCTTTTCATGTGACTGTTTGATAGAGATTTGAGACGCTACATCATTTCATCCATGTGCTTTACATTGTATGGAGTCTTTGAGATGTAATTAGTGATATTTTCCTACAGGTTTGACTCTTATCTCCTTTATTGCACACATGCACGACTTTATTTGATTATTGTACTTGTCTATCACATGTTGGCTTGAGTGTTTCCATCTCAATTCTGTCTATACAACTTGCAATATGCGATAAAACTTGACAAGATTGGAATGCATGTAAAAACCATTTTTTTTGTGAGACTGAGTGATTGTTTAAGAACGGGGAGGGGCTGCGAAAGGTAATTCTCTTCTTTGCGCAAAAGCCACCGTTCAAAAGGACCTAAAAAATGGAGGAATTTTATTATCCGGGGTCCAAAGAGGTTAAAAGAGCCAAAAAAATTTAAAGGCAATAAAAAGCAATTCATGCCAAATATGGGCCACTTAGGTTTCACCTTCAATTATCCAAAGTTTGAGAATTTAGAAAGCCTCCATTCAAAATTAATATCTGAGGGAGTTTGGTTGGAGAATTCAAACGTGTTTGCACTTCCTTGAAAGTCCTGAAAAAGCATGAAATAGTTTTGGACGTTATTGGTGTGGAAATCACTTTGAGCTTTGATTTCTTGATTTGATTTAGTCAATGTCTTATATTTCCACCTTTTTCCACCAAAGGAAGACTTTGAGTTCATTCGTTAGGAGTATCCGATATTCATCGTGCACATATGTCATGTTTGTATGCATTGATTTTCCTATCGAATCTGATCACACCTCTTTATTTTCGCTATCATTGACTTGGTTGTTTTTGTGATCTTTCAAGGTGTGATTCTTTGTTGTATACTATGTGTGAAAAATTTTGAAAAATATAAAAATTGCAGTTTATTCCCGTGTGTCATTCTCCATGTGCATTCATTTCTGCTTCTCATATTTGTCTATTTGGGGACATCATAAAAAGGGGGAGAAGAATTATAAGGGAGAATTGTTTTGGTGTTTGGTTGATTTATGAATGATTTTCATACGCTTAATTGATCATCAATTTTTGCATATCATTATATTTCAAACTGTTGCTTGTCACGGGTATTTGCTTTATCTCATGTGTGTAGGTACATCATTGTTCATTTTTGGATTGCACACCCTGATGAGAAAAGCTTTGAAAGTTTCTGAAGAGCTAAAGGTTTGGGAGACATGTCATTTAGTATTCTCAGTTTGAGGGTTTAATGGGGATATTATCTTATATGTCATTTGATTGCATAATTCGGTTTTTTATGTATGTATCGGCATAGACATAGGGGGAGATTTGTAAGGACATAATTTTATAAATGTTCGGGGTAGATTCTAGGAATTTTCTGTTTTTCTCCTAGATCACAGTTCATATGTCTGATACCGCTACATTCGGCACGTCAACACGATCATCCTCGACGGCCTGTATCCGAATTCAATGCAACCATTACATGCAACGTGCTACTCAGCTCATTCCCACTACTCCACTACGCTCAATCAGTAAAATGTTTTATTGGAGTTTATATTTGCATAAATATTTGGGAAATGTTTTTGAAAATTATTTTCGAAGTCTGGATTAATTTTTTTATCAAAAGTAGAATTTTTTCTAAGTGTAGAAGTGAATGGCCTCGATCGACGAGATCGCTCGAGCGACTTTGAAAGTCGTTCGCGCGAGATAGACATGTCGCACGATATCGTTCGAACAACATATGTCCTTCGTTTGAGCGACATGCTATCTCGTTCGAGCGACATGCTATCTCGTTCGAACGAGCCACCGCCTCGATTTTTGTATAAATATCTGATCCCCTTCTACATGTTTTTTCAAGTCTTTCTGCAATCTCAATATTCTGCGAAATCTGCCCAAAATAAGACTTCACCTTTTAAGGTTTTCTAAACCTTTTTGATTCACAGAATCATTCCCATATATGTGTGTGAATCTTTAAACCTTCAAGAAGATCATTTACTCATCTGGAGTACTTTGTGAGGAAGCCGCTCTCTTCGTCACTGCTGCCCTACTGGAAAGGTATAGTTCCAACAGCCGACAACAGAACCGACACCCGAGGGTATTTCTGTGTCACTGTATTTTCATTGTAATCTGTTGTAAGCCGTTCTCTTACAAAAATTATTGTGAAAATAAAAGGTTTTGCCCCGTTGGGGATTTTTCCTCATATATGTGTTCTTGCATGTTTCATCATCGTATTTAATCACATATAGATGCATGTTTAGGACTTAAGTGGTAAAAACTGTGTTTAATTAAATAACTTCCTTATTTGAACGCAAGCGCACTCTTCTAAAAAATAAAGTCTAAAAATAAAATGACACAAATAAAATAAAATGGTACAAACTAAACACACGATTCGGGACATGTTTAGGTAAGTTTATGGCAGGCTAAGGTACGGGACAAGGGTAATTAGCTCCATAATCCGCACAATTGCCTTGAAATACGCGTTTGAACACCGTAACGTGCATTCGACCTACAAAATACACAATAAAGCGCATAAGCCCCAAATTTCCGAGAATTCGCAACTAAAGTACGTCTATTCGGGGTATAAAATGTACAGTTTTGGGTGGTTATCAGTGACGGTGGTGCAAAAGCCTCTAGGGTGGTTTCTTCTTTGGGAACTTTCTTCTCTTCCTCTCTAACTGCCATTATGATTTTTGGTTGTGAAAACCCCAAGGAACTCAAGTGTTGGCTGATAATATCAGTCTAAAATTCGTGGATTACTATTCCTCAAAAAGTCAAAATGACTAAAATACCCTCCCGGGTTACCGGTTAGGCCTAAAATGCCCCGGGACCCAAACTAAACCCCCGGCTAGTGTTTTCCGACTATCTCGACCCTTTCGAACACGTTGGAGCACTCAAAATGATCATACAGATGACATAAACATAAAGTACTTTTAAATTCATTAAATTATGTCTTGACACGACTGACACACACGTCCCAACTTAATTACTGAAACTGCCATATTCTCAACTCACGACAATTTTAATAAATTCAATAATCATATATTATTATAATCACTCAGTAATATTCAACAACATGATTATAATCAAATATTAACTCTCATCTCGCTAGCATTTAAATCCGGATTAATTTCCAATTAACTATCCCAATTTCATTTAATTAATCACATAATTAAAATCCATAAAAATATGGGGTATTACATACTTCTGCCCTAATAATAGAATTTCATTCCAAAATTCGAAAAGTAAGGCATACCTGGAAAAATTAGGTATCCTCCAGTACTCAAAACAAAATTCAAAGTAAGGCCTAATCACTACAGGCCCCGCTTCACAACAAGCTTGTTGAACACTCTCGATACTTTATCAGTTATAGGGTCACACCTTAATAAATGCACCTCAACTTGTGTTCTTACTAAACAACATTCGATTAAGAATAACCTATACATCATTGGTCGTATTATCTCAATGTTATTGGGAGTTCGAACCTTACTTCGTATCAACTACCGCGTTTATCTAAACATAAAACTCCTATCCTGGGAGAAACCATAGAACATTTGACTACTCTTGTCCATTCTTCGAATCTCTGTTCCCGACGTTGTGACTTTAACAAAAGGAAAAAGACACTTAAGATGGTTGGTGGTTATCCCATTATAGTCATCGGACTCTAACTTCTGACTGATCCAAAAACTCTGATAATCTGCTCACCTCTAAACATCCAGAGGAATAATGGTAAGGTTTATCCACACAAAACCTCAGTAAGAACCTTGTCCACTATAAATAGGTACGGGTGCTTTCACACAACTCTACTATTAGGTAATATCCTCTCCTCATTACCATATTATACTTCACTTACTATCTATACCCGTTGTGGAAATGAAATGATCGTAATGAGTCCAAAATTACTTTCATATAACTTCACCAGTCGTCAATCACTTTGCGCCTACTAATTGGGCAATAGGTGATACAACCTGCTCAAAACGAAACGTTATCCCCACTACTTCCTAATAGCCCATGTTGAAGGTTGATTCGGGGATCTCATCCTAGTTTAGAAAAATACTGGGTAGGACCACATACCGACGCGATCACTATCTAATAGTGTAAATCATTCAAGGATACAACAATTACTTTCCTTTTGGACAACCTGTTCCACACATTCGAAGGAACTCATTACTTATCTTTAGGTTGGAAACCCATCAAAGAAATTTACCAACTTGACTCTTCCATCACTGGAATCGTCGGCTTGATACAAAATTTTATGGATGATTATCTCACTCCAACTATTTTCTATCTATGAGTGGTGCACGTGGAGACTACTTACTATGCCCCGCTCAACACCGACTTTCACTTATAATTCTTCCCGTTAAGTGATACTTAATAACCCTCATCTTCCCTCGGCACATACCAAAAGTTTTCACCATGATGTGCACTTCTCGACTCTTCATATCTTATTGACATCAACATTCTATTTATGCGCAAGTCACTCTCAATATTCTACTGGGTAGAACTCATCTCCAATTTGTCCATAATAGTTAATTATTTGTCTTCTTAAGGGATACCCCTCTTTTTTTAAATGGCTTCCCACTGCCTTTCCACCAAGTTCGGACGTGCTAGTCTGATTCCACATGAGTATACTGATTATCATCCTTCTCTTACGACGCTTAATCCATTCTACCACTACTATTTTGTAATATCAGTCTCATAAGCATAAATTTCACCCATCTATTTCCATGTCTCTTCTTCCGACGATCCATACACCAGCAAACCAAGGTGTCGATACACCCTATAAACCGTGCATATGGGTCTAAACATCATATACGCTTCATACGTATGCTTAATTATTTATTTCCCTTGTATTCGCAATGTGGCTATGCCACTTGGGCATTCTAGATTACCCCAAAATTTGAAATCCTAAATCCTCCTTAACATCATTCCATCCTTCAACCCGCCGTAATAAAATAAAATTTTCAGTACTTCCTCACCACATAACTGGCTCTACTGGCCTTATATCGTAATTTACCTTTTAACTTACAGTTATAACTACATACTTCCATAATGACTGAGGTACCGGACTCATGGATGAATGGCCAAACATCTCCCTCCTACCAACCTTACGCTAAGTTTCATGCGTGGGATGTCTAGCAAAGAGAAATCCAAATAAGGAACCCCCCGATACACTACTATCTAGCATTGTCAGTCATCGAAATACGTTAGGCCCTCAATCCATAACATGTACCCCTATATTCCCGTCTCTTGACAACAAAGTTACATCTCCTTCCGCAATTACACTTAAATAAGGAACTTCTTCCGAAAGACACTGTCTCTTAACATTGATGGTAATCACATTCCATAAACGTCATGAAAATATAATCGGGGCTCTCAAAATCCCCTCCCCAGACATACAACTATGAGTATTAACTTCCACGTCTCTAAAGGGTAATATAACAATGCACTCTTCCTATTACCACGTCCTGAGCGTTAATTATAATAACCAGCTCAATCTTTTCGCTGAACAGTAAACCAAATACACTCCAAATCATATCAATAAAGTCCCTACACATACCGGGATCAAATATTCGAGACCATTATACCTTTCGAAGTCTCTATAATATATATACATATACATATATATATATATATATATATATATATAAACATATAAACGTGAGTCCAGCCCTCTCGCAGATGAGGTCTCATCAGAATAAAACATTCCACCCTGAGGTAGTAACCTCGATAGACTTGCGACATGCGTCCACTATCGATCTAAGCATCACTATAAAATCATAATCAAGATAATATCATACTCATGTAACACATCACTAAAACGAGTAATCTTAATAAAGTATATACCACTATCGATACACCCATTCATCCTCCGCGGATAACACTAAAGGTAACTCCACTATACCAGGGAAAATATTCACATAAATAATAACATTGCCGATATACGCACTAAACTCGTCTCTCATGCGAATATAGCAATAATAAAAATGTAGTAACTCATTCCTGTCACATACAACACGCATCATCATCTGAGGATATAACTCATACTTCTAACTTGCCAATCGCCCTAGCTGCTCAAATGGTTCCTGGACTTAACACACATGTCCGTACCAAATCAAAAATTTCAATAACTATTGCCCTTGCTAGGCACCATACCCTTATCCCTATACTTGCTTCGAAAAAAAAATTTAATGCATGGGTTTCACTCCCAATAAAAATACCTCTACACATACTCCACTTATCTCCGGTCACACTGACCATGTTAGGGTTGTCCTTCTCTTAGACTTTGGTAGTCTCGCCTCTAATGGCCACCTTCGTTGTTCCCTTAGCTTTGATGTCCCTAAGTAATATGCTACTGATTTTAACAGCCCATACTGAATTCACGATCGTTCGGTAAAAATTTATCTATCCGAATCATTTAAATGGGTCCCCTGATGGGTCTCCCCCTTGTGGTGCTTCACCAACACCGTTTCCCCCTAGTCTTACTCTCTGACTAAATTCTTCGATTCTTGTATCTCCCCACACAAGGAAGCGTTAGCCTCCATATTGACAGACACAACATTATTGTTATCTGCATTGATCGCCCAGGCAGAATTTCCCAAAAGTGCTAGCAATTTTTCTTATGAGTTAATTTCCCACTTTAAAATCCTCTTCTCATTTGTACCTACTTCCTCCGGTGCAAGATTCGTTAATCAATTAAATTCCTTTTCACAAAGGGACCTCTGTCTGGCCCTCTGGTGTGAGTTCAGAACAACGTTCTCTTCTTAACCTGAACATCTAATGAAGGAACTTGCGGTTAAACTGTACCCAAGATCCTTCAATTAACACAACGTTCCACTTATAAAAGTGGTGGTTGACTCCTACCTTTATTACTTTATTCCGATGAGCCAAGAAAAATTTCTTACCCAAAATTTCACTTCCGGTTAGACACACTCCGACACATACCCAAACCTTTGCATATTTTACCTTCATTGGCTAACACGCGCCATCTTCGCATTTCTAGAATTTCCACTGCTGGTTCTCTTTAATGTTTCGTCTGACTCCCTCCCAATCTATCCTTGCTGGGTGAGTCTAATTTGACCCCACTTTCTACTATAGTGATACCTGAAAGTCATATGTTGTGCCTTAGCCGTCTTTACCATCCTGACCTTCCGTGCCATAATAGGGGTGACCTAAACTATGGTCATCATTCTTGAATATACCCTATGACCTCAACTGAGCTTTGCCTCCCGCTATCTGCCCAACTTCCCTCGCCTGACATACGGCATTGTTCGAACCGCGAACAGACCCGAATGCAAATAAGATTCACTATTATATAGATTATAGAAGGAGAATGAAATCTCACCAAAGAAATCAACAATCCTAAACATATGACTCTATATCAAAGAAAGCTACACTGGAAGCATAATAAGCCGCACAGATCCTAAAGGACACTAGAACCTGATGCTCTGATACCACCTGTGATACCCCGTCTAATTAAACACAGGGTAGCTACGCCTTTATTAAATTAATATAGAATATCAGGTTGGTTCAGTCTTAGCATCACTGTCGAAAACATTTAAATAATTACTAGCGACCTAATATTTAATATGGAGAGATGCCAAATTTTATTAAATAAGTTAACAATTAACGAAGAATTAAGTCATCAACCATTAATTGCATAAACAATCTCATGTGAATAACCAACGAAATGAAATAAACCAAGTCTGGAGTAAACACTCCAATAATAATAATACCAGAGTAAATAAAGTCCCAATACAAGAGTCTGAATAAATAAACCAATATCTAAAATAATGAAAGTCTGTAACTACAACCTCTAAATAAGAATAAGCAACATGCACTGACTGATATGAATGACTCTGAAGGAATCAAAGATAAATGTGTAGGCATCTAATACCGAGATCCTGTAGCTTCCACAACAGCTACAGCACATCTTCAGAATGAAACTTCTATGCTACGCGTCCCTGTGGCTAGGCACCTAAAAGGTTTTACAAAAAAGAATTTGAAAGCAAACGGGTCAGAGCCCGAGGTGAAAATATTTTAAAAACAACAAGTGTTTAAATTACAATATTAAACAACACATATATTAAACATGCTAGTCACGTACCCTTACTTGATATCCTCACCCCTCAACTATTGTGCACGCCTATCGCATCCTTTAAATTTCACCTAGTTACACAACTACCTGACTAGTCTATTCTACCCCCATCTAGACGGTACTTACTTTAGATGCCACCCATTTTATTTAAATAGGATATATTCATAAGTCACACATTCAATAATCAGATTACTTAGCTCAAGTAACAATTAAGTCTACATTGTTCTTAACTCCATTGAATTCCTTAATTATTCACATCTATTAAGTAGCGGTGAATCATTCACAAGTACATATATAAGTCACCCATTACATATATACACATATGGCACCCCTAGGCTAAGCTGCGGTGCATGAATACTCTACTATCGAATCCCGGTACCTCTTGTACATAAGGATCACGTGTTCTGAATCACTCAGGAACCGTTTCAATACAAATCACACATAGTGGAGGCGAACATAGTTCACATACCCATGGGTCATGCACATACCTACGCTCCCATGATCAGCTGACTTATCAACTCACAAATAAGTCATTCACATTCCTATGTCCTTAAGGTACCAATCTAAATCCCCCCGAAGGCACACAAAGATAAGACGGTCCTTTCTCGAAAATCAACCTCCCGTGATAGCAAGTATGGTAGGTATGTCATACACATAATCATCCATGTACTAAGTATTCACACAACTTATGTAATCGTTATTTTATTATAGGTATATTCCAGCTCCATATCGTATGTCTCACACATATAATAATATCGTCCCATTTATTCTACACAATAGATTTTAACGCGATAATTCTCGACGTATAGCTACGAGTACATACCCTATCCCAAAAGGTTACTAAGTCCCCCGCTAGTCTCTAAGGTTATCTCAGTATTTAAAGTTTCCCCCTTTTAATCTTTAACCTCAAGTTATAATTGGAGCAAAATATATTCAGGTTCTCACAACTTACAATTGTACCTCATTAGTCGGATATTCGTAAGTTTACCACTTAACCTCAATTAAACCTAATAATTTTTCGGGCTTCAAATACCATCCTACTAATCTTCCCTAAGTAACAATATGCTCAATCAATTATCATTAAAGAGTTCTAAAGGTTGGAAGTTATTCAATTATTTAAAGGAAAAATACTTCACTTTTTCTAGAGGGGTCGATCAATCGAAGAAATGGATCAATCGATCGACAGTCGTTCGATCGACATGCTTGGATCGACCGATCGATCAAGCAGTTATCTACCCAAAATTCCTTTAACAGTTACGGGATTCTACCATTTTTACACCTCTAAATCACATTACAACGTCCCAAACTCCCCAAATGAGTATACTAATCATGAAACCAACATTACTACATCAGTCTTAACGTTCAAGATTCATCAAAACATCACAGATTATCGATTTCTTGGATTAAAAGTCATTAATAATACTATAACCCTAGTTTTTCATCATCTCTTAAAAAATCATTATAAACCTCAATTTAATTTCATGATTTACTAACTCTTAGTTTATAATTCTTTCACTTAATGATTCCAAAAGGTCCACTACATGCAAACCTACCTAAGTTCATGATTTAGTCTCCAATCTCACATTATCACAATTATTCATAATTTGTGTTCAAATTTAATTTATCATGTAGAACATATACCATAAATCTTTGCAAAATAAATCACTTGCCTGGAAAATAAAGATTTTTATCCTTTGAAGCAGAAGGTATGGGAGTGATCATCTCTTTCCAATCTATCCGGTGGTGGTGACGGTGGTGCAAAAGCCTTTAGGGTGGTTTCTTCTTTGGGAACTTTCTTCTCTTCCTCTCTAACTGCCATTATGATTTTTGATTGTGAAAACCCTAAGGAGCTCAAGTGTTGGATGATAATATTAGTCTAAAATTCACGGGTTACTATTCCTCAAAAGTCAAAATGACTAAAATACCCTCCCGGGTTGCCGATTAGGCCTAAAATGCCCCTGGACCCAAACTAAAACCCCGGCTAGTGTTTTATCAGTATCTCGACCCTTACGGACATGTTGGCGCACTCAAAATGATCATATGGATGACATAAAAATAAAATACTTTTAAATCCATTAAATTGGGTCCTGACACGACTGACTCGCGCGTCCCAACTTAATTACTGAAACTGCCGTATTTTCAACTCACGACAATTTTAATAAATTCAATAATCATATATTACCATAATCAATCAATAATATTCAACAACATTATTATAATCAAATCTTAACTCTCTTCTCGCTAGCATTTAAATCCGAATTAATTTCCAATTAATTATCCCAATTTCATTTAATTAATCACATAATTAAAAGCCATAAAAATACGGGTATTACAGTTATATGAAATTAGGTCTTGTTGATGATTTGAGAAATTAATCAAAATTTGTGTTATAATTTTAGGGATTTGATGTTAAAAAATGGATGGGAAAGTGTTCTAATACTAGGGGATATGGTTTAGAGTTGTTGGATTTGGATTTCAATGAGTTTTAAAGTGATTTTGTTGTTGAATGAATTGGAAAAATGAAACTTTTGGAAGATAGGGAAGCTCTCGAAATTCTCGTTCGAAGACCTTCCCAGGTTATTCAAACTAGAATTCCAATGAGATTACTAATAAGATTTTAGAGTTTGTTCGAAGTGAGAAACTCATTCGAACGACCTTGTTCGAACGAGAATCCCCAGGTTCTAACGGATTTCAGAAACTCAAAATTTTTTCCCAAATGAGTTAAAAATCCTTCTAGGTTTCTTTAAGTGAGAGAATATGACCTAAGATATTCTAGAGTAGCTTCTTTTCATAATTTAGTAGTGAGAGGAATTGTGTAACTACTAAGAGAATGGGTTGGAATGAGAGAATCTTAAAGAGTATATATGATAGAGAGGTAAATCATAGAGTTAAAGTATCGCGGGTAGTAGGGACGAATATACTACATATAAATCCAGGAAATTAGTTTGTGTCAATACCTAATGAATATAATAAGTTGTGTGTATACTTATTGATTGAACTATTATGTGTACAACATACCTACGCTGCTTGCTATCTAGCGGAGGTTGCGCGTTGTGGATAATCATGACTTGTGGAGCCTTCGGGTTTGATTTGAAACACTAGATCATATAACCTAGGTACAGGTTGTCTGTGAGAATGGTAGTGATGACGTTCGTATGGGTGCATAGGTATGTGCATAGCCCATCGGCTTGGAACTATGTTCGCCTCCAATATGTGTGGTTGTTTTGATGGTTCATGAGAGATTGAACCTTTAGTCCTTTATGCAATGAGCGATGCACCAGGACATGATAATAGAGTATGCTTGCACCGCAGTTGTGTCTCAGGGTGCAGTATTGAATATATATATATAGTTGAGCATGTGTATATATATACTTGTGATACTATCTACTATGTGAATTAAGTAGACTTGTATAATAATGAAATATAAAATGAACTAAGTTGGTGAACACTTTACTTATATGAAACTGAAAGGGAGCTTATCCATATTTAAGAGAAGTTGATTATAGGTATTATGTATATTGCAAGGGAAATATATGGGAACGATATTGGGCTATGATTGGATGTTAGACGGGAAAGGACTAGTTATCATGGGAATATAAACTAGTAGGGTTTGATGGAACATTAGGCATGCACATTAGATGAGAGGTGAGCATCTCAAGTGAGTACGATAATCTAACATGATTAATATATGTGCTATAAACTCATTTTAAGCACTTGCTGATTTTTAAACTGTTTTCAACTCGGGCTCTGACCCGTTTTCTGCAAATCTCTTTTTTCTTGTCAAATTATTTTTGGTGCCCAGCCACAGGGAAACCTAGCATAGGAGTTTCATTCACTCGACGAGCTATAGCTGCTGTGAAAGTTACAAGATCTTGGTAGTAGATGACTCTATGTCTATCATTTCTTCCTTTTGAGTTATTTCATCAGTTAGGGCATGTTGCCCTTCTTCTATTCAGATATTCAGTGATTTTGGATTTAGTTATTTACTTTATTCAGTTGTTGAGTTTATTTCTATTAGATTATTGTATTTGGGACTTAGACTGAAATGTTTTCTCCAATTTCATTTATTATTGCAGTTATTTCCTATCATATGAGATTAATATGAATGGTGAATGTTTAATTATTTCGTTAACCTAATTTTATATTAATTAAAAGATAAGATTTTGACATCAACCTTTTTAAATATTAGGTGGTTAGTATTTAATAATAAAGTTTTTCAACAGTGATGCATAATCTGAACCAACTGGATATTATGATTTAATTTAATAAAGGACTCATCATCCAATATTTAATTAGGCGGGGTGTCACACTATGCTTCTTATAGTCATACCGATAGAAACATCACATTGAAAGCATATTCACCAAATAATATACATATATTATCAGTATAAGACTTTATATAAACCTATGAGTTTGATAAATAGACAACTAAGTCCTAAAGAATATACAAATTACCCTGATGACCCTCAAGTTCAAAATTTTCCAAAAATGCAACTTGAAATTTCAAAACTTCATCGAAACCTCACAATTAAACCTCAATCTCAAAACTTATTTACACGAAGACCCATAACACTCAAAATTACAATATTCACAAGGACCTACCCTAAACAATTTGAAATATTACATTTAGGCCCCTAAAATGTTCAAAAATATATGGAAGAAGCCTAAATTTGGAACATAAACTACCTGAGGACCTTAACCTCAAATCTAATAACTTACATAAAACCCTTGTTTATTTGGAGCCACCTGAGCGACCTAATAAGCAACTTATACACATGGAATCACATCAACACCTTATACCTCAACAAGCTTTCAAACAAATACTCAATTAAACCAAGGTTGAAATCTACCTCCAAATTAATAAAAGATATCCCCTCAACCGCGCCTATATAAACCCTACTTTACCTCAGTAAAAGCTTACTCATTAAAAGTTCAAATTTCAAGATTAATTTTATAAAATTAAGGTATTCTATTATTTCATGCAATTTTTCTAGTTCTGAGCACTCAGTTTGATTTTTGCACTATCATAGCTTCATTTTAAGCAATTAAATTCAAGATCTTACATGGCATAACTAATCAATAGGCTTGTATATCAGAGTAAACCATCAAAGTTTGAGCTTTAATGGTGAATTCTATACTTCTGACTTTGAACCATTTTTAAAGTGGAAGAATTCTAGCTCTGGTTCCTAGGAACCTAAGTGAAACTTTGGAGTTCATTTATATTCATGTTAAAGGGCCCAAATCAAAGATTTAAAACTTCGGAACAAATATTTTTAGAGATGAAATTCATGCAATATACTAAACCATTCTAAATGAAACAAAAGATTTTTGAATCGTTTATCAGTATAGAAAACAAATATGTCCATGCTGTTGCTCGAATTTTGCCTCAAAACCATGAATGTGTTGGTCAAATTTCAACATTTTACTAGAAAACCAATATCTCTCTACAACCTACCTCAATCTTTAAAAATTATATGGATGTATTCCTCTAAAAAAATTAAATAAGTTTTATCAAGGAATCGAAGATATTCACGGTCAAAGATTTTTCAAACCATAGGTCCAACTAATTGAGGAAGAAGATAAAGTCCCTAAAAGGCAGTATATGAAGAGATGGTCTAAAGAAAAAGTTAATTTTTAATTTTTACTAATTAAATGTTAAACTTAAAAATAAAAACTTTGCACCAATTTGAATCTGAGTGGTTTTGATAAAACAATTTATAAAAAATTATCTTAACCTAAAACATGCAGCTAGGTGATAACAGATAAGATAAATTAATCAATCGCACAACACGCAGATGTATGTGGCCCCGGATGGCCTACCCATACAAATCATTATAACTAAGAATTACAAAATTCGATAGATGAATTACTACAAAGAGTTGATGCCCTCAGAAGTCTTGACTCATCTTAGATATTGAACCTCCCCTCCACAGTGTAATGTAGGAATCCGCCCACGCAAGTTTTCACAATGCGTGATTCAACACATGTCTCAATATCCACCGAACAAGCTCATCTACCATCTACGGATAGGAATATGAATGTACTATTTCTTTATCACAACACCACACCACATAGTCCACCATATGTAAACAACAAACCAAGTACGGAGTCCACTGCATGAAACTTTTCTCTATCCAGACAATGAAAAATACAAATTATGGTTCCCTCAAACAATATCTCAAAGCATGTAGAAAGATGAAACTTGTGTCTTAAATACTTTGGGTGAAACAAGGGTTTGGAAGCTGTTGGATATGTATTGGAAAACAAATTTCACAAGATCCTTTATATAGAAAATACATTTTTCGAGGTGGCGCAATTTTAGAGAAAACTCGTTCAAATGAAAATAAGACTTCGTTTGAATGAACCTATAATCTCGTTCGAATTAAATCAATCCTTGTTCTAACGAAAAACTAATCTCGTTCGATCCTACTTTGAATGAGTTTGATTCTGTAAACTAATAAACCTCATTTGATGTTCTTTTAAAGTTTGTTTCAACGAACTTTGATTCTTGTTAGAAAATAAACATTAATGTCATTCAGACGAAGTTAAAAAAAACATTTTCTTTCAAAATTAATTTAAAACCTCTCAAACAATTTGTAAATAAAAATATCTAAAAATAATAAATTCCAAGGATCAAAATTCATACGCATTTATACATGAGAGATCCTTGAAAATATGAAGACAAAATGTGGCACGAAATACGTCAAGATATATAATCTATGAATCTTTGCTGCTATGTATTCAATTAAACACATCATAAGTTATAAGGTCAACAACTCAAAGCCTAACATATGACTTAATGTTTTTGGTCTGGAATTAAGCCAATACGTACAAATTGACTCAGTAGTAAATGCGTCCTTAGAAATATCCCACTTTCGCTATTTTAGGAAAAAACCAAAACAAAAACTCCTATAGGTCGTCAAGATCTCTAAAAGACTGAATCCTCAATCCACAAAGGAAATAATATAGACGCTCGACATATACATACGCTGAGTAGCTTTGCATGCTTGTAATTTTTCTGCATGTTGTAAACTGGCACACTTAAACACACCTTCAAATGCAATGAGAATATAACAAGTATAAAATCTTCATAACAATAAAAAAACCCTATGTATAATAATACCTACCTAGGTAAGACATCTCCCTCTATGATAAAGATCTCATCCTAAAGCTAAAGTGAAATAGACCATATCTACCCTTTTTTTATTTAGGAATAGATAAAGAAAGAATGAATAAAACTATTTATCCCCTATAAACCATTTCTCCCTCTAAATGTCAGAACATGCGATACCAAGAGAAATTAAGGCAGAAGGAAAAATGGCATGCAATGGTTTAAAGTGCAACAAAACAAAACATGACAAGCACCATTAATACAATAATGATCAATTAATACCAATATGAAGGCAAATATGATACCAACTTGAACAGATAAGAAATCATGAGATATCAATGCAAACAATCAACAAGAGATACCAATATGTTCACCGAGCATGCCAATTTGATTCAAAGATAAAGTACGTGGCAAACATGGATTAAATGTAAATGAAAAGACTCATAATAAAATGATAATATACATACATATATATATATATATATAAGCTTTCCACGCTAGCATAGTATCAATGTGTCTAAACATGTTGAATGGAATGAATGGGCGTGAATTAAAAATAAAATAAATATGATGCAATTACTGAAAAATGTTCAAGGCATTCTATTTGATCGCAAAACTTTATCAAACTAAGATTTAGCCTCAAGTGACAAGATAAAACGAACTTAATGAACAAACAAGCACAACGTATAATTTCCTAGAATTTTGATGACTCTACAAATCAATAGCGTCATGACATGATAAGCATAACTAGGATTCATTGTGCGAACCCGTTGATTTTCAACTATAACACCATTAAAAGCTAAAAAATATTATATTTTTTCACTCAATTCTTTTGAAGATACCAACTTTGAAAATAAAACTAACAAATAAACTTGTTGTCCTTTAATCTTTTCTGTTTTTGCCTCTCATTTTTTATGCTTTTCGCTAACGGTGTCTTTCTCGGAAAGGAGATTTGTTCCTTTTATATCCCTTTTTCCGTGCACCCTCATATATTCAATAAAAATCAATATACTAGCGAGTAACAGTTCTTACATGCACAAATCCCCCATAGTAAAAAGATATGTAGATGATGAGATTCATGTGAGAACATATTACATAGCTCAAATATAATGTGTGAAGTTAAAATTCAAAAGAGCTCGTGCACGTGTGTGTGGAGGTATCTACAAAATGAATCCATTAAGCAAATCAAAGTCAAACAACTCCATGCAAGCATGACTAAGAACAATCTAAGCATTAAAAATCATAATCAGAAATCCTAGTTACATGGAAACACGGAATGAAGTGGATTCAAGCATACCAATATGCCACATAAAATGTGTAAAACTAAACTACATATAAACCAAAAATCTTTTTGAGTTTTTAAATATTTTTTCAAAAAATACAAGTTTAAAAAATGCAAACTACAAAGACAAACAAAATATTTTTGTATTTTTTTAATAAGATTCTATAAATAAAAAATCGAAATAAAAAAGACTAAAATCACGTACAACTGGCAAACACATATATCATGAAGTACAAAAGCTAGCTTATCCAAACATGTGAAAATAATCAACCATTAGATATAGCATCAGACGTATAATGTGCATGCAAACAAGTATCAACAAGTCTAACAAGTAAAGCCTCTAAATCGGATCTCCTAATCCACGCTAGGGTTTTGGGAACCTTCTGACTCTGAACATGGACTTTTGAGGACTATTTTTAAGATCAAAGTAAAAACGCCTAAGTTGACCTTTCCTACCGCAATATGTGCTTGTTTAGACATGGCGAGAGGTGTTACCTAATGGTTGACCTTTTCTAATGTTCCTAGAAACGGTTGACTCTCTTAAAAGCATGGTCTTAGATTTAGTAGCAAAATAATCTATAGAAGAGTAACCAATTCCACACTTGTCATCTTTGATTCAAAAGATGCCTAGCATTTTATTTAATGTCTCCGACCTAGAATTCAAATCAAGTTTGACATGACTCGAGTCTTGTAATATCTCTTCTAGATCCACTACCTTAGACTCGAGTAAATATCAAACTCTTCAAATGCAATAAGTTCATTCTTCAAAACTTCCATCAAACCACGAAGGCTATCTCTCTCACCCTCAATACACTTGTGCTTCTCCTTAAGAGTCCTCTCATGTGATCTATGATCCTCAATCAAAACATTCTCATCTTGATCATTACCTTAAATGTTTCCACATGTGACTCTTAGGTCCGTGAGTTGTATGCAGAAACATTCTCATCATCACCTACAAGATCTTCAAGTTTCATAGAGTCTAAAGTACCCAAGGAATTCAAAACCATCACTTTTAAATTAAATATTTCTGGCAAGGACCTTATGATTTTCTTAATTACTCGATTTTTGGACATTCTCTCTTCCAAGTTAAAATATGAGTTCACAATATCAAACAATCTAGCATAGAACTCATCCATCTTATTTCACTCTCCTCTATTTTAATGGTTTCAAATTGAGTGGTGAGGTTTTGGAGTTTGGAAGCCTTAACAACACTAGTACATTCATGGGTGAGTTGGAGTATGCCCCAAGCCTATTTAAACAACCTTGTAAGCTCATGTTGTTTTTAAGCCAATGATATCATTTTAAATGTGATTTAATTAAACCCTTAATAGCATACATTATAATCAAGGAATAGATAACTATTCTACCCACACTCAGGGAGTGGATGCTTAGTTTAGCTAACCATACGAATGCCTCTCTTCAAAGTAGGGCTCAGTAATGTTACCATGGCTATTTTTTTATCTTCAAATATCATATTTGATGAGTATTATATTATATTGATGTAAACTTTAAGCCTCTATAATCGGACAATTATGGGTTATATTGTTCTAGAAATGTTTTAACCATTACTCTCTATAACTGGATATTACTATATCCATTTATATCACCATAATGCTTTTATTACGACTGATTCATTCACGTTATTGTTCCTTCAAATTTCAGTTTATTCTATAATTAGCTTCAAGTACATTCAATTAATTCTTAAATTACTAAAAATCTTTATAATTCTTATAAGACTTAGATTTATCTATTTGGCAAAGTTTTTCTTATTCTCTCCCCTTCCAAATGGATACTGAGTTAAAGGAAGGTGAAATAAATCCCTACCCTATGTACTTTTTATCTCTGTTATCTGAGAAGTTACAACATGTTATGTATGAATGGGTAGTTCTAATAAAAAAGGAACTTTCGTGTGGAATTTATATACTACTAATTATCGTCTTATGTAAATATAGTTATGTTATTTCCCTTTTAATGATATACTACAAGATAATTAAGGTTTGCAATACATAAGATAATGTTTGCATAAATGACTTGAATGAAATTACTTTTTCCTCCAGAAACTTTATATGTTTTATAGTTATCTATTTTACTTTTGTTATCTCGAACTATATACAAAATCTAGGATGTAACATGTTGCAAAGGGGAGCAGGCATGGAAACACATGTTTTTGATGGCATCCTTCAAGATTTAGGACCACCTCATGACTGGTTATCGTTTCGTAGTTAGCGGGAATCACAATATAAATGATTAAGTGTGAACATATAGTGACTCATACACCGATAGGGAGAGAGATTTGTAGGGGTATTGGGTATCCCGATTCTAGACTTTGGTTTTAGCAAAGATTCAGAATATTCTAACCTCTACCTACTTACGGTAGTAAAGGGGACCAGATGTGGAAACTCGAATTTTGATGGCGTCTTTTGGGTTTGAGACCACCTCACGACTGGTTATCTAAAACCAAACTTTAGGTGATTAATTGTGAATGTATGGTGATTCCAAAATCCAAGAGGGATAGAGATCCATAAGGGTATATGGCCTAAATTTAGACTTTGGTTTTGGCAAAGATTCAAAATATTTGAACCTCTTTCTATTTAAGGTCATAAAGGTGATCGAACGAAGACACGTAGGGTTTTTATGGTGTCTTTTGGGATTTGGGACCACCTAATGACTAGATATCCTTCCTAGTGATGTAAAAAAGTGTGGAGTCATCCTCAACAGGTCTCAACTCAGCCAAGGCTGACCCTAACAGATCATCAAGGGAAATAAACATGGGAAAATTTAGCAGAAGCCTAACCATAAGTAGCCTCGTCCTCGGCCACTACTCAAACATATGGCAACATACGCTTTCTTAGTCCTATTCCATAGCTCCTTGTCCTTGTCCATGAGCATGGGGGAGGAGGATCATATGTAGACTCAGACTCAACTTAACACATCGATGGTCATCCTTTTAGAAGATTGGACTGACGACTCAACTTGGCCTGGTCCATGACGGCCGACCCTTTACACCTGACAGAACACACGTGGATTCAATGAGTTACCATCCCACATGGATAAACCATTATAACAAGATTTTCATAAGATAGTGAGGGTATATTTCATTATCATGACATATATGTACCAGGGATAGGTGGTCAATTCTAATTGGTTGCCTCATCCTGTGCATGCTTATTACATGCTTAGGGGGTACAATTTGCACTCCAAGGGATATAAATACCTATCATATTCTTCCTTGAAGGGTATCAAAATTCTAAACCTTAACCCAATCTCTTTTAACTCATCTTAGAGATATAACGTGATAGAGAGTTGTACTTTGAGCCATTAGAGCTCCATTATTTAGTATAAAAACACACAAACACCTGCACAGTGGAGTATGCCAATGTCTGATCCACTTATATGATCGTGTTCATTCGATTAGCCTCATATCCTTTTACATTTACTTTACTGCTATTATCTCCATTATTATATAATACTAGCTTGATCTCAATACAAGTTTAAGTGGTGAGATCTCTAGTATCATCATTTTGGCACCTTTTGTGGGAAATGAGGTTTCATCTTCATCATCCCTTTTCTAGCTTAGCTCCTACTTGAATCTCTGGTGGTCATCCAGCTCCACCTTTGCTGGGCCTGTATCACCATTAAAAAAGTTATAGTTTGAACCTTCAATATTCTTTTAGCTCATTTAATTCATCTACACTCTCACCGAAGAGATGGGTTCTGATTTGCCTCCAGGTGTTGGCCTTAGTTCAATCCAGGCACCACCTTAGTCTAAAATGGATGACATGGTAGCGACCCTGCGCTCATTAGTGGCCAACCAACAAAAGATGCAAGAAAAATTTATAGCTTTGAGACAAACCATGATGGCTACGACTCCAGGCGTAGTGGCAGAGATCGTCACTTTGGCCGTCAGGGAAGTTATAGATGCAGCTACAGGGGGACCACCCTCGGCCCTACAAAAGGAGGCGCAATGCCACTAGATGCAGGGAGACATGGATGATCCTAGGCGAATTTTCCTAGGAAAGAAAGGGCAAGAGGGTCTATATGATTAGGATTGGTATGAAGATGATTATTGGGAACCATATGAGATTTTTGGTGACACAGTTCGCCCAACACTAGCCAGTAGGGGAAATAGTGCAAGGCCAATACGAGAAGGCCGACCCAGAACTTCGGCCTTTGATAGGAATAGCAGAGGGTCAACCTTTAATCATCTTAATCCAGTGGGAGATATATGAAACTCTCTCTCTCGTTCACGTAGTAACACTTCTAGAGGGAATAGTGGGTGTGGAGATCGTCAGCCTCAGTAGGGCCTAGATGGAGAATAAAGGGAAGTGAACACTCATTAGAGGAATATTGGATGAGAGCAAGTTCCTGATCCAGCCAATAAAGAGCGCAGAAGATACAATACAGTGTAAGTAGAGAAGCCTTAGAATAGGTCAATTCAGAGGCTAGAGGATAAGTTTAAGATCTACTAAAAAGTAGAGACCTGATCCACAAAGCCTACATGGAAGGATATCCCTTTGTGGCTAAGATAGTAAACTTTTACACTCCAGCTAAGTTTAAGCCTCTTACTGTGACTCCAAAATATGATGGCAGTACGAACCCAATACACCACATTGAGATGTATCAGTCGGTGATCGACATTTACTTAGTCTCAGATGAGATGATATGCTGAGCTTTCTCCGACACCCTCACAGGCACAACTCACATATGGTATACGTCACTTCCTAAGAACTCAATCGATAATTTCAAACAATTAACTGAGAGATTCATCCATAACTTTTGCTTCTGTATGAAGCCCCAAAAGAAAGTGACTCATCTCTTCAATGTGAAATAAGGGAAAAATGAGAAACTGAGAGACTACATTGATCGATTCAATAAGGAGAAACTTGAAGAGGAGGAATATGAGAAAAATATTACAATGACAACCCAAACAAATGGACGTAAACTCAGCTATTTTAGAGCCAAAACTGGGGAGGCTGAAGAAAGTAGACATGGATACCTTGATGGTAGGTTTCTCGCGAATGGACTTCATCAGCACCAGGGTCCATGGGTATGAGGTATCTTGAATACTGGTGAACGACGGAAACTCATTCGATGTAATGTTTTGGGACTACTTCAAAGGATTAAAGATCAGTAAGTAGAGGTTATCTCCATATCATCAACCATTGATTGGCTTCATTAGAGATAAAATGCATCCACTGGGGGTGTTTGAAATGGATGTCTATATGGGTACCTGGAAAAGGTGCCTAATGAAGAAAGTAAGCTTTTTTTGATGGATGAGAACGTATTATCGGCCTATAATATCATCCTCTATAGGGTAGCACTTAAATAATTTAAGGCGTTCTATTCTATAGTTCACCAAATGGTAAAATTAAGATTTTGAGGCGTTCCATTCTACAGTTCACCAAATGGTAAAATTATCGACTCTTTATGGGGTAGGGGAAGTCCAAGTTAACTAAGTAGAAATGAGAAAGTGTTAATTCATCTTTGCAAAATAAAAGGAGGCTCATAAGGTGCTCACAACCTCCTATAATATTGACACTCTCGACTCAAGGGACGAGAGGAAAATGAAGATGAATGAGGCCACAAAGGAAGTAGAATCCATCATCCTTAATGAGGACAAGCTAGAAAAACCATGAAAATTAGCTCATCCTTAAAGAAAGAGGTGAAAGAAAGGTTAATAGAGTAGCTGAAGAAGAGACAAAGAATATTCGCATGGAGCTATAGGGAAATACCGATGATTGACCCCAAAGTTATCTGCCATCGGCTCAATATTGATAAGGAATACAATTAAATGAAGTAGAGGAGGAGGACTTACATCAAAGATAGGTACAAGGTCATCCAGGATGATTTTAAAAAGCTCTAGTCGATCGAGTTTATTCGCGAAGTGCACTACCCGAATTGGCTGTCTAATGTTGTGATTGTGTCGAATGCCAATGGAAAATGGAGAATATGTATAGACTTTATGGAATTAAATAAAGCCTTAACAAAAGATAACTTACCTTTACCCCGAATAGAATAAATGGTGGATGCCATGACTGGGCACAAACTGATGATCTTCATGAAAGATTATTCAGGGTATAATCAGATTTTCATGCACAAGGATTATGTCGAGAAGACTTTATTTATCAATGATAAAAGAACTTAATGCTATAAGGTCATGCCATTCGACCTTAAAAAATAAGGGGAAACTTATTAGAGGTCGGTCAATAAAATGTTCGAAGATCAGATTTGGAAAACTATGGAGGTTTATGTTGATGATATGCTGATGAAGAGCCGTAAGGCCGAATATCACGCAGTCGACCTTGAGAGGACGTTTGACCCTATGTATCATTACAAGATGAAGTTGAATCAAGATAAGTGTGTGTTTGGCATCGACACCCAAAAGTTCCTCAACCGCATAGTCAATCAAAGGGGGATTGAAACAAACCTAGAGAAAATCAAGGCATTGATAGATATGAAGACACTAAAGACAATAAAGAACAGGCAGGTTGACAAGAAGAGTTGTTGATCTCAGTCGCTTTGTCTTGAGGGCTACGGATAAGTCTTTGCCGTTCTTTAAGATATTGAGAAATGCATTTTTCTAGGACGAGGAATGCGAGAAATATTTTCATGATTTGAAAACTTATTAGGGATCCCCGATGCTGTTGTCTTGGCCAATTCAGGGGGATAAATTATTTTTATATTTGGCAGTATCTGAGTCAACCATCAGCATTACAATTGTACGAGATGATGAAGGGTTTCAAAATCCTATATATTTCAACAGTAAGGACCTTCAAGGGACCGAGTTCAAGTATCCAAAGATGGAGAAACTAACATATGCTCTGATCCACGCTTTCAGAAAATTGAAGCCTTATTTCCATGCTCATACGATGGTGGTACTCAGTGACACTAATTTGAGTTAGGTCATCTATAAACTCGAGAAATCAAGTAGGCTAATGGCTTGGTCAATTGAGTTTGGAGATTTTGACATCGTGTATCATCCAAGAATTGCATTTAAGGGACAACCATCGACTAATTTTGATGCTGAATTCACTTGGGCTGAAGCCGGTGTTAGAGAAGATAAGTATATAATATTTCCCCAAAAGGCAACCCTAGGTCCATCACATCACTGGCCAATGAAACAAGAGCCGACCTTAGAAAAAAGGATATTCTTCTAAAAAATGGGGCAGTGAGCAAGGGTCCTTTCTTTCAAGAAAACCCGATTTGGAGTTTGTTTGTGGATGGCTCCTCTTGTGAAAGTGGTAGCGGGGCAAGACTCATATTGTTGGCCTCATATGGAACCGATATTGAATATGACTTTAGATTCAATTTCAAAGCTTAAAACAGGGAATATAAGTACAAGCTTTGTCAGCCGACCTGTCCTTGGCCAAAGTATTGGACGTGGACCATATGATAGTGCACCGTGACTCTCACTAGTGGTGAAGAAAATACTAGGGATATACGTGGCTAAAGATGAGAAAATGGCCAAGTATTTAATAAGGGTGAAAAAGGTTTTCTCCAACTTCAAGTAAGTAACGGTGAAGATAGTCCCTCGACTTGAGAACGGTCGAGCTGATGCATTGGCGAGGTTAGCCTCGACCATAAGAACATAAGTCAGGTGGATCGTTCTGGTGGAGATTTTAAATAGACCCAACATTGAGGAATATGATAATGGAGTAGAACTTTGTTTAAACTTGAGCTTGGGAGACTCATGGATGTATCCTTTGATCAAATACATCAGGGACGGGGAAATACCAAACATCAAAGTTGAGAGAAAGAAACTCTGATATCGAACGACAAAGTTCACCATTATAAGAGACTCTATAAAAAGGTTTCATTTTACCTCTCCTTAGACGTTTCCATCCTACAGATGTTGATTATATTATATATGACATCTATGAGGGGTCATGTGCAAGCCACATTGGAGTAAGATCTCTCACGATGAGGATTGCGATACAAGGGTATTGGTGGTCGACCCTGACTAGGGATGTGGCCGACCATGTGAAAAAATGCGATACGTGTTAGCGGTATATGAGTATTCCCCACTAGACTCATCAGTCACTCTCATCCATTACTTCCCCATGGAGATTCGTAATTTGGGAGATCGACCTTGTTGGTCCACTTCCAAAAGCACCTAGTGGATATCAGTATATGATTGTGGCCATTGATTACTTTTCTAAATAGGTAGAAGAAGATGCCATGATCTCCATCAGTGAAGTGACATTCAAGTTCATTTGGAGAAACATCATCTACAGGTATGGCCTACCCAATGCGCTCATCTCAGACAATGGGAAATAATTCAAGAATAAATCCTTGGAAGCATATTGTGAAAGAGTGGGAATAAAGCAATTCTATTATACACCTGAACCAACCCCAAGATAATGGTCAAACTGAAGTAACCAATATGACGATATTAGATGGAACTAAAAAGAAGATGGAAGATGCTAAGGGCTTGTGCACAGAGGAGTTGCATGGAATCTTATGGGCCTATAGGATGACATAGAGTACTCCTATAGGGGAGACACCCTTCATGCTGACCTATGGGTAAGAGGCAGTAATCCCCACTAAACTCGGCCTTCTGTCGCCTAAAAAAAATGCTAATGTGAGCAAAAAAACATAAAACAAGTAATCAGGGCAGTCAATGGATGAAAACTCAAACAAAGGGGACTAGAATGTCACCAGAACGAAGAAGAATATGGGAAAATCTAGAGAATTTCTAGGAATAGGCAGAAATGCCTGGCATTTTAGAGAGAGAAAATAACTAAGGTTGGCAGGAATACTTGGGCATGAAGGTGAGAAGCTTGGATAAGAAAGAGAAAATATATGGGTTTTCATATTTAAACGAAGTAATGATTGAGCGCAATTATCTAAGAGACAAATCATTACTTGGCATAACTTACTATGGCACAACTTACTAGGCCTGCCGCCGCCCTATCTTGGCAAGCACACTAACCCACACACCTATTAACAGATATCTAGTTCAGAGAACTCCACCCAGGGATAGTGAAATAACGCTTATACACTCAAACAAACTAGTTCATGGCATAAACAGCCTTAAACGATAAGGAGACACTCTCATAGGGGACAACTGGCTATACCCCTTAACCTTCCACTCACATTGAAGACTAAAGGCTAGGGGTTATTGATGCACAAAAGTGTGGTCTTATCCCCAATAGGTCTTAACTTGGCCAAGGCCGACCCTAGAAGATCAAGGGAAACAGACACGTGACACTACTCAGATATGTGACAAGTAGCCTCATCCTCGGCCACTACTCATAAATGTGACAATATCAGTGATCTCAATCCTCTTATATACCTCCTCAGACTCATTCATGAGAACAGGGACCGAGTCTCATATGTAGAGTCAGACTCAACCCATCACACTGATGGTCATCCCTTCAGAAGACTGACCTGATGACTCAACTCGACCTGGTCCATGATGACTGACCCTTAACACTTGGCAGAACACATGCGGATTCAATAAGTCACCATCCCATATGGACAAATGGTTATAACTAGATATTCATCAGCATGGAGGGAATATTTCATTATCATGACATATATGTTCTAGGGATAGGGGGACGATTCTAATTGGTTGCCTCATCCTGTGCATGCTTATTACATGCTTGGGGGTATAATGTGCACCCCAAGGGTTATAAATACATATATTCTTATTCCTTGAAGGATCAAAATTCTAAACGTTATCCCAAGATTTGTTAAACTCATATTAGAGAGAGAAAGTTTTAGATAGTTGTAGTTTAAGCTATCAGTTAAAAAACACACTAATACATGCACAATGGAGTAGGCCAATGGCTGAACCACTTATATAATCGTGTTCATCCTCTTCCCCTCATCTCCTTTTATATTTACTTTATTTCTCTTATCTCCATTACTGTAGATTATTATCTGGAGCTTATTACAAGTTTAAGTGGTGATATCTCTGGTATCATCACTTGGTTAGCGGGAACCAAGGTTTAGGTGATTAAATGTGAACGTATAGTGATTCAAACACCAAGAGGGAGAGAGATTCGTAAGGGGTATAGGGTATCCTGATGGTAGGGTTTGGTTTTAGAAAACCTTTAAAATATTCCAATCTCTTTCTATTTAAGGTCACAAAGGTTACCAAACATAGAAACACAGGTTTTTGATTACGTCTTTTGGAATTTGGGATCACCTCATGACTAGTTATCATTCCTAGTTATCTAAAACCAACATTTTGGCGATTAAGTATGAATGTATGGTAGTTCCAAACCCCGAGAGGGAGAGATATCTGTAAAGGTATATTGTATCCTAATTTTAGAATGTGATTTTAGCAAAGATTTAAAATATTCAAATCTCTTTGTATTTAAGGTTGCAAAGTGGATTAGACATAAAAATGCGGGGTTTCAATGGAGTCTTTTGGGATTCGGGACCACCTCATGACTAGTTATCCTTCCTATTTAATGGGAATCGAGGTTTAGGTAACTAAATATGAATGTATAGTGATTAAAACACGAAAAGGGAGAGAGCTCCATAGGGGTATATGGTATCTTAATTTTAGATTTTAGTTTTAACAAAGATTCAAAATATTCCAACTTCTTTCTATTTAAGGTTGCAAAGGGAACCAAATGTAGAAACATGGAGTTTCGATGGTGTATTTCAGAATTAGGGACCACCTCATGACTGGCTATCCTTCTTGGTTATCTTGAATTGAGGATTAGATTATTAAGTGTGAATGTATGGAGATTCCAAACATCGAGAGGGAGAGAGATCCATATGGGTATAGGGTATCTTAATTTTTGACTTTGGTTTTAGCAAATATTCAAAATATTCTAACATTTTTCTATTTAAGGTCGCAAAGGGGACTAGAGGTACAAATGCTGGGTTTCGATGTCATCTTTCTGGATTTAGAACCACCTCCCAACTTGTTATCCTTCTTAGTTATCGAGAACCTAGGTTTAGGCAATTAAGTGTGAACGTATAATGATTCAAACACTGAGAGGGAGAGAGATTTGTATGGGAATAAGGTATCTTAATTTTAGACTTTGGTTTTAACAAAGATTCAAAATATTCCAAACCTGTTCTATTTAAGGTTACAAAGTGGAACAAGTGGTTTAAAGCCCATGACTTCTTATATAAGGTCATGCAGGGGTGAAACACATGGCTTCCTATTTAAGGTCACATAAGGGATCGGGTTATTTAAACCACAAAACTTCCTATTTTAGTTCGCATAGGGTATCAAGGTGTTTTGAAGCATGAGACTACCTATATTAAGTCGTGTAGGGGAGTATTGGATTTGGAGCTATATTTTAGGTCGTGTAAGGGACCACTTTAGCTTGGAGAGGAAAGTAAGATATTTTAAGTAATATAGGGGACCGATTTGTTTGAAGCATAGGGATTCCTATTTTAGGTCACATAGGGGTCCAAGTTGTTTAAAGCACATGGATTCCTATCTTTATAGGGAAGGGATCCCTATTTCATGTCGCGTAGGTGGACGATTTGGTTTTGGAGTACAGGGATCCCTATTTTATGTCGCATAGGGGACCAATTTTGTTTTAGAGCATATGAATCCCTATTTTAGATCATGTAAAAGACCTATATGGCTTTGGAGCTTAGGGCTCCCCATTTTAGGTCATATGGGGGACCGATTTATTTTTAAGTGATGGGCTTCCTATTTTAGCTCATGTAGGGGATTGATTTATTTGAAGTGTGGGACTTCCTATTTTAAGAAGCATAGGAGCCTGAGTGGTTTGAGACTCATGTCTTCCTTATTTAGGCCGCATAAGGGATCGAGTTTATTTAAGGCACCAAGATTCCTATTTTAGGTGGTGTAGGGAACCGAGTCTTTTGAATCGTTGGGCTTCCTATTTTAGGTCGCATAGGGGACTGAGTTTATTTAAAGTGCCGTGCTTCCTATGTTAGATTGCGTAGGGGATCGAGTTTGAAGAGATGATTGTTTTCATATATTGGGTGCACTATTACTTCTATTCACATGATAGTTAATGCCAAATATGCTTATGAATATAGTGAGCGTATGCTCTTTTTATTAGAATCATGGTGACACATGCATATACACCTTTTTGTGCCAAGAGAAAAATAAAGAGGAAGGTAAAAAGTAGGATATAGGGAAACAAAGGTCCCCATATTTTTTTAGACTTTTTATTTAGGAGAGAGATAACGTTATCTGTTTGATGGCGAGCCACATGTTTGAACAAAGGTCGAAGTGGGAGAGAGAAGCCCCTTTTCTTCTATTTGTGATGAAGTAATATCTTTTTTATGTTGCTTTGGGATCTAAGTACCATCCTTTTTATCGTAAATAGGGTGCCATTTAACAAGGAACCCTTATTGAGTCTGTCTGCCTCTACATTTATCCCGGGTTGTGGGATGTGTTGAAGGAAATAGGCAAGGGACCTTGGAGATAGTTTTGGATATAGAAGCTCCATCATTTTACCAAAAGTAGGGTGGCATTTATTGGGGATCCCTTGGTGAGTCTATCTTCTTAGATATGTGTTAAAAGTTGCGGGGTGTTTAATGGGGGTGGGGCGAGAGCCTTTGGAAGTATTTTTAGAGATAGGAGTGTTTTACTTTTACTAAAAATAGGGTGTTATTTAATGGGGAGCCCTTAGTGATCCTATCTTCCTTGATACGTGTCTCAAGTTGCGGGATGTTTTTATGGGGAGGGGATAGGTCCTTTGGAGGTAGCTTTAGAGATAGGAGTGTCGTCCTTTTACAAAAAAATAGGATGCCTCTTAGCGGGATGCCCTGGGTAAGTCTGTCTGCCTCTCCATTTTTCCTGGGTTGCATCATGTTTTGAGGGAAATAGGTCTTTTGGGAATAAGTATGTAGGGGTATCATGTTCTCCCTTTTAGGCTTTTTTTTAGTGTTAGTTATTGTGTGTAGGTTCATATAAATGACCCCATAGGGTCATTAAAATGATTTGGGACATTATTTTATTTTACATGCTATTAAGTATATTTGGATCGCACCAGTATTTTTGAGAGTAAGGGCACAACGACCATAGCCATGGTTTTCTCGTAAAATATGGTTTTTGGTGTTTATTTAGGCCAAGCATGAAGAGATATCTTGGGTTGCCTACGTATCTCTGATGTAAAGACAACTAGGTGTTTGTTTGAATGTTTGCGATAAAAATATATTGGAGGATCAGGTCCTCATAGTTTCCTCTAAAAAAATATATTTGGGGGCTTAAAGGGTTTTAGTGACTTCAAGTGAGAGGTTGGTGTCTTAAGTGAGATTTTTTAATGTAGGGTTAGGAGTGTATAGTCAGTAATTTTCTTTTTCACCCTTAGAGGGCTCAAGGAAAGTTCTTCAATCGATCGAGATTGAAGGGTTGTGAAAATGTGACTCCATCAAGATTAGCTAAAGTATACGCCCCACCATACTTTATTTTGGTGACAAGATAGGGTCCTCCTTAGTTGAGTGAAAATTTATCTCTGGGAGTAGGGACTGGTTTGAGATTCTCTTTCAAGACTAGGTCACCCTCTTGGATATTTCACTTCTTGACTTATGTATTGAATGCCTAGGGTATACATTACCGATATACCTGGTTGTGTTAAGCGTCCTTTAACCTCCAGTCATTAAAGAGAGCATTTTTTTGTAGCGGGCTTGGAACCTATCGATTTTATCCACTTCACTTTCGAGTAGGATTTGTAGGGATGCCACCTCAAGTTTGATGGGCATGACTACCTCCATTTCAGAAATAAATGAGTAGTGGTGGCCTTAATGGAGTGCTACTCTTTAGTACGGTATCCCTAGAGGGCATATGGGAGTTTGTCTGACCACTCGCTGTAAGTTTTATTCATCTTGCTAATAATATTTTTGATACTCTTATAATCAAATTTGATTGCTCCATTGGTTTGGGTAGAGGGATGATTTATAATGACTTATACTATACTAGTCAGTAGGTTTGAGACCTCTTTCTCGAAATGAGACTAGTTATTTGATACTATCTTATAACGTGTGCCGAAGCGGTAGATGATATTACACTATACGAATTTGGCCACTTTCTTAGAATTCAACACTTCATAAGATTCGGCCTTGATGCATTTGGTGAAATATTTAATGGTGACCAAGATGAACTCATGCCTCGTGGAGTCCTTGGGAGTTACCTTCCCTATGATGTCGATGCCTTTTTATTAGAGACTCCGTCGAAGTATAGTTCCCAATTTTTTCTATCATTAAGTACAAAGAAATCCTCATCTCAAAATTTTACCTTGTTTTCTTCATCGTCTGGCAGAGTTTCCTTGCAAGGAGGTCAGAGATGGCTCATGCTTTGTCGAATTTCTACATGACATACGTGATCTCAAACTATGGTAGCATGCGAATCTATTTGGACATTCTGCTGAAGAGATTAGGTTTATTGGATGGATACTTTAGACATATGTATTATCGAGATGAGTCTTATGCTGAATGACAACATGTAGTGTCAAAGTTTATGAGTGATCCATATGAGGGATACACAAGTCTTTTCCAAGGAAATTTGTTTGAGATCAAAGGTTACTTGGTTTTTTCTAACATAGTAGATGGCATGTTCTTTTCGGGAGTTTTAGACATACTCTACTAACATGGCTTCGGCATCCGTGTCAATTATGATCATGTTAAACATGACAAGTCATCCTGGATGAGGGGGAACTATCACAAGTGGATGAGTAAGGTACTCTTCTATTTTGTCAAATGCCTCTTGACATTGAGCATTCCATTCCTTCGGTGCGTCTTTCTTGAGTACTTAAAGAATAGGCTCTCAAATGGTAGCAATATGGTTGATGAACTGACTTATGAACTTTACCTGGACCAAAAACCCTCTGACTTCTTTTGGGTGGGTACATTCCTGTTATGTCTTTTACTTTGGTAAGGTCGACTTTGATTTCACACTTATTGATAATGAATCCGAGTAATTTCCCCTAGTGACCATGAAGAATTTTTTTTGTGGGTTTAACCATATTTTAAAGATGCATAGCCTTTGGAATAATTTTCATAGTGCGAGGATGTTTCCTTTCCGGCCTTTGTATTTGATGATCATGTTGTCTATATATACTTCCACTTACTTATGGATGAGATCATATAGGCTGGTGGTGCCCACTATGTGGTAAGTTGCACTAGCATTTTTTAGATCGAAGGGAATGATTGTATAATAGTACGTCCCTAGGGGGTAATGAACTCGATTTTCTTTTGATGTCCAGGGTACATTTTGACCTGGTTGCAGCCTGCGAATCTGTCTATAAAGGACTTCAGCGCGTTGCTGGCTGTATAATTTACTAATATGCCAATATGGGGTGGGGGAAATCATCTTTGGAATTGGCCTGATTAATATCCCCATAGTCTATGCACATTTGAACCTTGTCATTAGACTTCGGTATTAGCACGATGTTTCCTATCCATATGGGATATCCAACTACTCGAATGAAGCTGATATTGAGCTATTTTTCTACCTCCTCTTTTACCTTTAAGGACCATTAGGTAAAAGTTTGGAGTTTTTATTTAATGGGTTTGGCTTCAGGGAGAGTAGGTATCTCATGCATGGTGATGAAAAGATCAATTTCAAGCATTTCGGCATAATACCAATAAAAATGTTCACTAATCTGCTGAAAAGGTCTATGAGTTCCCTTCATTCATCCTTATCTAGGGAGGTCCCTATTTGTAAATTCTTAATGTTTTTGGAATTATTCAAGTTTATGGTAATCGTGTTATCTTAGCTGGGAGACATACGATTATTTTGACTTTGATTATGTTTTTTTAATTGTTTTAAGTATTGTAAGTCCTTACAGTTATCATATTAAATTTGACTTCTAATCCATCATTGAAATCATTATCATCACATGTAACACACATGGGAAACTATTAGAAAACTTCATTTATTATTCCATCAAAAGGAGGGAGGATAACATTGATAATAACATAAAATTTTGTTTTATAGAGGGATACATTAGGAGAGGATAGAAGGGGGACTCTTTATCTAACATAATAGTCTCAAAGGAACTCAGTATATAGGGAATTGGGATATATCCGGTAGAGGTCAGTTATTAGTATGACAGTTCCTTTGATGTTGGAGATGAGGTAATCCGAGTTCTGACAAGGTACATTTGGAGTGACCTTTGGGTGCTTTGTGACCCTAGTACTGATTTATGCTAGGGCGGGAAGTGTTTATTGAGTTGGACCCTTATTCCCTTAACGGTGGCTTGATGGTCCTTAATAGAGTTCGTAACAGGGTTAGTGTGGAGAGGTGCCTCAGAGAGGACTTTCAGCAAGTGATGGTGATTTTCCTTATTCCACCAATAGTCCCACGAGGATTTTATTGGATGTCTCATAAGGTTTAAATGAAGGCAGTGTTTTAGGGGGTAATGGTGGAGTTTGGAACATGGAGATAAATATTGAATTCATCAATTCTTACCAACCATACTTTCTTTGTGGTACTATCTCATTCGGCCGAGTCAATGTACCAATTATTGAAGCGGTCTGCAGGGGTCGAGTTAGTGGATCTTAGCATAGAAACCACGATATGCTCGTCAGGAAATAATGTTAGCATTACCCATTCAGGTTCTGGTTCGGAGGTCTCTCTTTCCTCTACAGTGACCCATGATTCCTTCGGTTCTCCCTAGTTGACATTTTCATTTTCCTTTAATTCACGTATAATCTCTCCTCATAGAGGATATCTATTCCGGCCCATAGGGATTCCTGGGTCTCGTCCCACTATGACTTTGGGAATTCGTAATAGGATAAGTCTTCTCCTTGGAGGCAAAAATGACCATTCTAACATTGATGATGGTCTTTGGAGTTACTTTATATGGCTTTTCATTCGAGGGTCTACCCAAGACCATCCTTTCCCTTATGCTCTGTAGTGGTAATATCCTTGAGGATTCATTACGAGTTTTTTTGAGACTGAAACCTGGCATATATCAACTCTTTCGAATGATCCAAATGACTATATTATAGATAACTGATTCCTCTTCTATCATTTGAGTGAGTGGGACAAACCGAAGTCCACTGAGGCAGATGTCGCTGCTATAATGGTGAGTGTCTCAGAGATGGATAATGTTTTTACTGGCTGCAATGGCCAAATCATCATCTCTTGAGATGGTGATGACCTCGTGATCAAAAGGGAACCTGACTTTTTATGTGAAGTGATGAAGGTAATGCCCCCATAGGGTGAATCAAGGCCTTCTCAAGTAAGAGGTTAAAGCTAGTTGGAACATCGAGCACTTAGAACTCGACATTACATTTTATTGGCCCTATGATGAGGGTGAAAATTACCCCTAGGGAATCCCGATGATTGTTATCATAGGCCCTAATGGCCGTTAACAACGATATAAATTTTAAGACGGTGTATCCCTGATCGGTAGTAGTGCAGAGAGGGCATACATTAATGGTAGAACCATTTTATACTAGTACCAAGGGTACTATCTATCCTCGGGTCTCATTAGTAATCTGCAATGCAAATAGGTGGTTTTCATTTTACTGATGACTTCCTGGAAGAGACGTAGTTTAGATTGGAATTGCATTATCTCTTGGTTCAGTGGGGGAATGACCTCTTCGACTGACAGAGGGGCCATAGATTCCGCCAACGGGGGAACTTAAAAAGTGGTGTTTGGGTACTCGGGGTACTGATGATAGGGATCGAAATAACCATATAGGGTAAATGGTACTTGTATGTGGGGATACTCGATGTTAGTGTTCGTGTGAGGACACAATCGTTGTGTGTTTCGCCGCCGCGATGCAAAAAACCTAAACTACAACTACACTTGCGAGGCAAGCACAACGGTAAGTCGGGTATCGTAAGAAATCCACAGGGAGTGATTGAATTTTAGATTTTTATTGTTTAATTACTTCTGGAATAAAAGTGTAAAATAAATAAATGAAAAGGTGATGGGTGGTTATGGTGGAAAAAGAAAAGAATAAGTTACGCTACACAAAAGTAAAGCGAGGATCGGGATCGCATCCTACCACATGGATCGAAACAACTACTAATTAGAGTTAAGGCTCGAAAGCATTTAATCGAGCATTTACAATTAAGCATAAACATCACACAATAAGGAATTCAACCCAAAGTTGCGAGATTAAACATTTAACCAAAAATGGTCACACGCGGATTAAATTCGGATTGTCGCTATAAACACTAAAGTTGCGTGACAAATAAAGTTAAACGCATAACAATCTAACTTTAATACATGCGGTTTCAATTAAATGCAATTTTATCCAAAACCTAACTTTCGGAGCTTGACGCCCATTAATGGCGGAACACAATCCCGACCCTATTTATCTAAGGGCAAGACATAAATGAAACTAATTAACAAAGCAATAAACTAATTACAACAAGAAATAAATTAATCTAGGCAAGAAAAGGAGATGGCATCAATGGAAATAAAGCTAGAACAATAAAAGAGACAATGAATAGTAAACTTACATAATAAAAATGGACAAAACCCCAAACCAAATGGGGAGGAGGGTGAAGAGCTCCCCTTACAAACACTTCAATCTAATTAAAATGAGAGATATCTCTCTTCAAAGTGAAGAGAAAGTGCATTTATACATAAAAAATCCCATGGAAAACTTGTGAATAAAGAAGAAGAAAAATAAAAATCTGCAGGACCGAATCGATTTGGGGGGTCCGAATCGATTCGCCCCTACAGGTCTGCAATTCTGTAGCTTTGTCCTGTTTTACGGAAAATACCACCATTTCTTCGTTATAGCTCGGAATGAGGCACGGTCGGAGGATACGCGAAGTAACTCAGAGGAATACAACATCCAAGAAGACATTAGGCTAAAAAACCAAAATATGAAATGACTAAAATGCCCTTGAATGTGACCTTGAGTGTACTTTTTAAGTAAAAACCATCCTAAAAATGCCATAACTCCTTCGATACAACTCAGAATCATGCACCGTCGGAGGCCACGCGAAGAGAAATCAGAGGGCTTCAACTTCCGTGAAGAGCTCGGGATTCAAACTCGAATGCTGGAATTACTAAAATGCCCCCGAAGCTGCAATAGTCGACGAAAGTTTTCCGGAAAGTGTCCAAACTTCATACTAAGCATTCAAATACCTACAAAAGCTCAATTAACCCTTGCAAAACATGTTAACATAGAAATCTGAGGTTGTCTGGTTAACGAGCATAAATATAGGGATTAAGATACCCAAGGGGGTAATAATGCGTAGGTTAACGGGTGAAATACGCAATATTTGCGTCGTATCTGTTAGCAGGGGAGCCGGAGCTGGGACTAAAGTTGGAGGATCTTGGGGGTTGATGGGCATGCTGTAACACCCCATATTTTTGAGTATTTAAAATTAAATTAATTTGGTAAATTTTTAAATTACAAGTGTGACGTAATTTAATAAAAATAAAATATGTTTTGATTAAATATTAATCGGAGAGAGAATGATTAATGTTTATTGAATATAATTACTACGTGAATAGTAAATGGTTATTTTACGTCAAAATGAGTGGAAGTGACATGATGATGATATATCTCAATCGGGTTTTGAGTGTGGACTATATGAGGTCGAGATGGGAAATTATTTTAGAGTGACTCAGATGGTGATTTGATATCACAGTTAACTTCGAAAGGGTCAAAATAATAGAAATAGTATACCTGAGTGTGATGTTTGGGTCCGGGGGCCGGGGCTTTCTAGACCTAACCGGCACCGTTAGAGGGCCTTGTATTCATTTGGTAGCCTAGGGCTAAGGGAGATATGAATTTCCAAGGGTTATATCATCTTGTAGTTGGGAGAGGCTAGGGTTAGGGGAATATAAAACCATTATAGGCCATTAGAGAAGAAATGGAGAGCATTCTTAGAGCTTAGGAGAGGATTCTTGAAGCTTTAGACCTTGTTCGTGGACCACCATCATCTTGGAGTGTGGATTGGAAGTGAAGATAAACACATCATCATCAGAAAAATGAAATGAAATCACTCCCATATAAGGCAAGTGTTTATTTGGCTTATTTTAAATTAGTTATAATACCCATGTTAGGAGTTGAGATATCTAGCATGATTTCATGATTTTTAGAAGAAATATCGGACCATATTCATATTAATGATGAGAAAACATGTTAGAGGTTTTGATTCTTTAACTAGTATTTTGAAATCTGATTAGTTGGGGTAATATAAGAGAATGAAATCTGGGTTTTTGAAGAACTTGTTTAAAATATGAAACTAGGGTTTGCATGAATTAATTAGAGAATTAAATCTTGTGAATCATGGAATTACGTGATGTTTTGATGATGAAAATTCATTGGGATCCTTCCTATACTCATATTAGGTGTTGGATTAAATTATATGAGAATTTTAACATGGATCATGAAAGTTTTGTTCAAGAAAAATGTTGAAAAATGTAACATCGTATTGGAGAAGATGACCTGACACTTTTTGAATCGATTAGGCATAAAAGCAAATCAATTCGAAAAGCGAATCAATTCGGCATTTTGGCGAATCGATTCAGTTTGCCCAGATTTGTGAATTTTTTCCTTTTGAACCCTGAATGTATGAATAATTAATGGGGATACTTTTGGGATATCCCTAAATGACAAAGAGGATTATATTGAATGTCAGTAGGCCTATGGTGGGGAATAGGTTTAATAAATTGACATGAGATAAGGCTAGGCAGATGCAGGTACATATCCATAGTTATTGAATATACGGGGTTTGAAATGGGTCACAGAGGGATGAGTGAACCTATGACTTCAGCCAATAGAGTAGGAGTTAAATAACTACTGATATTAATTAAGGGGTAACTAGGACCCTTAGGGTAGTGAGTGATGCTCAAAAATATACTATTTGAGGTTATAATGGTAATTAAAGGTACATTGAGTATGCGAGAGATATATACCTACTATTCGGAGGTCTCTACGCAGAGGGATGGATTTGTTCCCTAGAACATGGAACTTAAGGTGGATCATTACGTGTGTGTATTAGTGGGACCGATGTGTCATTTTGGTACGTTGGGCATGTGCGTATCCAAAAGGCTTACAACCTTTTTCCACCTCCGTTGTGTGTTGATTGATTTAGGGTTCGAGAAGACATGCCGAACCAATAGTCCTCTATTTAGTACGAGGGGTACAAGGACTTGATAACAGAGTATGCCAGCATCACGAGGGGCCATTCTAGGGATGCTATTGTTTTATATATTTTATGTGTGATAAATATATATAGGTGGGGTATATCTACTTATGTGTGATAGTATAACTGATATACCGCGTGTATCTAAAAGTAATTTAAGTAGAGAAACTTAAATAATTGATTCAAAAATAATACGTGGGAATCAATAATTACTTATACCTTGGCAGCGAGTCGTATATGTCATACGAGGGAGTTAGACCTTTTTAGGTTAGTTAGATACTTTATCTAGTTGGGCTGGGTAACATTTCTAGGTACGATACGTTAATCGTGCACATTATTTGAGAGGTGAGGAACTCAAGGGAGTGTACGCTGAACTAACATGTGTATCTAATAATTGATTTATATTATGATTTAAACACTTGCAAAATATTTTCACACTGCTTTCTTGGGTTCTTTCCCGTGTCAAAATATTTTCAAAACCTTTTAGGTGTCCATCCATAGGGACCCAACTTGATGATTCCATCCAGGGATGTGTAACTGCAACATTTCTAGAGTCTTGCAGGAGTTGCTTTAGATGCTCAAGCTCATCCATTTCTAGATAGGGATTCGTCATTATCTCATTTGTGAGTGTTTCCCTTTAGACTATTTATTTGTTCAGTTTATTTATCAGACTGTATTAAGATTAAGATTTTTTATATCAGACTTATATTTAGATTTTTGGGGAACCAATGGTTTATTCGGCATCATTTATTTATGTATCTGTCGTGTGATTGCTCAGATTATATTTGTATGGATGGTTTAGTTAATTTATTTTATTTTCTCATGTTGTTATAGTAATGAAAGATAAAATTTGACACTAGCTTATTTAACATAGGTGATTAGTAATAAAAAAGTTTTTTGACAATGATGCTAAGAATGAACTAGATGGGATTCCTGTTTGTTTTAATTAAAGACTCATCACCCGTGGTTAGAATAGGTAGGGTGTCACAGATGGTATCAGAGAATCAAGTTCTAGTATCCATAGGATCTGTACAGCTTACTACGATTTCAGCATAGCATTCTTTGACAAAGAGCCCTATTTTTAGGACTGTTGCATTCATGATTACGCATTTGAAATTTCATTCTTTTTCTATTATATTTGTATTGACTGTGAACTCATCCAATCCGATCTCTTTTCATATGCCACCTGAGAGAGAGAGAGAGAGCGACGAGAGCAACGACTAGGGATAATGTAAGGGAAGCTTAGTAGGAGCCACAAGAACCACAACCACAACCACCACAGGGGACAATGTCAGCAGTTGAGGTGCTAACGATAGTGGCACGGTCAGTTAATGCGGTAATGAGCGCCATGGATATCTATTTTCCACAGTCCCAGAGTCACCACAACTCGTGGCACCAATGGTTCAGAACCACTCGGGGCCGTCAGAGTGGTAGAGGGTTAGGGAGGCTTTTTAGAAGGGCCACCCACCAGAGTTTCAGGGGAGTTCAGACGTGATTGCGGCATGCCAGTGGAAGAAGGATATACAACACCACCTACGCATCGAAGAATTTAGCGAGGTGCAGAAGAAAATACTAACCACTTTTAGGCTGGTTGGGGTAGCGTTACAGTGGTGGGAGTCAGTTACCACTGTTGAGGAGAGGGACACAATGTCTATTGCAGAGTTCTGGGTGCGGTTCGATCGAAAATACTTTTTGCCAGCAGTTGAGATAGAGATATAAAGGAGGTTGAGTAAGATGACCTAGGGAGATAGATTAGTGGATGAGTACGAGGAGGAATTCACTCATTGCCTAAATTTATTCCAGACAAGGGGAACAATGAAGGAAGGAAGAAGGTGAAGTTTATGGATGGTTTAGTCTAGAGGATCAGGTAATATTTGATTGGCAACCTTACATTAGTGACTTATATAGATGTCGTTAATGCATCACTGTTACATTTCCAGAACCATCACTTCCATGTGAAGGGGAGCAACAAAGGAGGTGAGCCTAGCCAGCAAGGTAAGACAGGAGGTAGCAGTGCTAGTGGAGAACCATAACAACAGCTGTAGTAGTTAAGAAAATAGTAGGGGCATGATTCCCAGCAGGGGGATCATGCCATGAGGTTCAGATCTCGGGGCTATCGACCTGAGGGAGGTAATAGGCAATGCCATCAGGGTCCTCATCACCAGCAGTATCCTCAGGGCCAAGGAAATAATAGAGGAGGCCAGCAGGACTGAGGCCATCAGGGACTTCAATAGGGTTAGCACCATCAGGGCTAATAGGGCTAGAGGCAGAGAGAGTTTCCAGGACAGTGCTTTATTTGTGGTCATACAGTCCACAAGAGGAGATATTGCCCACAGTAGGATAGAGCACCACAAAAGCAGGGTGCCCCACAGGAGCAACAGGTACAAAGGCCACCTGCAGCGCTAACCCCAGCCGCCTCACCACAGTAGAGACAATTACAGTATGGACGTGTTTATAACGTTCGAGATGCTTTCACACATCAAGCCCATAGGCACCCCTGGCAGTAGAGGGTACGTTTCCTATTCAGGAGCATGAGGGTAGGATACTATTTGACAATTTGGCATCACATTCTTTTATAGCGACCAGATTTGAACGAGCTGCCGATTTATTAGAGACATTCGGTAATCTCCTTATGTGTGTGGAGTCACCGATGGATAGTGGGTCACTTATGCATTCGATCTGTAGGGGTGTCGACATTGACGTGGGTTGATTATGCTTAGCCTCCGACCTCCTTATGTTAGATATAGAGGGGCATTGCGTTATATTAAATATGGACTGATTAGCTGGATACAGGGTGATTGTGAATTTTTTCAAGAGAGCTATAATGTTCTTAATTCCAGGGAAGGAGTTGTTCTTAGTGGCAATGCCTCTTCTCGAGGGAGGGTCGAGCACACATCTATACTACATTGAGGAAGATACCTCACAGGAGGTGATTATTTCATTAGACTCGATTCCAGTATTTAGGGAGTTTGAGGATGTATTCCAGGAGATACTCAGACTGTCGCCTAACCGATAAATAGAGTTCATGATTGACCTAGCGCCGGGTATGAGGCCTATAGCCCGAGCGCCTTATCACATGGCCCCATCTTAGATGAGGGAATCGAGCGAGCAGATTCAACAGCGCCTGGGGTAGGGGTTTTTTAGATGGAGTACTTCATCGTGGGGTGCACCAGTGTTGTTTGTCAAGAAGAGGGATGTATTGCTTTGGTTGTGTATCGATTACAGAGTTAAACAAGGTTACGATTTGGAATAATTACTCATTAACTCCGATTGATGAACTGTTCGATCAGCTGAGGGGAGAAACTTTCTTCTCCAAGATTGATCCGAGGATCGGTTATCATAAGTTGTGCATCAGAGAGGAGGACATTCCTAAGACTGCTTTTTTGACTCGTTATGGCCCTTACGAGTTTAGGGTGATGCCATTTGGGCTCATCAATGTGCCAATAATATTCATAGACTTAATGAACCGAGTCTTTAGAGAGTTCCTTGACCAGTTTGTGATTGTATTCATCAACAATATTTTCGTTAACTCTCACTCGGAGGATGAGAATACCGAGCATTTTCGGATGGTTTTATAGACACCACAGGAGCACCAGTTGTATGTTAAATTTTAGAAGCGTCAGTTTTGTCTTCGAGAGGTGAAGTTTCAGGGCCATATTGTGTCTGACAGGGGTATAGCAGTTGATCCGAGTAAGGTATCAACGGTGAGGGAGTGGGGACATCCCATGAAACTTATCGAGGTTCATAGTTTTTTGGGCTTGGTCGAATATTATAGAAGATTCATTCGGGGTTTCTGGAAGATTGCGGGTCCGCTGATGAATTTGACTCACAACGGGGTGCTATTTGTTTGGGATGACCATTATCAGTTAGCCTTTGATGAGCTAAAGGAAAAATTAACCTCAACTCCTATACTTTCACGGCCTAGGGGAGGAGTGGAGTACTATGTCTATATTGATGTATCCTTGCAGAACTTGGGGGGTGTATAATAGTAGGAGGAGAGGGATATAGCTTATGAATCTCATAAGCTTAAGTCCCACGAGAGAAATTACCCCACGCATGACTTGCAATTAGCTGCAGTTGTCTTTGCCTTGAGGATTTAGAGGCATTATCTATTAGGGGAGCAGTTTACTTTGTTCACGGATCATAAATCCCTTTAGTATATTTCACACAAAAAGATCTGAACATGAGGCAGCTGAGGTGATTGGAGTTCATAAAGGATTACCAGTTTAATATTCCGTGTCATCCTTGGAAGGCTAACATGGTGGTAGACGCGAGATAAATGAGGTATAGAAGGAGAAGTGGAGAGAGATTCAACATAATTATGAGGTTGCCAGAGCGTGTATGCCCGTATTAGTTATCACGCTCAAAATTGTGATGAGGGTGTTGAAAGCACAAGCAGATGATCAATATTATCAGGGTAGGATCCGCTAGTTATTAGCTGATGGGGTAGAGCTGTACTCGATTAGTTCAGAGGGTGGTTTACATTTTAATAGGAGACTTATGTTGCTAGAGGATGAGGATTTGAGACACGTTGTGACGTTAGAGGCTCATGGGTCCAAATTGAGGTACATCACGATGGGGATAAGATGTATCAGGATATGCATAGGCAATATTGGTAGTCGAGGATGAAGCGGGACATAGAGGAGTTTGTTCCGAAGTGTCCTACCTACCAGCTAGTGAAGGTAGACCACCAGAGATCGACAGGGTTGTTACAGCCACTCGATATTCTCACATGGAAATAGGAGAGTATCTCCATGGATTTTATTACCGGGCTATCGACATCGCACTGAGGTCACGAATCTATATGGGTGATAGTGGATCGATTGATTAAGGTGGCCCATTTTCTTCCAGTTCACACATATTTTGAGATGAGACAGTATGCACAGTTGTTCATTGCAGAGATAGATCGGGACAAGATCTTTGTGTCCCATTTCTAGCAGAGATTTTAGGAGGATATGGTAATGAATTTGCGGTTGAGTATAGTGTATCACCCACAAAAAGATGGGAAAACAGAGAGGGCTAATCATATGCTTGAGAATATGTTGCTGATGTGCATACTTGACTTCAGGGGAGGATGGAAGCAGTATCTTCCTTTGGTGGAGTTTGCATATAACAACTCCTACGGTTCACTATCGGCATGGAACCATTTGAGGGACTATATGATCGACCTTATCATTCAACCGCTTTGTGGTTAGATGTGTGGGACAATAAGTTATTGGGGTCAGAGATGATTCAGGACACCACTACCAAGATTGATCTAATCCGAGGGTGCATCCGTATACCTCGAGATAGGCAGAAGAACTACACCGGTGTAGACTGGATACACGTAGAGCTTGAGGTTGTAAGGATAAAATTTCCAATTGAGTTCGTTCTATATCTTTGAGTTATTCTCGAAACAAAACACGTTTGAGTCATAGGTCGTATTTTTATTATCACGATCCCACACGGACTATGACGTGTTGAAGTTTACTAAAGATGTTTCGGCAGAGCTTGAAGGAATTAATTATGTCAAATGTTTAATTGGTGAAATTTTATTCGTCTTCAAGTTCAATTGAATTTCGAGATCACTCAGGTATGAATGCGTAATTTTAATGGGACTCAAAATCTATTTTAAAATGCTTAAGGATGTTATTTTATAAGGAAAATATAAAAAAAATGTTTTTTAGTGTTTGAAATCGTTTACACTTCGTTTTAAATTTGATAAGGACAAATTATAGTTGGATTTTATTGGTATTCTAATTATGCGTGTCGTTTAAACAACTGTAACAGTCGTTCGAGCGAGATAGGGATGTCATTCGAACGACAGGACTATATCACTTGAACAAGCTGCCGCCCCAAGAAAAGTATTTAATGGCGTGTTTCCTTTAGATTTACGAACCAGTACCTTTATGCTTATAGTTTTCTAAGGTTTTCCAAAGAAAAACACATCCTTAGACTTTACAAGAGTCGAGTTTTCATCACTATATGCAATAGTGATCTTTTATGCACCAAGATTAGTTGTTCTTGATTGAATATTACGGGGTTTTGCCAAGATGAAGCGAAGGAGTTCGTATTCCAATTCCGTAGACATTACAAGCCATATCGGTGGACACCGAGACATACGTGGATGCTTGTATTGTGGACAGGCATCGTGGAAGAAGGACTTTCTGCGTGGGCAATGTGAGAGGAGTGGTTGAAGATAAGAAGAGCGTCAAGTCTTGTGGGAATCGAGTCGTTGAGTAAGACTTGTGTCTATTCGTTGTAAATCCACATTCATAGTGATTGTCTGGCTTGGGCCGTCCGTGGTTTTTTCCCATTATGGTTTGTGAGTATTATTTACTTTATTTTACTTGCTTTAATCATTAGATGGATGTTTAAGATTAATCAAGATAAAATTTGATTAAGTTAAAATTGGTCACAACTTGGTGCGTATTAAAAATTGAAAAAAGGGTTTTCATAAAAAGCGAAATTTGTTTTGTCATCCTTAAAAAACTTTCCTCTTAAGAAATAAAAAGGGGACTATCAAATTGGTATCAGAGCTAGAAACATATTTTTATTGTGTTTGATCCTTTGTGTTTTTCGAAATGAATTTTGGAGGTTTTGAAAGTTTTCGTGCTCCTATTTTTGATGGGATAAATTATGCTTATTGGAAAATGCGAATAAGAAATGATTTAAATCCATTGATGAGCGTGTGTGGTTAGCGATTGAAAAGGGTTAGACACCACCAGTCACACGAGAGGGCGAGGTCACTAGTTTGAATGCTGTTGAGTCATGGACTGAGGCTGAACATAGGCTTACACTTTATAACTCTAAAGGTCTTCATGTAATTTCCTCACACGTCACATCTGAAGAGTATACTAGGATCATGACTTGTGACACATCAAAAGAGGCATGGGATACACTTACACTTATTCACAAGGACACTTGCGCTGTTAGGGCATCAAAGTTACAAAACCTCATTACACTGTTTGAGATGCTTAAAATGTTAGATAGTGAGTCATTTGATGAGTTTTACACTAGGTTGTCTAATAATGTCAACCCGTCATTTAATCGAGGAGGGAGGATTCCTGACAACCGTGTAATAAAGAAAATTTTGAGATCTTTGGTGAGTAGGTTTGATGCAAAAGTGACCGTTTTGAACTCCTTAGGTATGCTTGATTCAACGAAACTTGAAGAGATTGTAAGTGACTTACAAACCTTTGAACTCGATATGTTTACCTCCAAAGGGACATTGCTTTGATAGCCCGGAAGGAGGAGATTAAAGTTTCAGATGACGATTCCGATTTCGATTTTGAGGATGTCACCTTGTTGGCTAAAAAGTTCAAAGAATTTCTTAAGTTTCAAAAGCAATCAAAATATGCCAAAAAGTTTGAGAAATTAAAGAACAACAAAGGTAGAGTAAGGATAATAGTGAGAAATTTAAAAGGTTGGAGGCGGATAGGTGTTTTGGGTGTGAGGGGTATGGTCACAAAGTTATCGAGTGTCCCACTAGACTTAAGAAAGAAGGCAAGAAATCGATAGCTTATAGTGCCTCCTTAAGTGATAGTGAACCAGAAGAGGGAGAGAGTTCCCCTAATGAGAGCATGTTTGTTTCTTTCTTGGCATGTCATGTGAGCGTTGACAATAAATCTTCCCATGAAGATTCTCATGTGCATGACACTTCCGAGGCCGTTGAATCCCAAGTGAGTGAGGGATAAGTTAGTGAGGAAGAGGAGGTTGATGTGAAAGAGTTATAAGTTGCACTTAATGAGTTGTATGCCGAGGCGGTGAAAGTGAAAAAGGAAAACCTATAATTGCAAGCTAGGTTGAATGAGCGTGCCATAGAAAAGAATGATGCTTTGATTGAGGATCTTAGGGCACAGGAGAAGATGTTTATGGAGAAACTAGAATATGTGGAAAAAGAGAGAGATAGCCTTTATTGTTTGATGGAGGCATTAAAAAGGATATTCTAGAGTTTGAGTAGTCTAGGCGTGTGCTTAAGTCTAGGATTTGTGAGTTGGAGGAGAAGTTAAAATACTCGAGTAATGTTAAGTTTGACTTGAAATCTAGGTTGGAAAAGTTGGATAGGATTTTAGGCACCGTCCAAGTCAAATGTGAGGGTTTGGTATAGGCTACAATGATCACGTTGTTCCCATTCCCAAAGCTAATACTAACTGTGTGAGAGAGCGCACTAGGAATGTGAGGAGAGGTCGATGTTTTAGTAATCATTACCACCGTCTTTCCACTTGCACATATTGCGATAGGAAAGGGCACCTTAGAAATTTTTTCTATGACCTTAGGAATACTCCTAGGAAGTTTAGTAATAAAGTCGTATCGGTTCCCAAAACCCCCACCTGTCATGTTACACCTACTTGGGTTAGGAAATCAGATTTAATGGCTTTAGGACTAAAACTTCATGGTTCTCATTTGGTTGTACTTGACTCTTCCCATGTTAAATCTATAGGATGATTGCGTTACGATGTTTGTCATACACTAGTCTTTGCATCATGATTTATATCTTTCTAGTGTTATGACATGTGTATCATTTTGTATTATATTTTTTCATTTATTGAGTCTTACTTGAAAAATACAAAAAGATATTTGGTTTATTATATTTTTGAGAAAATACAAAAAGATTTTGCATTTTTTGAGTCAAAATATGTTGACAAACCAAAAAGATTTTCGGTTTGTTTTTGAGTTCACATGTTTGATGTGGCATATTGGTGTGCTTGGATCCCCTTCCTTTCATTATCCACGTAGCTAGGACATTTGGTCATAATTATTGATACTTAAAATGATCTTAACCATTGTATTATGGGGTTGTTTCGAAGTTGATATGCATTTTGATTTGACTTTGTATATATGCCATCTTTGCACACATATACGAGTTTATATGAATGTTTGGCATCTCTTTCATTTTTGAGTTTGTCGAGACATTCTTATCTCAATTTTGTCATCTATGCGTAAGTAGACATAAGGAGGAGGTGTGCGTGTAAGAACCATTTACCGTGAGGATTGTAATTGAAAAAAATGATGAGTGTTCACGAGAAAGGGTTGTGAGAATGTAAAATTGACTCGTCGTGAAAGCCACCGTTTAGAAGATTCCAAAAAAAATTAAACGCAATAAAAAGAATCATATACCAAAAATGGGCCAAATAATTTATGTTCATTCAAAAGATCATATGATATATTTGAGGGAGTTTGGATGGATAATTTAAACGGGTTTGCACCACGAATCCTAACGTTAAAAAATCATGATATGACGCTATTGTTTGTAGAATCATCAAAATTCCGGATTTGTGTGCATGTTTGATTGTTTAGTTCATTTAGCTCACACTTTAATTGTCACATATGACTAAAATAAATTTTGATGATTTATAGCTATCAATTAGAGCTTCTTGATCTTTTCGATGTGTTGGAATTGTGATTCATTTGTTGTAGTTCATGCCCATACGTTCCCTGTTCATGTTTGAAAACATCGGTACTATGTTAACATGTAACTCATCTTTTTTTTTTGTAGTTTTTGCCTAATGTTTCGTAGTTTTGAGCCCCTTCTAGTTAGTTTTTTGACGGAATTTTTTCACTGGGCAAAACTGTATGATTTTCGGCGCAAATTGTGATTGTTTCATTTTCTCGTTCGAGCGAGATCTGTTTTTTCCGTGAAGCCTATCGTTCAAGCGACAAGGCTTTATCGTTCGAGCGACGCATCAGTTTCATTTAAGCGACGTCTGGTTTTTTGCAATTCTTCCTATTTCAGTACCTTGCTGCATATGTGTCATATTTTTGGTATTGTTGAGTAGCTTCTGGATAATTTGTTTATGAAGTATACTTTGAAAGATTTGATATTTTTGTTGCATTCGATGGTTTAGTTACAAATTCTTAGATTGCTTATTCATATTGTGTGATTATTGTTTGCTAGCTAGGAATTTGATAGTATTAATTATTATTATCTCGTTGTTATCATGATTATCTAGATATATTTCATTAATTATACTTGTGCTAGATATATCACTAAATTATTTTCACCCGGTTGTCTATTCAAGACAAAAGGGGGCGACATTTATATGATGTAGGGGGATATTTGTCGAGCACTATGTTTGTTTGCTGCACACGTTTGTATCTTCATTGGTATCTTGTTTATTTGCATATTTGATATCCAGATTTAAAAGTTATTTTTTTGTTTCAAATTGGTATCAAAATATTTTTCTTAGATATTTCATTATGATTTATATCATTTGTTCCTCAATACTTCACTGGGTATTTGTCTGTTTCGTGTGTGTAGGTATGCTTTAAGAGATTCGAGCTTTCAAGACTACATCACATTCAGACATTCAGAGATAGTTCATGCTTATTGGACCATCTTTGCTAGTCTTATCCTATATTTTTTGATTTTTGGTTTATGGGATGGTATTTAGGCATCATACGGCTTGACGAACCGGCTTAGGTATTTCACTCTTGGTTTTGTATCAAAATAGTCAAAGGGGGAGATTTGTAAGGACAAAATTTCCAATTGACTTCGTTGTTTATTTTTTACTTATTCCCGGAACAAAACACGTTTGAGTCATAGGACGTATTTTTATTGTCACGATCCCACATAGACTATGATGTGTTAAAGTTAACTGAAGACGTTGCGGCAAAGCTTTAAGGAATTAATTATGTCGAATGTTTAATTGGTGCAAGTTTATTCGTCTTCAAGTTCAATTTCATTTCGAGATCACTCAGTTATGAATGCGTAATTTTAATGGGACTCAGAATTTATTTAAAATGTTTAAGGATGTTATTTTATTAATAAAATATTTTAAAAATGTTTTTTAGCATTTGAAATCATTTACACTTCATTTTAAATCCGATACGGATGAATTAGAGTTGGATTTAATTGGGACTCTAATTACGCGTGTTGTTCAAACGACTGTAACAGTCATTCGAGCAAGATAGGTATGCCGTTCGAACGACAAACCGATCTCATTTGAATGAGCTTCCGCCCTAAGAAAAGTATTTAATGTTGTGTTTCCTTCATATTTCATAAGTATGCATTTTGGAAAAACTGTTTAAGAACCAGTACGATTATGCACATAATTTTCTAAGATTTTCCAAAGCTAAACACATCCTTAGAGTTTACAAGATCCGAGTTTTCATTACTATATGCAATAGTGATGTTATATTCACCAAGAAGAGTTGTTCTATATTGAATATTGCTGGGTTTTGTGGAGAAGAAGTGTAGGAGTTCATGTTTCGATTACAGGGACGTTACAAGTCATATAGGTGGACACCGAGACATACATGGATGCGCGTATTGTGGACATGTATTGTGGAATAGGGGCTTTTTGCGTGGGACCTATGATAGGAGTGGTTGAATATCAGAAAAGAATCAATTTTCGTGGGGATCAGTTCCTTGAGTAAGACTTATATTTGTTCATTGTAAATCCACATTCATATTGTTTGGCTTGGGCCGTCCAAGGTTTTTTCCCGTTGTGGTTTCCTCGTACATTTCGCGTTGTGAGTATTCTTTACTTTATTTTACTTTCTTTAATCACTATATGGATGCTTAGGATTAATCAAGATAAAATTTGGTTAAGTTAAAATTGTTCATAACTTGGTGCGTATTAAAAATTGGAAAACGTTTTCATAAAAAGTGAATTTTTTTTGTCATCCTTAAAACACTTTTCCCTTAAGAAATAAAAAAGGGACCATCAGAGGTTGGTGACTAGGTTGTGCTGGTACTGGCGTCACTGCCCGAATCTGACATCCTTAACCCGCTCCCATGCAGATGGAAGCTATGCTGGTACTGGCGACACTGCCTGAATCTGGGGTGGAGCCTGCTGCACTACTGCTAATGCAACATTCACCGCCTGAACAACAATAGCGGCGACCTTAGTTGCGTTCATCATTTCCTACGCCGGAGCTGCTGGCTACTCGGGCTGGGCATTCCTGTCTCGGGGTGCGCATCTCGAAGGCATCTGAAACGAGAAGGAAGTTTATTAGTCTACAGTTATTAACAAATCTCGAATAGCTGAAGACATAAGCGTAAACACAAGAATACAACAGTCCTAAAAATAGGGCTCTATATCAAAGACGCTAAGCTGGAAGCGAAATAAGCCATACAGATCCTAAAGGACACTAGAACCTGATGCTCTGATACCACCTGTGACACCCCGCCTAATTAAATACCGGGTGATCAGTCCTTTATTAAATTAAAATCAAGGTGAACGGTTGGTTCATTCTTAGCATCACTATCGTAAAAATAAAATTTCCAATTTAAACACCCTAAATAATTAAGCTAAGTGTCAAAATAATTTTAGAACCTTATTTCCATTTTATTAAATCCAAATATGAAAACCTTTTTAAATAACCAACAATTTAAGAACTCTGATATACAAAAGATGGATAATAACACACAAGAATAAGATTCATTAAGATAAACCAAAACAGTCTAAATTATAAATAAAACCATCCTGACAGTAATTAAATCCCAAAGAGTACCAATTAATGGAAATATAAAGGAACGTAAATCTCTGAAAAAATCCAAACTAAATAGAGAAACGGGCGATACATAACCTAACTAATAAGAACTAAAAGTAGGAGTGGAGTCAACAATGAGGTCATCTAAGAAATGACCTTTAACTCCCACATAAGCTGCAGTGTGTCCGGTCCAAAGAACCTAAATATGATGCCTCTGTGGCTGGGCACATGTATTATATACATATATATACAAGAGAGAAGAAATAACAGGAAACGGGTCAGATCCCGAGTGTAAAATAGTTTAAAATTAGTTAGCAAGTATTTAAAATGCTTACCGGCTAATGTAACAACCATGTTAGTATGCGACAGTCTCTTGAGAAATTCTTACCTCTCATCTAGTGTGCACGCCTACCGCACTATCAAACCCATAAGTTTATTTTAACTTAACTTCCCCCCATAAGGTTTCATTCTGGCATATACTATGGCTAATATAATTAATTTATGAAAATCAAGCTTTCTCAAATATCTTAGGTTATTCGAAATAACTCAGTGATGTCACAAAATTTCCAAACACTTATAATAAAATTGGAGTAATTATTCATTACTTAACTACTTTTATACATAGTAGAAAGTTCTCATACGTAAGTATATATTTATATTAACCACTCATATAATATATATACACATTCGGCACCCCGTATGAAATCTATGGTGCAAGCATACTCTGATATCAAGTCCCCGTATTACACATATTAAGGGAAATACTAGTTTGGAATCACTCTCGAAACTGTATTATCATAAAACACATACAAATGGAGGTGAAGCATAGTTCCAAGTCACTAAGAGGTCAGCAAATACCCTCACGTCTCTTAGGATCGTCTGACTATCAATCAGATAGCCCGTACCAAGGAATCCTATGTTCTAGGGTACAAGTCAGTATCCCCCATAAAGGGCCAATCGAGATAAGACCATCCCGACGCTGAAACCCCCGTGATAGCAAGTATCCTGAGTATGATTTTTATACAGACATATAATATATCCACAATCACACAGTCATATATATAAATATCCACATTTCTAAATTAGGTGCGCTCACGACCCATAATTATAATTATCCGCTCTTAGCACATTTTTACTTGATTATCCCGCATAAGGGATTTGTCACTTTTATTCTCATATATATAAGTTACTCCATACCTACTTCTCATCTCTCGAAGTATTCTATCCCCCTAAGTATAATTTCAGTAGGCACTCTCACTTACCTTCTAGTCTAACTTCCTTACAAGTCTCGACCTTTTATTAAACGTACGCATGACTTCATATGTGAGAATAACTCCCCGTTAACTCTTAATTTCGTCTTATATTAAGTTCTCACTCAAGGGAGTATACCTAGACCCTACTGGTCCTATTTATATCCCATTATGCTCTAACAATAATAATAAAGGGTTTCTATGCATTTTAATCGGATTAATCCAACACAAGGGTAATATGCAGTTTTCCAGGAAGGGTCGATCAATCGAGGAAATGGGGTCGATCGATCGATGTTCTTGGGTCCATCGATCGATGAAGCAGTTATGACGAAAACTGCATTAACCCAGTTACGAGTTTGCCTTTCCAACCTCAACCAAATCTCCATATATCATTCCCAAACTCCCAACCAACGTTACTACAAGTATTATATACCTAAACACATGATTTTATACGTAAAATATGTCCCAATTCATCAATATAACAATTTAATGGGTAAAATTTACCTAAACTTCAAGAACCCTAACTTTTATTTTTCTTTCAATTCTTCCAATTCTTTTCCAGATTTCCTACTTCTAAATCCATACAAATTCATGGTTTATCCTCTACATGCGATTCAGATGTCCAGAATATGATTACTTCTTCTACGACATGTGATTTTAAGTCTCAAAACTATACTTTCTTTCTTGAAACAAGTTCTAAACAATCCTAGACTAATATGATTGAGACATTAACTAAAAAAAAATCAATATAGATACTTTCCAGGAATTTGAGTTTCTAATTTGAGGCCGAAAGAGGTATGGTTGCATTCCTCGTCGTGCGATCTACACTCTGGTGGTGATGGCGGTGTAGACGGTTGAGTCCTTGGCCATGAGTTGCTTGGAAAGCTCTCCAATTCCTTCTCTAATGGCCGTTCTTTGATTTTATGATTTCTAACCCTAGAAGGCAACGCCTAAAGGTTGATTTATTCTTAGGAATTTCGTGGGTTTAATTACCCAAAAATGTTAAATGTCTATAATACCCTTCCGGGATGCTAATTCGGCCTAAAAATGCCCCGAGACCCAAACTAAACCCCCGTGTACATTATTTTGACTATCTCGACCCTTCTGGACACATTGGCGCACTCGAAATGACCATACGGGTGACTTAGAATTCATTCACTTTTAATAATAATAATTTAATCCCGACACGACATAGGCGCGTCCCGATTTAATTTGTATAATTATCAAATTATACACTCATGATAATTTAATAAATTCGATTATACATATTACTTTATCCACTAAGTAACGTTCAACAAATTCCCAATAATTACTAACTCTCATCACGCTAGTATATTTTTTTAAAAAAATTCCGGATTAATATTGAATTAATATCTCAATTTAAATTTAATAAATCCCCAAATTTAAAAGTTATAAAAATACGGGGTATTACATACTCCCCCCCTAATAACGGAATTTCTCCCCGAAATTCAGAAAATAGAGCATACTTGGTAAGAATAAGTCTGGGTATTTCTCGTGCATATCTGCCTCACTCTCCCAAGTGGATTCGTACACATTATGATGCTCCCACTGGACCCATACAAGTGGGACTACCTTCGACCTCAATTTCCTCTCGCTATGGTCTAGGATAGCCATTGGTCTCTCCTCGTAAGAGCTGTCGGGCTGTAAATCAATCTCCTCTATCGCGATGTGAGTATGGTCCATGTCATCCCGAAGGTATCGTCTCAGTGACGAGATGTGGCACACATCATGAATGCGGTGCAAATGCTCTGGCAACCCCAACCAGTATGCCACCGGCCCAATCCTCTCGATAATGGGAAATGATCCCACGTACCTCGGAGCCAACTTTCCTTTCTTTACAAACCTCATTACTCCTCTCATAGGAGATACCCGCAGTAATACTTTATCCCCGATGTTAAACTCTCAGAAGAATCGCTTCGCATAAGCGTAGCTCTTCAGTCTGTCCTATGCTACCCGAATGCGACTCTTGATGAGCTCAATCTTAGATGAAGTTTCCTGAACCACCTTAGGTCCGAGCAAGGCCTGCCATACAACGCCTCTAGCCAACATGCGGGAGAACGACAAGGACTGTCATACAACACCTCAAACGGAGCCATACCGATCGTGAACTGATAGAGTTATTGTAAGCAAACTCAACCAGTGGAAGATACGACTCCCATCCTCCTCCAAAATTAAGGACACATATGCGTAGCATATCCTCCAATATCTGATAGGTACGCTCTGTTTGTCCATCTGTCTGTGGGTGATAAGCTGAACTCAATCTCAACTCTGTACCCATGGCCTCCTGAAAGCTCTCCTAGAAGTGCGACAGAAAAATCTTATCTCTATCAGACACGATATCTAGGGGCTCCCCATGTAGCCTAACAACCTCGACAATGAATAACTATGCATACTGGCCCGTGGTATAGTCTGTCCATACTGGCAGAAAATGAGCCACCTTGGTCAACCGATCCACTATAACCCATATGGAGTCGTGACCCCGCTGTGATGTAGGCATTCCAGTAATGAAGTCCATGGAAATACTCTCCCACTTCCACGTAGGTATCTCCAACGGCTGAAGTAACCCCGACGGTCTCTGGTGGTCTACCTTTACCATCTGGCAAGTATAACACTTGTACACGAACTCAGCAATGTCCCTCTTCATCCCGCTCCACCAGTACTGCCTCCTCATATCCTGGTACATCTTATCTCCTCATGGATGTACCGCAAATCTTGACCCGTGAGACTATGTCATCACTGAATTATGTAAGTTTTCCCCATCTGGGACCACCAATCTCCCATTAAACCTCAAACCTCTATCATAACTTACTAAGTAGGACTCAGCACCCTCAGCTAAAAGTTGTACAATCTGCTCTTGACAAAACGTATCCGTTGACTGCGCCTGTATCACCCTCGTAATAATCTGTGGTGTGACTGTCATGACAAATACAAAGGAACAGGCTACCGCATCCTGGTGAACCAACTCTTTCCACTTCGCTTTCCAGATGTCCGCTACATCGCCCTCCGATCTATGGCTTAATGCATCAGCAACCACGTTAGCCTTTCCCGGATGGTACCCTATCTCGAATTGGTAGTCTTTCACAAACTCCAACCACCTGCACTGACGCATATTCATCTCTCGCCGAGTGAATAGGTACTACAGTGACTTGTGGTCTATGAACAAGTGAAACTTCTCCTTCAACAAGTAATGTCTCCAAATCCTCAATGCAAAAATGACCGTTGCTAGTTCTAGTTCGTGGGTGGGGTAATTCCTTTCGTGCGGCTTAAGCCTGTGGGGAGCAAAAGCTATAGCCTTATCCTCCTGCTGAAGTACTCCCCCGAGTCCTCGTAAAGAGGCATGAGTGTAAACCAAATACTCCACTCCTGGCTTGGGTAAAGCGAGAACTGGCGCCGAAGTCAACTTATCTTTCAGCTCATCAAAAGTTAATTGACAAGAATCGTCCCAAACATACGGTACCCCCTTGCGAGTCAGATTCGTCAACGGACCTGCTATCTTTAAAAAACCTCAGATGAACCTCTTGTAGTACTCGACTAACCCCAAGAAACTATGAACTTCCATCGGTGTCGTGGTCTGGCCCCACTCCTTCACTACCGACACTTTGCTCGGGTCAACAGATATTCCCAATTCTGATACAACATGCCCCAAAAATTGTACCTCCCGTAACCAGAATCCTCACTTCTCATACTTAGCATACATTTGATGCTCTCGTAGATTCTGAAGAACCTGTCTCAAGTGCTCGACATGCTCCTCAATGTGTGAATATATCAGGATGTCATCGATGAAGATGATGATAAACTGATCCAAGAACTCTCTGAACACTCGGTTCATCAAGTCCATGAATGCGGCTGGGGCATTTGTCAGCCCAAACGGCATGACCCTGAACTCATGGGACCTATATCTCGTCAATAAATTAGTGTTTGACACATCCTGCTCCCTAATCCGTAGCTGATGGTATCCCGACCTCAAATTTATCTTCGAAAAGAAGGTTGCTCCTCTCAGCTGGTCGAACATGTCATCAATTCGAGGAAACGAATATTTATTTCATATCGTGACCTTATTTAACTGTCGATAGTCCACGCATAACCTCAGTGAACCATATATCTTCTTCATAAATAACACTTGAGCGCCCCAAGGTGAGGTGCTCCTACGAATGAAGTCCTGACCTAACAGCTGCTCTATCTGATCCCGTAACTCCCTCATTTCTGCTGGAGCCATACGGTACGATGCACGTGCTATCGGTCGAGTACCCGACATCAAGTTTATGATAAAATCTATCTCTTGACTGGGGGGTAGTCCCGGTATCTCCTGAAATACATCGGAATACTAAAAAATAACTGGAATCAAATCTAAGGGAATCATGACCTCCTTAGAGGTATCCTCCTATATGTAGTACAAATGGGTGGAAGAAACTCCCTCTGGGCTAGGCATCGCCACCAAAAACATCTCCTGCCCCGGAATAGCAAAGATGATACTCCCACCGAAACAATCTATCATGGATCTGTATGCAGCGAGCCAATCCATGCTAATAATAACATCGTGCTCATGCATCTCTAAAACTAGCACGCCTGCCGGTAAAATCAAGCTACTAATCTCTACTCCTACACCACGATATATAAAGAAAATCAAAGACCCATTCCCCAGTGGTGAGTCTACACATGTCACAGTGCTCTCTGCCGTGTCTAATAACCCTAAGGCCTTTGAAAAATGAGTAACTATAAAATAGTGCGACGCCCCAGTATTAAATAACACCCGACCCATAGTTCCATGGATAGGAAACGTACCCTCAATCATGGGTGGTGCCTGAGGAGCTACTGCCTGGTGGACGTTATAGACATGTATGTACTGCAATTGCCCCTGCTGAGGAGCTGCTGGTAGGGCTGGCATCTGAGCTGGCGCTGGGAGGGCGGCTAGAAAGAGTGGCCTCTACAGCTTATTATGGGCACCCCGCTGCTGTGGGTCTCTATCTCCCTCTGGGAAATCCTGGCGCCTATGGCCATTCTTGCCACATCCGAAACATCTGCCCTTGAAGTTACTTCCATCTGCCCTTGCTGACCACGACCCTGTTGGCCATTACCACCCCACCACTGGCCCTGTTGGAATCGTTGTTGATCCTGATAGCCCTGCTGCTATCCCTGTTGCTGACGGTGTTGGCCCTGTTGGCCATGATTATTAGACTGTCCCTGCCTAAATCCCCTAAATCCCTATTTGGAGTCACCTAATCGGAATCGCTTGGCAGGGTCCCCTTGATGGTAACTCTGCTCACTGTGGCGAGTCTGCCTTGGGTTGCTGGTGCCCCACCAGTACTACTGCCCCCTGTCCTGCCCTACTGGATGGACTCCCCTGCAGATGGAAGCGGTGATGATCACAGTGTAATAAAGCAACATTTAGTATATCAGTATATGTACTCATTGATAGATTGCCTATGAGGTGCTGACGGATCCTCCAGGACAATCCATCTACGAACAACAGTATCTTCTTCCCCTTTGTGGGTGCCTCATCTGGCACTATAGTGAGTAGTCTAGTGAACTCCTCCTCATACTCAGCAACATTCATATTCTCCTGATTCAGATTCAGTAACTTCCACCTCATCTTAGTCTGCACGATGGATGGGAAGTACTTGCAGTCAAACCGCTCCCAAAATGACTGAATCGTGATGTTGTCCCTCTCCTCCAAGGTGGTAGTGGACTCCCACCACAGCAAAACGGCCCCCACTAGATTGAAGGAAGATAAAATTTGTCTCTATACGTCAGTGCACTCATACATGCGCAGATGCCTCTGGATATCTTTCTTCCATTGGCTGGCGACTACGATGTTCGAACTAACTGAGAACTCTGGGGGATGCGCCTTCTGAAAGGCATCCCTAACGTTCTCCCATGAAGATGGAAGATGTGCTGGTACTGGCGTCACTGCCTGAATTTGGGGTGGAGCCTGCTGCACAACCGCTAATGCGACATTCACCGCCTGAGCAATAATAGCGACTACCTCAGTTGTGTTCATCATCCCCTGTACCGAAGTTGCTGGCTGCTCGGGCTGGGAATTCCTGTCTCGGGGTGCGCATCTCGAAGGCATCTGAAATGAGAAGGAAGTTTATTAGTCTACAATTATTAACAAATATCGAATAGCTGAAGATGTAAACGTAAACACAAGAATACAACAGTCCTAAAAATAGGGCTCTATATCAAAGACACTAAGCTGGAAGCGAAATAAGCCGTACAGATCCTAAAGGACACTAGAACCTGATGCTCTGATACCACCCGTGACACCCCGCCAAATTAAATACCGGGTGATCAGTCCTTTATTAAATTACAATCAAGGTGAACGGTTGGTTCATTCTTAGCATCACTGTCGTAAAAATAAAATTTTCAATTTAAACACCCTAAATAATTAAGCTAAGTGTCAAAATAATTTTAGAACCTTATTTCCATTTTATTAAATCCAAATATGAAAACATTTTTAAATAACCAACAATTTAAGAACTCTCATATACTAAAGATGGATAATAACACACAAGAATTAGATTCATCCAGATTAAACAAACCAGTTTAAACTATAAATAAAACCATCCTGACAGTAATCCCAAAGAGTACCAACTAATGGAAATATAAAGGAACGTAAATCTCTGACAAAATCCAAACTCAATAGAGAAATGGGCGAAACATTCCCTAACTAATAAGAACTAAAAGTAGGAGTGGATTCAACAATGAGGTCGTCTAAGCAATGACCTGTAACTCCCACATAAGCTGCAGCGCGTCCGGTCCAAAGAACCTAAGCATGACGCCCCTATGGCTGGGCACCTGTATTATATACATATATATATATATATATATATATATATATATATATATATATACACACAAAAGAGAAGAAATAATAGGAAACAGGTCAGAGACTGAGTGTAAAACTGTTTAAAATTAGTTAGCAAGTATTTAAAATGCTTACCGACTAATGTAACAACCATGTTAGTATGCGACACTCTCTTGAGAAATTCTCACCTCTCATCTAGTGTGCACGCCTACCGCACTATTAATCCCATAAGTTTATTTTAACTTAACTTCCCCCATAAGGTTTCATTCCGGCATATACTATGACTAATATAATTAATTTCTGAAAATCAAGCTTTCTCATATATCTTAGGTTATTCGAAATAACTCAGTGATGTCACAAAATTTCCAAACACTTATAATAAAATTGGAGTGATTATTCATTACTTAACTACTTTTGTACACAGTAGAAAGTTCTCATACGTAAGTGCATATATATATATATATATATATATATTTCGGCACCCCGCATAAAATCTATGGTGCTGGCATACTCTGCTATCAAGTCCCCGTATTACACATATTAAGGGAAATACTAGTTCGGAATCACTCTCATAATTGTATTAACATAAAACACATACAAATGAAGGCGAAGCACAGTTCCAAGTCACTAAGAGGTCAGCACATACCCTCACGTCTCTTAGGACTGTCGGACTATCAATCAGATAGCCTGTACCAAGGAATCCTATGTTCTAGGGTACGAGTCAGTATCCCCCATAAAGGCCCAATCGAGATAAGACCGTCCCGACGCGAAAACCCTCGTGATAGCAAGTAGCTCGAGTATGATTTTTATACAGATATATAATATATGCACACACACACACACACACACACACACACACACACACACATATATATATATATATATATATATATATATATATATATATATATAAATAAATAAATAAATATCCACATTTCTAAATTAGGTGCGCTCACGACCCATAATTATAATTATCCGCTCTTAGCACATTTTTACTTGATTATCTCGCATAACGGATTTGTCACTTTTATTCTCATATATATAAGTTACTCCTACCTACTTCTCATCTCTCGAAGTATTCTATCTACCTAAGTATAATTTCAGTAGGCACTCTCACTTACCTTCTAGTCTAACTTCCTTACAAGTCTCGACCTTTTATTAAACGTACGCATGACTTCATATGTGTGAATAACTCCCCGTTAACCCTTAATTTCATCTTACATTAAGTTCTCACTCAATGGAGTTTACCTAGACCCTAATGGTCCTATTTATATCCCATTATGCGCTAACAATAATAATCAAGGGTTTCTACACATTTTAATCGAATTAAGCCAACATAAGGGGAATATGCAGTTTTCCAGGAGGGGTCGATCGATCGAGGAAATGGAGTCGATCGATCGATCATCGATCGATCGATGTTCTTGGGTCGATCGATCGATCAAGAAGTACGACGAAAACTGCATTAACCCAGTTACGAGTTTTCCTCTCCAACCTCAACCAAATATCCATATATCATTCCCAAACTGCCAAGAAACATTACTACAAGTATTATATACCTAAACACATGATTTTATACGTAAAATATGTCCCAATTCATCAATTATAACAATTCAATGGGTAAAATTTACCTAAACTTCAAGACCCCCAACTTCTATTTTTCTTTCAATTCTTCTAATTCTTTTCCAGATTTCCTAATTCTAAATCCATACAAATTCGTGGTTTATCCTCTACATGCGATTTAGATGTCCAGAATATGATTACTTCTTCTACGACATGTGATTTTGAGTCTAAAAACTATACTTTCTTTCATGAAACAAGTTCTAAAGAACCCTAGACTAACATGATTGAGACATTAAATAAAAATAAAGCAAAATAGATACTTACCAGGAATTTGAGTTTCTGATTTGAGGACGAAAGAGGTATGGTTGCGTTCCTCATCGCGCGATCCACGCTTTGGTGGTGATGGCGGTGTAGACGGTTGAGTCCTTGGCCATGAGTTGCTTGGAAAGCTCTCCAACTCCTTCTCTAATGGTCGTTCTTTAATTTTCTGATTTCTAATCCTAGAAGGCAACTCCTAAAGGTTGATTTATTCTTAGGAATATCGTGGGTTTAATCACCCAAAAATGTTAAATATCTATAATACCCTCCCGGGATGCTAATTAGGCCTAAAAACGCCCCGAGACCCAAACTAAACCCTCGGGTACATTATTTTGACTATCTCGACCCTTCCGGACACATTGGCGCACTCGAAATGACCATATGGGCGACTAATAATTCATTCACTTTTAGTAATAATAATTTAATCCGACACGACACAGGCACGTCCCGATTTAATTTCTGTAATTATCAAATTATACACTCATGATAATTTAATAAATTCGATTATACATATTACTTTGTCCACTAAGTAACGTTCAACAAATTCCCTATAATTACTAACTCTCATCACGCTAGTAAATTTTTTTAAAAAAATTCGGATTAATATTAAATTAATATCTCAATTTAAATTTAATAAATCCCCAAATTTAAAAGTCATAAAAATTCTGGGTATTACATAGGTGGTGGTGAGGGTGTCTCCTATGAAGGGGTGATAAGATTTGGGAAGAAGGGGAAGCTAGGGCCGATACATATGGGAGCATTTCTGATTATCGAGAGGGTGGGACCAATAGCTTATAGGCTAGGACTACCGAAGCATCTATAATGGATCCACGATGTGTTCCATGTGTCATCACCGAAGAAATACCAGAGGATTGAGTGGGCCTTCTGACATGTTCCATTAGAGGAGATTGACTTGCAGCTAGACATCTCGTATGAGGAGAAATCGGTGGCGATACTTGATCGTAGTGAGCGTAAGCTGTGGTCTAAGGTGGTACCCTTGGTTTGAGTTCAGTGGGGGCACCGTAATGTTGATGAGTCGACGTGGGAGTGGGAGGATGAAATGGGAGATCAATATATAGAGTTATTTACTGTAGGTAAATCCCAATTTTGAGGTAAAAATTCCTTTGTAAGGGGGGAAGTATGTAAACACCCCGTATTTCTGAGTATTTAAAATTGAATTAATTCGGTAAAATTTTAAATTACACATGTGACGTAATTTAATGAAAATAAAATATTATGTGTTGATTAAATATTAATCGGAGAGAGAATTAATAATGTTTATTGAATATAATTACTATGCGAATAGTAAATGGTTATTTTAAGTCAAAACGAGTGGCAGTGACGTGATAGCGATATATCTCAAGCGAGTGTTGGGTGAGGACAATATGAGGTCGAGATGAGAAATTATTTTAGAGTGACTCAATTGGTGTTTTCGAGGCACAGTTGACTCCAAAAGGGTCGAAATAGTCAAAATAGTATACCTTGGTGTGATGTTTGGGTCCCAAGGTATTTTTAGACCTAGCCGGCACCGGTAGAGGGCATTTTATTCATTTGGTAGCCTAGGGTTAAGGGAGCTACGAATTTCCAAGGGTTATATCAACTTGTAGTTGGGAGAGGCTAGGGTTAGAGAAATAGAAAACCATTAGTGGCCATTAGAGAATAAAGGGAGAACATTCTTGGAGCTTAGGAAAGGATTCTTGAAGATTTCAACCTTGTTCTTGCATCACCATCATCTTTGGAGTGTGGATTAGAAGGGAAGTGTTGATGCCAAAAATTATCCATCTATATGGACCAATTAGAAATGGACATCTTTCCCCTTATGTGTCAACAATCATAGTCATTAATTACTTGGTCGACTCAAAAGATAGTTGATCGACCAGCAGGCTGACCAACTCGAAGAATACAAACCATCATTGTAGATAAATAGTCATCACATGGAAAGCAGCCAAGAGTCATTCTACACGTGCCCAAGGCTATCAACAGTCACATTCATTCTGTACGGGTGTAAATTCTTAAATGTATAAAGGCATTCCTACTCTTGATCTCCGGGTCATTATAAATACGTATTCCATTCACAAAAAGCAAGAGATAAAAGTACAAGGTCATTGTTCTAGTAAGAATACCTTATTTTCTGTAATCAATAACAACAAATACAATCATAGTGGACGTAGGCTTTTCTTATAGATAAACTGCTTAAAAATTCTTATGTCTCATTTATTTCTCTCCTTATTTTATTTGTGATTATAAAATTGGCATCTTATAAATCACTACCAATTTTAAACATCAACAAATTGGCACCATCTGTGGAAAACGTATTGTCTATCATCATTATCCCCCAAAAAAACATTCATTTGACATACTTGAAAGATTACACAAGATGAATGACATTCCTGAAAGCAGGAATGCTGCAGGAGGCAATGTTCCTCCTATCGTGACTGGTTTCAATGGAGTTCTGCTCAATCTCGCCAAAGGGCAAGAAGTGATGCACGAGACTATGAGACAATCGGTGTAATCCTTTCAATCTAGACAAATGACTCCATCTCCATATACTAATGGTCCGTCTCTTAGAAGGGAAATGTTTTCTCCTCCTCTTCCTAGGAGGAATCAGAATAGTTATTCCAGGTCCTCACATGATAGGTCTTATCGCCCAGGGGCTAGTTCTTCAATCAGATCAACGGATTACTATGATGGTTTCTCTCTTACTCTAAAACATCCAAGGGACTTGGAGAGATTACGTAGGGTTTCAATCTCTGATCGTCTGGGACCTCGAGTAAATAGAGGGAATCAATAAGAACCATCTCGATTAAGAGAACGACATATCGAACACCATGAAAGATCAGTTAGATCTAGAACAAGTGATAGAGGATTCGTGCATGTTGAGCAGGCTTCTTAAGAAGAGAGATCAACACAAATGCATGTAAGGGATGGCCGAGTTGCTTCTGATAGGTCTAAATCTAAAGACCCTTCATTGAAGGGGCCGATTCAATGATTAGAAGATTAGTTAGGGGAGATGGCTAAGTCGAAGAACCTATTACAGTGCAATTTTGGCGAGTGGTTACCCTTCAATACGATGGTAAGACCGAACCCATTTTGCACATCGGGCAATATCAAGCAACCACTAATATATATCCTTTTCCTTATGAAATGAGATGTAGAGATTTTTTAAGTACCAACACTGGTTCAACCAAGATATGGTATAACAACTTGCCCCGGGGATAAATTTTTAATTTTAATCAACTTGCTGAGTTGTTCAACAACAACTTCTATTTTTGGGCCAAGCCAGTTAAAAGAGTGGCACATCTTCTAAGTGTTAGGTAGAGAGAAAGAGCCATCAGAGAATACATCACTCGTTTCAATAACGAGAAACTGGAAGTGGTTAATTATGAAGAAAAAATAGCCATCACTACCTTGATGAGTGGGTTACTTCCAGAAAAGCTGTATTAATCATGAATACCGAGGAAGCAATGGCTGTAAAGAAAAGACGTGCCACCAAGCCTAAAAAGAAGGAACATAAATAGAAGAGAGAGGATAAGCCCAAAAAGTATGAAGCATACACTCCTTTGATGGTAAGTATTCACCATATCATGGAGGAAATTAGGCACAATAAAGATTTAAAGTTCCCTGAGAAGTTGAGGTCACCCCCCCAATAAGAGGGTTAAATCCAAATATTATGAATTCCACAAGGATCATGGACACGCGATCGATAATTGTATTACTTTAAAGAACGAAATTGAATACCTCATTCATTGAGGAAAGTTGAGAAAATTTATTGACCGGCATGAAAGTTGAAAAATAGGAGGAAGGCAAATTCTCCCTGCAAACTTAGAGATGGCAAGAAGTGAGGCTATGAGGATTGTTATGAAGATGATTCGGACGTAGAAAATAAGCCCAAGAAACCAGAAATGAAGGTAGCTATGATAAGTTTTAGTTCTTTTAAATGGCATGCCATCACAGGTGGAGATGCAGGGGAGGAGATCAGACTGCTGAGAGGAAAGCTTATCTGAATGAAGCATAAGCCTACTCCCACAAATAACGTATCAATTTGAATGATGATGATCGGCCTAGGAAAGTAAACAACGATAAACTTGTCATTGTCTTTTCCAAAAATAATCTCTTTAGAGTACTGTATCCTCATGAAGACCTACTAGTCATAAAGTTTAGAATCCAGGAAGCCATCATTGCCAGGGTTCTGATAGACCATGGAAGTTCAGCTGATATCATGTTTTATCCCTCTTTCCAGAGCTTAGGATTGAAGCTTAGTCAACTGGAACTGTAGCACAGACCCTTGATTGGCTTTTCAGGAAAAAATATTTATCCCCTGGGAACAGTTAAATTGGAAGTGTTATTCGACACTTGGCTAGAAAGACGCACTGAAAAGATACGTTTCTTTGTTATGGATAAAAAATTTCAGTTATCTTATAATGTGATCCTCGACAGGGTAGGATTAAAGAAATTTAAAACTGGTCCATCCACTGTCCACCAATGTCTAAAGTAACTTACTCACTTTGAGGTTAGTGTAGTACAAGGTGACCAGAAGATAGCCATAGAATGCTATTACTCTTCAGCCAAACAAGAAGATCTGGTCAGTTTATAGAAAAAGACCACCACTTACCAAGTTGACACTCTGGAATCCAATATAGAGTCAGAAGTTGATACGTTAGATCTTCAAGATAAAGCAGAGCTAGTCAAAGGGAAAATCTTCAGACGAACAAGAAGATTTGGTCAGTTTGAAGAAAAATACCACCACTTACCAAGTTGACACTATAGAATCCAATATCAAGTCAGAAGTTAATACGTTCGATTTTTGAGATAAAACAGAGCTAGTCAAAGGGTAAATAGTATAAGCTACTAAAAGTATAATCTTAGATGATGAAAAACAAGAAAGAACCACCCAAATTAGCCCCACTGCTCAAACATGAACTAGTTGCATTCCTAAGGGAACGAAATAATATACGCGCTATGAAGATATGCCTGGGATTGATGCCAACTTCCTCTCTCATGAGATCAACATTAGTGAGGATGCCAAGTCGATCAAACGAAGGCTTAGGGTGTTAAGTTCTGAGAAGAACCAGGCCATTCAGGAGGAGGTAGATAAACAACAAAATCCCAATTTATTGAGGATGTCAAATATCTAGCATGGTTGGCAAATGTTGTGATGGTCAAGAAAAAAATGACAGGTGGATACTGTATGTTGATTTCACTGATCTTAATAAGGCTTATCCAAAAGACCATTTTTTATTGCCCAAAATTCTTCAGTTAGTAGATGCCACATCAAGACATGATTTGTTGAGTTTCATGGATGCCTATTCTAGATATAACCAGATAAAAATTAAAGCAGAGGACAGAGAAAACACTTCTTTCATTACCAATAGAGGTACTTATTACTACAACATGATGCTCTTTGGGCTTAAAAATGCTAGAGCAACGTACCAGAGATTGGTAATAAGGTGTTTGAAGTAAAATTTAGGAGGAATATGGAGGTGTACATATATGACATGCTGAATAAAAGCAGAAAAGCTTCATCGCATATCAAGGACCCTAGTCAAACTTTTGACCAACTGGAAAAGCATCAGATGAAACTGAACCCTACCAAGTGCGTATTCGGTGTGCAAGAAGGAATGTTCCTCAACTTTATAGCGGATCAAAGATGAATAGAAGCAAACCCTTATAAAATCAAAGCTCCGATTGAAATGCAATCACTAACCTGTAAAAAAGATGTTCAAAAACTTACTAGTAGAGTGGCTGCCCTAAAGTGTTTTATTTTTCAAGCAACAGATAGGTGTTTACCATTCTGTAAGGTGATCAGAAAGACCTTCGAGTGGAATGAGGAGTGTGAAGAAGCATTTTAAGAGATGAAGAAGTATTTGGGGTGTCCTTTATTATTATCCCGACCAATGTTGGGGTAAATTTTTTACTTGTATTTAGCTATTTTTGAATCCCCAGTTAGCTCGATATTAGTTCGGTTAGAGAATGGGATCCAGAAACCAGTCTACTAACCAACAAAGCATTCAGGGGAGCCAAAATTAGGTATCCACGCTTGATTTTTTTCCCCTTAGCTCTTATTGAAGCCTCCAGATGAATGAAGCCTTATTTTCAAGCGCACACCATAGTAGTGTACACTGATCTACCTATTCAGCATGCAATTCACAAACCTGAAAAGTCAGGTAGGTTAATGTATTCGGCAGTAGAGCTGGGAGAATACGACATCATTTACAAGCTGAGATCATCATTAAAAGGGCAAGCTTTGGCAGATTACATATCCAGAGGTGATAGACTAACCCAATTTGCGTACCAAGCAGACTTCTTCGAAAGAGAGGTCAGCTCGAAAGCAAGCCAAAGTCATAGTTGGTCAACTGAAATCATCCATTGCTTAAGAAGTAGCCTATAATTATGCAGAAGAAAGTAAGAATGTATTCTTCTATGGAATTATATCTATAGAAATCTTTAATAGTGAAATTCCATTATGGAATTTATAAGTGGATGGATCTTTATGCTCAACTGGTAGTGGAGCTGGTATCATACTTAACACTCTTGAAAATATTGATGTGTAATATGACCTCAAGTTTCAATTCCAAGATTCGAATAATGAAGCTGAATACGAGGATTTAATCACCAGACTTGAGTTATCCCAATAATTAGGAGTCGAGCAAGTAGTGACACACAGTGATTTCTAGTTGATTTTCAACTAACTGCTTCATATATATGGAGTCAAGGGAGATTTGATCATGAGATATTTAGCCAAGGCAATGGAAGTCATTTCCAAATTTCCAACTGTATAAATAAGCAGAATACTAAGGATAGAAAATATTCAAGCTGACGCACTTGCTCGGCTGGATTCAACAATAGGAATAGAACTCAGGAGAAGCCTTCCAGTAGATATCTTAGCAACCAGGAGTATGGATGAGGAGCCAATGATCAATTTCATTACTGTAGATTTAGGATCATCTTAGATGGATCCGATTAGAGCTTTCAATGAAAAAAGAACCTTGCTAACTCATCCAAAAGATACAAGAAGGCTCCGGTATAAAGCAACTAGATATGTAGTGGAAAAGGGAATCCTATACAAAAGGGGATACACTATTTCCTTATTACGCTGCATCCATCCATTAGAAGTTACTGACATAATAAAGGAAGTACATGAAGGTTATTATGGATCTTATTCATCTGGTCGATCATTAGTCCAGAGAATTACAACACAGGGGTGTAAGGACGCAAATTTCCAATTGAGTTCTTTGTAGTTTTGGCTCAATTCCGGACAAAAACGTTTGAGTCATAGGATAGAATATATTGATCATCTTTCAAGCCTATGACGTGTTTGTTGAAGACGTAGCGGCCAAGTGTACAAAGCTTCATCAAAATGTCATGGTTTATGTGCCTCGTTTCAATGTCATCAACAATGGTTCCATGCTCCCAAGGTATGAATGCATTACATATATATATAGGAGCTTTGAACATGTTTATATTGGGTGTTAGGTTTCAAAACTGTATTTTGTTTTCAGATGTTTTCTATTAAAACTTTTATAAAAAGTATATAAAGTTTCTGGGCTTAAAAAGGAATTTTTGAACATTCTGTGAGTTCGTTCGAAGTGTCGTTCGAACCACAAGTCGTTCGAACGAGTTTGCCAATGAGTTCCCAGTATAGGACTTTGAAATGTCATTCGATATGTCGTTCGAACGAGATATCAAACGAGATTTCTAATGAGTTCAATCTCGAACTTCGTTAGAAGTCTCGTTCGAATGAGATTTCGTTCGAACGAAATGTCGTTCGGACAAGATGTCAGGCGGGAACAGTTTTTGGCAATTTTTAACCCATGTTCCCCACTTCTTTCCCCACTATCTTTTTACAGCATATCTAAGTGCGGGAATCATTATTGAAGGTTAATCTTTTTCATATCCTTCTAACTTATAGAGAGGGTTTTGAGAGCAAAAACAAAAAGAGAAAAATATCATGTTTTGAGTGTTATTTTTCAAGAGAAAATCTTCTATCACTCTAGTTTACACCTATATTTGTTTCTTCCAAGTTCATATATACATATCAATAGCTTGGAGCATTTTGGCACCGGTTTATCTCGACACCAATAGGAAGAGAAGTTTGGGTTTCCTTTTACATCCCTCAAAGAAAAAGACGTTTTCGTGATTTACCCACTTGGAGAAAGGCTCCTAGTTCGGGTGACGGTGACCACATAAAGTCCGATCGGTGGATTCCGAGACCGCGGTGGAGCTCCGTGGTTATTCTCTTGGAAGAGGTATCTACAAAAAGGAGCGTCGAGGCTTGAGAGGGATCGAGTCGCGTGATGTAAGTCTTTTGTCTTGTAATTGTAAATTCCGTACTTAGTGGATTTGAGCCTGGGGCCGTCCGAGGTTGTTTTTCGTTGTGGGTTTTTCCTCGTACATCCCGGCGTAGTGTGATTGATTTAATTTTATCTTGCATAATAACTTAGAACTCATGCTTAGGCTAATTCAAGATAAAATTGGTTTTAATTATCACATTTAATTTAATTTGGTCCATAATTAAATTTGGGTAATGTTTTGTTAATTCAATTCAATTCAAGTCATTTAATTTAATTTGTTAAAATTGGTTTGGCCTAACTTGATATAATTGCAAAACATGACTTAGGAAATTTTTTTAGGACTTGGATTAATTAATATGATTTAAGTGAAATTTAAATTTGTGTGTGTGTTAATAATTTTCACTTGGTTTAATTTTAATTTGTTAAGAAATTAAAATTTGTTTTAAGTTGAACCATCACATCGATTCCGCATCTATTTATTGTAAAAAGGAAATACGTTCTCATAAGAAACTTAAAATTTGGGCCCCTTGGGCGACTACAAATTGGTATCAGAGCCAAAAACGATAAATTACTTCGTTAAGATCCTTTAAATATTTTTGGCTAAATGGAATTTTCCCCATTTTCAAAATTTTCTATTTTCGATGGTTCTAACTACGCGTATTGGAAGGCGCAAATGAAATCGGCACTAAAATCTATCGATGAGAGGGTTTGGATGTCTGTTGTTAACGGGTGGTCTCCACCAACTCATTTAGTAGAAAATAAACGTGTTCCCAAACCGGCCAATAGATGGAGTGAGGGTAAATTTAAACTTTCAAATTTTAATTCCCGTGGTTTAAATGCCTTGTTTAGCGCAGTCACACCGGATGAATTCTGACGTATTATGACGTGTGAGAGCGCTAAAGAAGCGTGGGATATTTTACAACTCACTCACGAAGGTACAAGTGTCGTTAAAGCTTCGAAACTCCAAAACCTCACCACTCAATTTGAAACTATCAAAATGAATGAAAAAGAAACTTTTGATGAATTTTATGCTAGACTTTTTGATATTGTTAATTCATCTTTTAACTTGGGAGAGAAAATACCCGACAACCGAGTAGTAAGGAAAATTTTAAGGTCCCTACCCGATGGATTTATTCCAAAAGTGACCGTGTTAAATTCTTTACCGACTTTAGCCTCTACGAAATTAGAAGAGCTCGTAGGTGATTTACAAACCTATCAACTAGACATGTTTCCCTCTAAAACTGAAAAGAAAATAGAAAAGGGCGTTGCTTTAAAAGCCCTAAAAGAGGTCAAACAAGTAGTAGAGAGCGAGAGTGATAGTGACTCGGAAGACATGGCCTTGTTTGCTCGGAAATTTAGAAAAAATTTTAAATTTAACAAAGATAAATTTAAAAATGATTTTAAGAAATTTGAAACTTCTAAAAATGACAAATTCGAGAAGATCCCTAAACCTATTAATGAACAACTAAATAGGGACGAGTCTAATAGGTATTTTGGTTGTGAGGGTTATGGCCATAGGGCTTCTGAGTGCCCCACTAAACTAAGGAAAGAGGGTAAATGACCCATTTCATATAATGCGACCCTTAGTGATAGTGATAAGGAAGAGGGACCCGATTCCCCCACTAACCTAATTTTGTGGCTTTTATGGCTAGTCATGTGAGTCATAGTGAGAACTCATCGATTGATGAAACGTTAGCACATGACACTTCCAAGGTCATAGTTTATGATTCTCTTGTTTTTTATGATAGTGAGAGTGGAGAAGAAAGAGAAAGTGAAAATGAAGAATAGGTTAATGTGAGTGAACTTCAAAATGATTTTCAATAACTTTATAAAGAATCTATTAAATTGAAATGAGCTAATTTGAAGTTAGAAGCTAGTTTAAAAGAGCGTGTCAAGGTCATTGATGATTGTTTGTTGGTAGAAGACCTTAGGACATGTGAGAGGACTCTTCAAGAGAAGCTTGAATATGTAGAAGGCGAGAGAGATAGCCTTAGGGGTTTAATGGAATCCTTGAAAAAGGAGCTTCTTGCTTTTGAAGAGCGAAATGTTTTATTAGAGTCAAACATTTTAGAATTGCAAAATAAATTAAAAGACTCTAGTAATGTCAAATTTGATTTGGAGTGTCGTTCGGAAAAATTAGATAAAATCTTAGGAACGGTCCAAATTAAAAATGACATGTGTGGTTTAGGCTTCAATACTTGTAATGAATCTACTCATAAAGTCAAAACCAATGTTTTAGGAGAATCCACTAGGAAAGCATTTCACGATCATCCCTTAGGTACCAAATTTCGACGTAATTTTACTTGTACTCATTGTGGTCGAAAAGGTCATCTTAGGAAATTTTGTTTTGATTTTAAACGCATTCCTAGAAAATCCCAAACGTAAAGTAACCAAGGTAGTTAAAGTTCCTACACCCCAAGATAATCATTCTTCATTAATTTGGATTAGGAAATCCGACTTGGTTGCCTTGCAAAATAGGGTTTTTTATTCTCATTTACTTTCACATGCTTCCTCCCTTGCTAAATCTAAAGGATGAATGTGTTAGTGTTTGCATACTTTAGCTTTTGTGCTTCATGCTATATTATCATGCTAAATGTATGCTTGTTTAATCATTTTCTAGTTTATGCCCCATGCTTAATCACATGCTAGAATAATGATTTCTGTTTATCTTTTGTATTTTATTTCTTCATTTTTTTTGCATTAAATGAAAATTACAAAAAGATTTTTATTTATCATTTGGGTTTTTATCTATTGGAATTTAAGCTTAATGAAAAATTCAAATGATTTTTGTTTGTCTTTTGAGTATATATTTTTATTTTTGGAAAACTCAAAAAGATTTTATTTTGTGTGTATTTTGGTTTGACACACTTTAAATGGCATATACTTGTGTTTGAATCCCTCCTTTAATGCTCTCATGTGGCTAGAACTTTTGGTTTATATTATCAATCGTTATTATGTTCTTTACCATGCTTACATGGAGTAGTTGGATTTTGTGTTGTTTAAATGGATTCTATTTTTATATGCCTCTATTCACACATGCACGAGCTCTTTTGAAATTTTAATGTCACATGTTATATTTGAGCTTTGTGAGGTGTTCTCCTACCAATCTTGTCATCTACATATTTGTGACCTAGGACGACTAGTGCATGTCAAAATCCGTTGCATGTGAGATTTGTGTGAAAAATGAAAACATGATAAATATAAATGTGCACGGGGAAGGGCTCCGAAAGGACTTAGTGATCCTTTGCGATTGTAAGCCACCGTTTTGAATGGACCTAAAAGATATACGTGGTCCAAAGGCCTAAAAACAAAAAATATGGCATTAAAAAAAAATTGCCAAGGCTTATGTTTAATTGATATTTTCATTCAATATAAAAAGAATATATATGCTTAGTGAGGGAGATTGGATGGTATATCAACGGTTTGCACAATATCCGTTTATCCTAGTGGTCTTTATTGTCATGACTCTATTTGGTTTGTAGAATCATCAAAACTCTAGGCTTGTATGCATTGTGTATGTTTGTTCATTGAGCTCAATCTTTATTGTCACATGAGGATATATTCAAATGTGATAAAATTTGCAATCAAATGAGAAATCTGTGAATGTATTTTAAGTGATTGGGTCTAAATTTAGTTGTTACTAGTTCACACCCCAACACTTCCGTTACCATATGACATATTTTTGCCATACGAGTGTGAAAGACTCCTATTATATTTTGTGTGTGTCATTTGTGTGTTTATATCTATATATGTGTATTTGAGTCTCTTTGATATATATTATGTATACATATATTTGATATTTTTGTTTAGTCTTTTCTTTGATTTCTAATCCATATATGCTTTAATTCATACTTGGTATCCATCTTATTGCATTCTTTGTTGATATCACATGCTTAATAATTTCTATATCATATTGGTATCATTTTATTGCATCCTAGTTGGTATCTGCTGTTATTGTTTGGATTAGTTGAACTGTTTTTGCCCATATGCTTTAACGTTCTCATCACTATATGCACAATTACATGTTTTAGCTTGTTATCCCATTCTTTTATCCCTTCCTAAGTTTAGAGGGTGTATATACTTTTGGAGGAGATAAGTTACTGTTTTGATTCTTTAGCCTTTATCTATTCCTGAACAAAAAGGGGGAGAATGATAGGGGCAGAAATGGTATCTAATCCTATTATTATCGTATCTTAGTTTGGGGGAGATTTATCTCAGGGGGAGACGTCTTTCTAAGTAGGTAATTTGTTTGATAAAGGGGAGAATTAATTTAGGGGGAGTAATTATTTAATTAAATTAAATATTTTGATATTCCCTATGCGTGTAATGTGTTTGCTTAAGTGTGCAGGAATTATTTAATAAAGCGGTAATTTTCAACGGCAAAGATTGTTGATCCTTTAGGTTGTTTGAGTCAAGCATTGTAATTTTATTTTGGGTGGGACTTTTTATTAGACTAGTAGAGCTTGACGGCCCTTTAGGATTTTTGTTAGTTTTTGTCCCGGAATAGCCAAAGGGGAAGATTTGTAAGGATGCAAATTTCCAATTGAGTCCTTTGTAGTTTTGGCTCAATTCCGGACAAAAACGTTTGAGTCATAGGATAGAATATATTGATCATCTTTCAAGCCTATGACGTGTTTGTTGAAGACGTAGCAGCCAAGTGTACAAAGCTTCATCAAAATGCCATGGTTTATGTGCCTCGTTTCAACGTCATCAACAGTGGTTCTATGCTCCCAAGGTATGAATGCATTACATATATATATATATAGGAGCTTGGAACATGTTTATATTGGGTGTTAGGTTTCAAAACAAAATACAGTTTTGAAACCTAACACCCAATATAAACATGTTCCAAGCTCCTATCTATATATGTAATGCGTTCATACCTTGAGAGCATAGAACCACTGTTGATGACGTTGAAACGAGGCACATAAACCACGACATTTTGATGACGCTTTGTACACTTGGACGCTACGTCTTCAACAAACACGTCATAGGCTTGAAAGATGATCAATATATTCTATCCTATAACTCAAACATTTTTGTAAGGACGGAAATTTCCAATTGATTCCTTTGTAGTTTTGGCTCAATTCCGGCCAAAAACGTTTGAGTCCTAGGATAGAATATATTGATCATCTTTCAAGCCTATGACGTGTTAGTTGAAGACGTAGCGGCCAAGTGTACAAAGCTTCATCAAAATGCCGTGGTTTATGTGCCTCGTTTCAATGTCATCAACAGTGGTTCCATGCTACCAAGGTATGAATGCATTACATATATATAGGAGCTTGGAACATGTTTATATTGGGTGTTAGGTTTCAAAACTGTATTTTGTTTTCAGATGCTTTCTATTAAAACTTTTATAAAAAGTATATAAAGTTTCTGGGCTTAAAAAGGAATTTTTGAACATTCTGTGAGTTCGTTCGAAGTGTCGTTCGAACGAGATTTTCGTTTGAACCACAATTTGTTCGAACGAGTTTGCCAACGAGTTCCCAGTATAGGCCTTTGAAATGTCTTTCGATATGTCGTTTGAACGAATATTATGTTCGAACGAGATATCAAACGAGATTTCTAACGAGTTCAATCTGGAACTTCGCTAGAAGTCTCGTTCGAATGAGATTTCATTCGAACGAAATGTCATTCGGACAAGATGTCAGACGGGAACAGTTTTTGGCAGTTTTTGACAGTTTTTAACCCATGTTCCCCACTTTTTTCCCCACTATCTTTTTACAGCATATCTAAGTGCGGGAATCATTATTGAAGGTTAATCTTTTTCATATCCTTCTAACTTCTAGAGAGGGTTTTAAGAGAAAAAACATAAAGAGAAAAAGATCATGTTTTGAGTGTTATTTTTCAAGAGAAAATCTTCTATCACTCTAGTTTACACCCATATTTGTTTCTTCCAAGTTCATATATACATATCAATTGCTTGGAGAATTTTGGCACCGATTTATCTCTACACCAATAAGAAGAGAAGTTTGGGTTTCCTTCTACATCCCTCAAAGAAGATGACGTTTTCGTGATTTACCCACTTGGAGAAAGGCTCCTAGTTCGGGTGACAGTGACCACATAAAGTCCGATCGGTGGATTCCGAGACCGCGGTGGAGCTCCGTGGTTATTCGCTAGGAAGAGGTATCTACAAGAAGGAGCATCGAGGCTTGAGAGGGATCGAGTCGCGTGATGTAAGTCTTTTGTCTTGTAATTGTAAATTCCGTACTTAGTGGATTTGAGGCTGTTGTTTCCCATTGTGGGTTTTTCCTCGTACATCGCGGCGTAGTGTGATTGATTTACTTTTATCTTGCATAATAACTTAGAACTCATGCATAGGCTAATTCAAGATAAAATTGGTTTTAATTATCACACTTAATTTAATTTGGTCCATAATTAAATTTGGGTAATGTTTCGTTAATTCAATTCAAGTCATTTAATTTAATTTGTTAAAATTGGTTTGGCCTAACTTGATATAATTGCAAAACATGACTTAGGCAAATTTTCTAGGAATTGGATTAATTAATATGATTTAAGTGAAATTTAAATTTGTGTGTGTGTTAATAATTTTCACTTGGTTTAATGTTAATTTGTTAAGAAATTAAAATTTGTTTTAAGTTGAACCATCACATCGCTTCCGCATCTATTTATTGTAAAAAGGAAATACATTCTCATAAGAACTTAAAATTTGGGTCCCTCGGGCGACTACAAGGGGTTATACTGGCCAACTATGAAGGTAGATTGTAGGTCCTTCGCAAGAAAATGCAATAAGTTCCAAATATTTTCTACAGTTCACAGAGCACCAGACACAACTTTAACACCGATCACTTCCCCCTGTTCATTTTCCATTTGGTGAATGGACTTGGTTGGCCCATTACCAACCACCAAAGGCAACTTCAAATAGCTAATGGTAGCTTTTGATTATTTCACGAAGTGGGTGGAAGTAGAGCCATTGATAAAGATGCTCTACGAGAAGGTATATCAGTTCATATAGAGGAACATCATATGCTGGTATGGCATGCCTTGTGCCTTTATTACTGACCATGACACCCAATTCTATAATGATGAATTTGAAGCATACTATGTTCAATCCAGATCTAAAAACTTCACTTTGCCCCTGGACATCCACAAAGCAATAATCAAACAGAAGTGACAAACATAACCTTGATTAATGGACTAAAGAAGAGACTTGATGTAGCCAAGGGAATCTAGATTAATGAATTACACTCTATTCTTTGGGCTTATAGAACCACGTCGAGAATAACAACAGGAGAAAACCTTATATGCTTGCATTTGGGATAAAGGCCATGGTACCAGCCAAGATAGGTCTACCAACTCAAATATGTTAAACTTTGATTCTTCTAAGAGTGATCTAATGAGACAATTGGACTTGGATATGGTGTAATAAGTTCGAGAAGATGTCTCCCTCATAACTATCGCATATCAACAAAGTAATGTTCACTTTTACAACGAAAGGGTCAAGCCGACCAACTAAAAAGAATGATACTACGTCCTCAAGAAAGTCACTCAGGAAACAAGTTTGAGGCAAAATGGCATGTCCATATTGCATTTCAGTAGTAATTCGACCAGGAACTTTTCGACTAGAGACACTTGACGGGGAAGAATTTAGGAGAACACTGAGCACCTCCAAACGTACTATCAGTGAATAAAGGAATTTTGTATTTCTTTTTTCTTTATGTTCAACAAAACTTTATTTTAATTTTAATAAAATATCTTGATTTTAGTTTCCAATTTTTTCAATTTTTTTTGGAGTACGACGATATACATCCCCAGGAACAATACTCAAACAATGTGTCTTGGTCTTCAGCCCTTGTCAATCAATGGACGTCAACAACTACATAAATTAACTACTTAATCAGGTTGAACTCATCAAATTCAAGATGTACCAACAACTTAACAAGAATTCGAGATGCACCAACATCTTAACACGAAGTTGGGTTTTACTAGACCAAGTTATTACTTCATGTATAACTTCGTATTAATAAGTCACGAATAAGAAATCAGTAAAGCTTCATGTTTTAACACAAGAAGATTTACCCAACCCAGTTAAACACATGAATACATATATATATTCTTAACACACTTGGTTACTAATGATAATTACTTCATGTATGACTTTGTCTTTGACAAGTAAAGAATAAGAATCCTGTAAAATTTCATTTATACACACAAGAAGTTTTACCTGATTGGTTTAAATGAAGGAATACATGTATACATTCCTAAACACAAGGATATATACATATATTACTCATACACTTGGTCGCCACGAATAACTAATGCCTAGATCAATAAAACTATTTACAGTTTTATCTAAGTACATTAGTAGAATCTAAGGCCATACAACCAAAGTTTGATAACTCCTCATCAAGAAAATTACATAGTCGACTTACTGATTTAATAATCATAAGTTGACAACAAGTACATATATTTTTATTCAAATACTAAAGGTATTACATTCAATATTAAGAAAGTACAAAACAAATTGAAGAATCATTCAGCTGGACGTTTCGCTTGTGCTTTGGTCATTTCAGAAGATGTGTGTTGTATTCTCTCTATCCCAGCAGGAGGATCATCCAAGTTATGCGGGAATTTATATAATTAAAATCTCTTAGCATTTGTCGATTGATATTGCTCGACCTTTTAATTAGATGAGGAGAACGAATTATTTCATTCAAATCATGAAGGCCATAGTCTCCCAGGTATTTCATGATTAAACATTAGGGAATGGAAATAGGAGGGATCCATGATATGTCCAACTTGAATGGAGGCTTGTCACAATCCAATAAACCAGGATCATTACAATACCATAACTCACTATTTTGATCATATTTCAGTAAGGTAAGAAAGTTGGTCCATCCCCATCTATAACTTTTATGATGACTTTGTGCAAGATGATCATCCACATGGCTTAGGGCCTAATTGTAACCTTCCATCCAAATCTCCCCGGGCGGCTTGTGAAATTGAAGGTCAATCTTTCTACCTAATGCTGGAGTTTCTTCAGAACATCATTCTTGACTTTTAGCTGGGTAGATTGATTGGCAATAGCTTTAGCCTTAGCTTATAGTTGAATAAATAGATTGGAAATGACAACACTCTTTGCTTTTAACTGGGCAGCTTGGTCGACCAGAGTTTTCATAGTTCTTTCATCTTCTACATTTGGTCGGATAACTACCTTTTTCTTGGAAGTTTGTCTATGTCTAGTTTTCTGCAATGCTTCAGGTTCTTCCACCAACCTAGAATTCTGACTTTCCAGGAAAGAGTCACCCTCATCAGGACCAGTGATAGACGATTTCTTCAAGATATTAAGCTCATTCCTTAAAGCATTATTCTCCCTTTCCAGCATAACATGAATTCCTTGGGCATTCTCCATATCTTGCTTCAAAGATAATTCTTTCTTATTTAAAGCGTACGTAATATCTTGTAGCTTTTTCTCAAAACTCCATCCTTCACTTAAAGCTTTATACTTAGCTTCACAATCAACGTGCAACAAAGCTTTGGAATGATTATGATCCTCCTGAAGTTTCTCTTTTATTTCGTAATAAGCATCATTATTGGCTACAGTCCTGTCCCATAAATAATGAGGATGAGTATAGAACTCTTTGACTTGCTCGGATAAATCTATGCCTAGGAATTCGACTAAATTCTCTTCAGATAGGGGAACATGTCTATCTTCTAAAAGGCTTCTACTATACCTGAGTAGGTCGGATTCATAAAAAAATATTTCTTTCTTCCTCGCATCAAACTGCAATTCACAAGGGTAAGAATACGAAGACTACAAAGATGATGATCAAGTAAAATCTTTCAGAAAATATAATTTCACAACAACTAAGCAAGATGAAAAGGAAAATACACAAGTTGGATCAAAGTAAAGTATTTTCATTAATAAGAAAAGGGGTGTTACAAAATGATGATCCTAGTACAAGAACAAAAAAGACACTTGCGGGTAAAGAAAATAGACAATAAGGAGCTAGACCTTATCCTTATCCCGAGCATTAACTTCAGGAGGCAGCACGGTAGGAAGGACAACTCCAATAATTATTTCCACAGTGGACTCAACAGGTTATAGGGAATACTCCCATGATCCTTATTCATCATCAAACTTGTAATACCCTGTATTTTTATGGATTTTAAATTTAGGGATTTATTAAATTTAATTGAGATAGATTAATTTAATATTAATCTAGATTTTTTTTTAAATATATACTAGCGTGACAAGAGTAAGTAATTATTGGAAAATTGTTGATTTGTTAAATATTACTTATTGAGTATAGTAATATGTAGAATTGAATTTATTAAATTGACTAGAGTAATATGTAGAATTGAATTTATTAAAATTGTCACGAGGGAATAATATGACAATTATGGAAATTAAGTCGGGACGCGCTTGTGTCGTGATTAAATTATTATTTTTAAAAGTGAATAAATTATAAGTCACCCGCATGGCCTTTTCGAGTGCACCAATGTGTCCGGAAGGGTCGAGATAGTCAGAATAATGTACCCGGGGGTTTAGTTCGGGTCTCAGGGCGTTTTTAAGACTAATTGGCATCCCGAGAGGGTATTATAGACCTTTTACATTTTTGAGCAATTAAACCCAGGAATTTCCTAAGGATATATCAACCTTTAGGAGTTGTCTTCTAGGGTTAACAAACACAAAAACAAAGAACGGACATTAGAGAAGGAGTTGGAGAGCTTTCCAAGCAACTCAAGGCAAAAGACTCACTCGTTTGTACCGCCACCAGCACCAAAACGTAGATCGCGCGACGAGGAACGCAACCATACCTCTTTATTCCACAAATCAGAAACTCAAATTCCAAGCAAGTATCTATCTTGCTTTGTTTTTAGTTAATGTCTCACCCATGTTAGTTTAGGATTATCAAGAACATGTTTTATGAAAGAAAGTGATAATTTAGAGACTTTAATTCGCATGTTTAGAGAAATTTAATATATTCTTGACATACCCATCACATGTAGAGGATTACCCATGAATTAGTATGAATTTAGTGACAAGAAATCTGGGAAATAATTAGAAGAATGCATGTTTCCTCCAAAATTAGGGTTCTTGAGGATTTTGTCAATTTTACCCCATTAATTACATCGTTGATGAATTTGAACATGTTTCACGTAGAAAATCATGTAGTTAGGTATATAGTACCAGTAGTATTTTTGTTTGGGAGTTATGGCAAAATTGATAGAGGTTTTGAGAACTTTTGGTGAGGAAACCCATAGGATAGAATATACAGAATTTGGGAAATATCTGGGCGATCGATCGATCGATCGATCGACCTTGAATGTCGATCGATCGACTGGATCGATCGATCAAGCCCCTCCCTTCGATCGATTGACCTCTTATGAATTTTGAATCTTGTTCCTTATTCTTAATGATTAACACTATGCCTCTTTGTGGGAACCCTTAAACATATTTTTACCATAATGGGACTTGGGAAAGACCAGTAGGGTTGTAGGCAAGGTTCGGGTGATATGATTCATATGTGATTTAATCGTGGGGCTTCAGGAATATAAATTTAGTGGGAAATCGTGTGTACGTTATAGTATATCTTGTGAGAATTAAGGAAGACTTAGACTAGTAGAGTAATGAGGGTGTACCTAGTGATTTTATATTATTTTGAGAGGATACATTTCGAGAGTTGAGAAGTACTTAAGGATTTGTTATACTTAATAGAATAAAATGAGTGATTTACGTATACATAGAACTTGAGCGTTATGTGTTACGCATGGCTAGGATAATTATAATTATGGGTCGTGGGCACACCTAATTTTAAAAATGTGAATATTTATATATATGACTGCGCGACAGTGCATATATTATATATTTGTGTAAAAATCATCCCTGGCCTACTTGCTATCACGGAGGTTTCCTAACTGGAACTGTCTTATCTTGATTGGGCCTTTATGGGGGATATTGACTCATACCTCAGAAGATAGTATCCTCGATGCAGGCTATCTGAGAATGATAGTCAGATGTTCTAAGAGACGTGAGGGTATGTGCGGACCTCTTAGGTCCTGGAACTATGATTCGCCTCCATTTGTTTGTGTTTTGTGTTAATACAGTTCGAGAGTGATTCCAAACTAGTATTTCCCCTAGTTTGAATGATACGAGAACTTGATAGCAGAGTATGCCAGCACCATAGATTTTATGTGGGGCGCCGTTAGTATATATATTATATGTGCGACTAATATATATACATATATCTCTATGGGAACTTTCTACGGTTCGTATAAGTAGATAAGTAATGAAAAAATGCTTCGACTTTATTATAAGTGTTCGGGAACTTTATAACGATAATTAGTTGTTCTAAACAATGTAAGAAATTTTGAAGAGAATGATTTCCTAAAGTAAATATCATAACCTTGATTTTCACGTGATAAAACCTTATGGAGAATAAGTTAGATAAATTTATGAGATTTATTATTACGATTGGCGTGCACACTGTATGAGAGGTGAGAATTCTCAAGAGAGTGTCGCATACTAACATGGTTGTTGCATTAACCGATAAGTATTTTAAATACTTGCTAAACAATTTTTAAAACTGTTTTACACTCGGGATCTGACCCGTTTCTTGTCATCTTTTCTCTATCTTGTATATATATATATATATATATATATATATATATATATATATATATATGTATTACAAGTTCCCAGCCACATGGGCGTCAGGCTTGGATCTTTGGACTATTGACGTGCTGCAGCTAGTGTGGGAGTTGCAAGTCTTTGCAGTAGATGACTTCATCCTTGTTTCCTCAATCTTTCATTTAGTTCTCCTTAGATAGGGCATGTGTCGCCCATTTTCAGTTTTATCTAGTTTAGAGAGATTTGTACTTTTGATTTATTTCAGTATTCTGTTGTAGTTGAGATTACTTGTAATTATCACTTTGTCCTGCAATTTGGGATATTTTAAGTTGGATTGATTTATCTAGAATGTTCTTTCATTTAGATAGTTTGGTTTTAATACTATCAATTATATTCGTGAAATGGCTTCGTAATTAATAATAACATTCGGACTTAATTTATAGGATTAAATGTTTTGACACTTAGCTTAATTATTTAGGGTGTTTAAATTGGAAATTTTATTTTGCGACAGTGATGCTAAGAATGAACCAACTGTTTACCTGGATTTTAATCTAATAAAGGACTGATCACCCGGTACTTAATTAGGCGGGGTGTCACAGGTGGTATCAGAGCATATGGTTCTAGTGTCCTTTAGGATCTGTGCGACTTATTATGCTTCCAGCATTGCTTTGTTTGATATAGAGCCCTAAGTTTAGGATTGTTGATTTTTATGGTGAGATTCCGTTCTCCTGGTATAATATATGTATATTAGTGAATTCTAATTGCGTTCGAATGTATACATGTGCCGAGCGATGAAGGATGTCAGACGAGGGCCGTTAGGTGTATATTAGGATGCAAGGCTTAATTGAGGTGGTAAAGTATATTCGAGGAGGATGACCATAGTTAAGGTCACCCCTATTATGGCATGAGAAGCCAGGACTATAAAGACGGTTAGAGCGCAACCTAAGATTTCCAAATGCTGCTATAGTCGAAAGAGGTGCAAGATTAGACTCACCCAATGTAGAATGCTTAGGAGAGGGTCAAATGGCAAATTGAGGAGAGTCATCAGTGGAAATTCTAGAAATGCGAGAATTGTGTGTGTCACTCAACGAAAGTAATACATTCAAAGGCTTGGGTATGTGGCGGAGTGTGGATAACTAGAAGTGAAAATTTGGGATAAAATTTTTCTTGACTCATCGGAGCAAAGTTATAAGGGTGGAAGTCAACCACCACATTTAATAGTGAAATATTGCGTCAATAGAAGGACCTTAGGTATAGTTTAACCGCACGTTCCTTCATCAGGTGTTCATAATAAGATGTGCACGTTGTTCTGAACTCATCACAGGAGGATCTGACAGAGGTCCATTTGTGAATATGAATCTAAACCGTTAGAAAATCTTGCATCGGAGGATGTAGATACAAATGGAGGAGAGGACTCTAAGTGGGAGAACGACTCGTAAATATAGTTAATAATACTTAAAAGGGAATTATGCTGGACGGTCGATTCGGAGATTGACAATGTCGTGCTTTGTCAATGGAGATGATAATGCTTCTTTATGTGGGAAGCTAAAAGAATCGAAGGATTTAGTCAAGAATAAGATTGTATGCAACGATGGTAGTGTAGAACCACAAGGGGGTGTGGATACAAATCAGGGGACCCATTTAAATGAATCGGATAACTAAATTCTTACCGAGTGATGGTGAATTCAGTAAGGACTACTGTAGCCAGTAGCATGTCCTTTAGGGCCAATAAGGCTAAGGGAACAACGGGGGTGGCCATCAGGAATCGAGCCTACCAAAGTCCGAGAGAAGGACAATCCTAATATGGTTAGTATGACAGATGATAAGTGAATTATGTGTAGAGGTACTTTGTGAAGAATGATTCACATATGTTAATGTATTCCAGAAGTGAGTAAAGGGACAAGAGTAGGATGCCTAGTAAAGGACAATGATTAAATTAGTTTTTATTCTGGTTTGGACAGGCGTGCTACGTCCGGGGACCATTTGTGCAGTCAAGATGATTGGCAAGGTAGAAGTATGAGTTTTATCCTCGGAGGATGAGGCGTGTTGTATGTGACATGAGCGAGTCACTATATTCTGTTCATTGCTAGGTTAGCATGTGAGACGAGTTTAATACGTGTAACTATAAACATTACTATTAAGTGAATATTTTCCCTAGTGTAGCGGGATTATCTTTAGTCCTATCCGTAGAGGATGAATAGGTGTATTAATAGTGTTATGTACTTTATTCAGATTACTCGTTTTAGTGACGTGATATACGAGTACGATATTGTCTTGGTTACAACTTTATAGAAATGGTTAGTACGATAGTAGGCAGTTATTGCATGGCTATCAGAAGGGTTGCATTAGTGCAGCATGTTTTGTTCTGGCGAGGCCTCACCTGTGAGAGGGTCGAACTCACACTTATATTATCTATTCTAGAGACTTCGGAGGGGATAGTGGACTCGAGATATTCGATCCCAGTGTGTGTAGGGACTTTGTTGTTATGATTTAGTATGTATTGGGTTTACCATTGAGCGTAAAGATTTAACTCATTATTATGTTTAATGCTCAGGACTTGGTGATGGGAAGAGCGCATTGATATATCTATCCTTTAGAGGTTTGAGAATTAAGAGTTATACCCATATGTTTGGGGACATGATTTCGAGAATCCCAATTGTATGTATTCGAGGTTTATGGCATGGGATTACCACCAATACTAAACGATTGTACAATTGGCAAAATGTTCTTTGTTAAGTGTAATTACAGGAGGAGATGTAACTTTTATATCAAGAGACGGAATAAAGGGGTACATGTTTTGGGCAGTGGGCCTAACGGATTTCGATAACCGACGATGCTAGGTAGTAGTGTATTGGGGGGGGGGGGGGGGGTTCCTTATTTGGATTTCGCTTTGCGAGACATATCACGCATGAAACTTAGCGTAAAGTTAGAAATAGGGAGATGTTTGGTCATTAGTCCATGAGTTCGGTACCTCGGTCGTAATAGGAGCAGGTAATTATATCTATAAGTTGGAAGTTGAATTATGATTTAAGGCTAGTGGGGCCGGTGGTGTGGTAAGAAACCATTGAAAGTTTTATTTTATAACCACGAGTTGAAGGGTAGAACGATGGTAAGGAGTTAAAATTTCGATTTCTAGGGGTGATTGAGAATACTCAAGTGTTGTAACCGCGTTCTGAGCACAAGGGAAATAAAGAGTTGGGATGATTTTTAGCGTAGATTATTTAGGAAGAATTTTTTTTACAAGAGAGAATACTTGTATTTATTTTGATGTATAGAACATTGGTGATTTATTTTAGTTGTTGTATTTATTCGAGAGAATTGTTGTACATATTTGAAGAGATTTGAGATTAGTGGTTTCTCTTTTGTTATTGTGGGATATAGATGCTCTATACCTAGCATTTTGATGGATTTGGTTAATTTTATCGATGAGTAGCGTGCCATTCGCTCTTCTCGGGCGGGCAGGGTGCTACAGAAGGTGGGCATCCTAGTTAGCTGATGTTAGAATCGTCCAAGTTGTAGGGATGTGGGAATAAACGTGTGGAATATATGTTTTTGGGACTAACATAACGAGGTGGAAGTGGAAGAGTGAATTAAGCATCGCATAGAGAACGATAATCCATATACACCTGTGCGATTAGAGTAGCACACCCGAATTTGGTTGGAAGGCTGTGGGAAGCCATTTAAAAAGGGGTATTCCTTGAGAAGGGTAGAATGTAATTATTATGGAGAACACTCGTAGCGGAGTTATAATTATTCACATGTTGAGAGCGACTGACGCGTACAAAGAGTGAAGATGTTAGTATGGTATAAAAGATCCGTAAGTGCACATCGTGGAAAAAAGTGCATGGGTCGGAACTTTCAGTATATGCAAAGGAAAGAAGGGGAGTATTAAGTGTCACTTAATGTGAGACATTACAAGTATAAGTCGATGTCGAGCGGGACATAGTGACTAGTCTGCGAGGGCACTACTTATAAATAGAAATCGGTTGGAATAAGAGCAGCAACCAGAGAATTTTGTGGCTATCGACAATTCCTATAGAGGAAGAGGCCAGTAAAGTCGGTAGAGTTTCTTGTATGAGTTGACAACCTCAAGGTAATATCAAGAGTTCCTTCGAACGTGTGGAACATGATGCCCAAGAAGGAAGTGATTGACATTCCGTTGGGGTGATTTACAATATTAGATAGGGTGCCCTAGTTTTCCTTTAAAAGGAAGGATCGCGCCGGTACGTGGTCCTACATGAATTTTTTTTGAATTAGGCTAAGATTTTTTAATCCCACCTTCAATATGGGATTTCAGGAAGCAACGGGGATATGGTTTCATTTTAAGCAGGTTGTATAACCCATAATTCGAGGAGTAAGCGAGCGGTGATTAACCATTAGTGGAGCAATGTGAAAATAATTTTGGATTCATTGTGATCATTTCTTTTCTACAACGGTTCTAGCTAACAAGTGGAGTATAGTACGGTAATTGGGGGTGGATATTACCTAATGGTAGGGTTTCGTGGGAGCAGTCATACCCGTTTATTATGAACAAGATGCTTATTGAGGTTTTGGTGTAAAAAAACCTTAACTTTCCTCTGAATATTAAGAGATGGGCGGATAATCAAAATTTTGGATTGGTTGAGTTAGAGTCTGATGACTATGGTGGGATTCCACGACTGCTTTAGGCGAACGAGAGTGGCCAGATGTTTGTATGGTTTCTCCCCGAAAGGAATTTTTGTGTTTAGATAAATCCAAGTAGTTGTGATGTAGTGAGGTGCGGCCTCCCAATGATATTGAAATAATGGGAATTAATAATGTATAGGCGTGTCTTGTGCGAATGTTGTTGGATAGGAGCACAATTCGAAGTGTCTTTAATGAGAGTGTTAAACAAGTTTGTTGTGAGGTGAGGGCTATAGTGATTGAGTGCCTTACTATGTAGATAGTTTGCGTACTGATAAGGTATTCAGAATTATTTTACTAGATAGGCCTCATTTTCTAAATTTTGGGAGGAAATTCCGTTATTAGGGGAAAGTATGTAATATCCCGTATTTTTATGGCTTTTAAATTTAGGGATTTATTAAATTTAATTGAGATAGATTAATTTAATATTAATCCGGATTTTTTTTTTAAATATTTACTAGCATGACGAGAGTTAATAATTATTGGAAAATTGTTGATTTGTTAAATATTACTTATTGAGTAGAGTAATCTGTATAATTGAATTTATTAAATTGACTAAAGTAATATGTAGAATTGAATTTATTAAAATTGTCACGAGGGAATAATATGACAATTATGGAAATTAAGTCGGGACGCGCCTATGTCATGTCGGGATTAAATTATTATTATTTTTAAAAGTGAATAAATTAGAAGTCACTCGTATGGTCTTTTTGAGTGCGCCAATGTGTCCGGAAGGATCGAGATAGTCAAAATAATGTACCCGGGGGTTTAGTTCGAGTCTCGAGGAATTTTTAAGCCTACTTGGAATCTCGGGAGGGTATTATAGACCTTTTACATTTTTGAGCAATTAAACCCACGAGTTTCCTATGGATATATCTGCCTTTAGGAGTTGTCTTCTAGGGTTAACAAACACAAAAATAAAGAACGGCCATTAGAGAAGGAGTTGGAGAGCTTTCCAAGCAACTTAAGGCCAAAGACTCACCCGTTTGCACCGCCACCACCACTAAAGCGTAGATCGCGCGACGAGGAACGCAACTATACTCTTTCTTCCACAAATCAGAAACTCAAATTCTAGGAAAGTATCTATCTTGATTTTTTTTTGTTAATGTCTAACCCATGTTAGTTTAGGATTATCAAGAACATGTTTTATGAAAGAAATTGATAATTTAGAGACTTTAAATCGCATGTTTAGAGAAATTTAATATATTCTGGACATACCCATCACATGTAGAGGATTACCCACGAATTAGTATGAATTTAGTGACAAGAAATCTGGGAAATAATTAGAAGAATGTATGTTTCCTCCAAAATTAGGGTTCTTGAGGATTTTGTCAATTCTACCCCATTAATTCGATATCGTTGATGAACTTGAACATATGTCAGGTAGGAAATCATGTAGTTAGGTATATAGTACCAATATTATTTTTGTTTTGGAGTTTGGGAAAAATTGATAGAGTTTTTAAGGACTTTTGGTGATGAAACCCGTAGGATAGAATATGCAGAATTCGGGAAATATCTGGGTGATCGATTTATCGACCTTGAATGTCGATCGATTGACTGGATCGATCGATCGATCCCCTCCCTTCGATCGATCGACCTCTTCTGAATTTTGAAGCTTGTACTTTATTCTTAATGATTAACACTGTGCCGCTTTGTGGGAACCCTTAAACATATTTTTACCATAATGGGACTTGGGAAAGACCAGTAGGGTTGTAGGCAAGGTTCGGGTGATATGATTCATATGTGATTTAATCGTGGGGATTTGGGAATATAAATTTAGTGGGAAATCATGTGTACGTTATAGTATATCTTGTGAGAATTAAGGAAGACTTAGACTAGTAGAGTAATGAGGGTGCACCTACTAATTTTATATTATTTTCAGAGGATACACTTCGAGAGTCGAGAAGTACTTAAGGATTTTTTATACTTAATAGAATAAAAAGAGTGATTTACTTATACGTAGAACTCGAGCGTTATATGTTACGCATGGCTAGAATAATTATAATTATGGGTCGTGGACACACCTAATTTAGAAAATATGAATATTTATATATATGACTACGTGACTGTGCATATATTATATATTTGTGTAAAAATCATACCCAGGGTACTTGCTATTACAGAGGTTTCCACGCTGGGACAGTCTTATCTCGATTTGGCCTTTATGAGGGATATTGACTCGTACCCTAGAAGATAGTATCCTCGATACAAGCTATCTAAGAATGATAGTCAGATGTTCTAAGAGACGTGAGGGTGTGTGCTAACCTCTTAGGACCTGGAACTATGCTTCGCCTCCATTTGTTTGTGTTTTGTGTTAATACACTTCAAGAGTGATTCTGAACTAGTATTTCCCTTAGTTTGAGTGATACGGGGACTTGATAGCAGAGTATGCCAGCACTATAGATTTTATGTGTGGTTCCGTTAGTATATATATTATATGTGCGACTAATATATATACGTATATCTATATGAGAACTTTCTACTGTGCGTATAAGTAGATAAGTAATGAATAAATGCTTCGAATATATTATAAGTGTTCGGGAACTTTATAACGGTAATGAGTTGTTGTAAACAACGTAAGAAATTTTGAAGAATATGATTTCCTAAAGTAAATATCATAACCTTGCTTTTCACGTGATAAAACCTTATGGATAATAAGTTAGAGAAACTTATGAGATTTATTCGTACGATAGGCATGCACACTAGATGAGAGGTGAAAATTCTCAAGAGAGTGTCGCATACTAACATGGTTGTTGCATTAACCGGTAAGCATTTTAAATACTTGCTAAATTATTTTTAAAACTGTTTTACACTAGGGCTCTGACCCGTTTTCTGTCATCTTTTCTCTCTCTTGTATATATACGTATGTATATATATATACACAGAAAGGATCCCATGCATACCCAGTTTGCATACCCTCCGTGCGGACCATTTTTTTAAAATAGTAAAAAAAATAATTTCGGGCTGATTTTTTTTTATGATTTTTAAACATTTCAGTAGGACCATAAAAAAATAATCAGCTCAAAATGAATTTTTTTGCTATTTTAAAAAAATCGGTCAAACTTTTTCAGTTTTTAAGTTGTTTTTAAGTTGTTAAAAACTGACAAAGTTTGACCGATTTTTTTAAAATAGCAAAAAAATTCATTTTGAGTTGAATTTTTTTTTATGGTCCTATTGAAATGTTTAGAAACTTTAAAAAAAAAATAGATCAAAAATATTTTTTTTACTATTTTATCAAAATTGGTCCGCGCCAGCGGTATGCAAACTGGGGTATGCATGAGAACCGCTCTCTCTCTCTCTCTCTCTCTCTCTATACATATATATATATATATATATATATATATATATATATATATATGTATGTATTACAGGTGCCCAGCCACACAGGGGTGTCAGGCTTGGATCTTTGGACTGTTGATGTGCTGCAGCTAGTGTGGGATTTGCAGGTCTTTGCAGTAGGCGACTTCATCCTTGTTTCCTCAATCTTTCATTTAGTTCTCCTTAGATAGGGCATGTGTTGCCCATTTCCAGTTTTATCTAGTTCAGAGATATTTGTACTTTTGATTCATTTCAGTATTCTGTTGTAGTTGAGATTACTTATAATTATCACTTTGTCCTACGATTTTGGATATTTTAAGTTGGATTAATTTATCTAGCATGTTCTTTCATTTGGATGGTTTGGTTTTAATACTATCAATTATATTCGTGAAATGGCTTCGTAATTAATAATAACATTTGGACTTAATTTATAAGATTAAATATTTTGACACTTAGCTTAATTATTTAGGGTGTTTAAATTGGAAATTTTATTTTGCGACAGTGATGCTAAGAATGAACCAATCGTTCACCTTGATTTTAATCTAATAAAGGACTTATCACCCGGTATTTAATTAGGCGGGGTGTCATAAAACTCTTCCTCTAAATTTAGAGGAATGACTGGGTCATGTCTCTGGAACAACTCAGAGTTATCAGCAGTGCTCACTTCCTTGAGTGCCTTCGACCAACCATTCTTAAAGGATTTTTTCTTGGCATACTCAATGTGGGACGAAGCAGCCAACAGTGCCTTCTCCCAACCTTTGTAAAAAGAAGTGTCTTTGATGCTCTTATTCTTGGACTTCTCTCCCACAAGCTTCTCCTCAAAAGATAAAAGAAGTGTCATATTTTCCAACAACTTATTTTCGGCCACCTTGGACCTGTCTTCAGCAACTGTTAGACTGGTCTTTGCAGTCTTCAATTTCCCCTCAGTAGTGGTGGCCCATTCATTTGCCTTCTATAGTTATTCCTCCCAAGTTTTTTTCTTTATCTTCAAAGCATGTCGGCTATCTTCCAAGGATTTCTTTAGACCTTCAAAGGCCCTTTTAACTTCTTCTGAAAAAGAACGAAGTTGTATGTCCTTCTCCATCATTTGATCAAAGTCCACCAGACACTTCCAAAATGAAAAAGTAGCAAGCCAGGGAAAAAGGAATAAGACAGTAAATGTGAGAAATAGATGAAATATGGTTACCAAAACCAAAGTTTGGAAATCTCTCTCTGTCAGTCTGCAATGGGACATTGAAACTGCAGCTGCCCTATCATTAAAAAGAGTTTCATATTTGATTAACTTCCTAGCCAAACCAGGATTAACAACCACTGAGGATGACCTAACAACTTCCAGGTCAGATTGGATCTTTCTGATAAAATCATGTTAGTCGGCAGAAGTTGTCTTGGTCAATTTATCAGGAAGTCATCTCTTCATTCTCTTTAAGTGACACCTTGTAGCCTAACCCTCCTCAGTATTTCTAATCCGAGGAACCTTGTTAACAACCTTAGATCCTTTTTCAGTCACTTTGGACTTTTGGATATTAGTAGCTTTAGCAGTCTTGGTGGTGGGAGACAAAGGCCCTTCCATCAAATTGGTAAGCTTTATTTTACCCATGACAGCTAGTGGGAAAGTAGGGATTGCAGAAATATCCAAAGATTCAAATGAAGAGGATGTTTCAAGGTCCTTTTCAACTCGAGCAAATTCCTCTACTGAAGAAGTGGGAATTGGCTCCTCTTCTAAATTAATGGGGATTAAAGGTGCTGCAGCAGTTGGCCTAACAACAAAAGAAGTAACAGAGCTTCAATATTGCAATAGGTATGAGGCTACTCTGGGAACCTCCTCACCAATTCTTCAATGTATGCTCCAAAAATAGTTGAGCTCTTACAGATTGATGTCCCCTTCCTTTGGACACTTTTTATTGCTATCCACTGCATAAAAAGAAGACAAGAAAGTTTGTTGACAGATTATCAAACAATTAGTTAGCAGAAAAATAAAAATAAAAAAAGTTCTGCTGTAAGGACATATTTTCATAGGTCTGTTATCAATTTATTATGCCATATACCGCTACACCGTCGAAGAACATTCAAGAGACATCTACATCAAAGATGGATTCGAATTACTCAAGTTCTTCATCATTCAAGACTCTGAGAAGTTTACTTTGGTAAGGTTATGTTTTAAATACCTTAACTTTTCACTTAGAGCTTTTGGGATAATTTTACAAAATATTTTTCTAAAAGATTTTGTTTTCGAACACCTTTCCGTAGAAAAATCATAACTAATTCATAAAAAATGACACGAAACTGGCGGCCACACGTTCGCATCAAAATTTTCTACAAGCAGGCATGAAATCTCGTTTGATAGGTCGTTCGAATGACCTGTTTTTGTCGTTCAAATGACATAGCATCTTGTTAGATCTCGTTCGAATGACATTTGTCCTCCGTTCGAGCGACTTGCTGATCTCGTTCGAATAAGCACGTTTTTTAAGGCGGTACATTTTTGTATACATACTCATTAAATGATAACGTTTTCATTAAGAAGTCACAACGTTTTGATGAACAGAAATACTGCGAAAGCAGAATCCTTTTTTGGCTTCTTCTTTTAGGGGTTTAATCCTCTTTTGTTTACAATTCACAAAACTCCCATCTTGCATTAGTGAATTGTGCTTGGTGTTTAAGAACAACTTTTCTTTTGTTCAACCTTGGTGGAGAAGGAATCTCCATATTTTGATCGGTGGATACCGAGTATAGTCACTCTGCGCGTGGACGGGCCGAAGACGACGAACCGACGCCTGGAGGGTATTTCGTTGTCTCTCGTATCTTTGAATATTTACTGAAGGCACCGTGCATTATACACTTGTGGGTGATTATCAGTTTGTATGTAAGTCAAAGGTTTTGTGAATTCTTCAAAGTGTTATAAAAGGTTTTTACCCGAAAGGGTTTTTTTCTTATATCGGTCGTCTTTATCTTTCATGCATGATTTGAATAATTTATCTCTTTTAGATGCATGTTTAGGGCTGAAATTAATAGACTCTAGTTAAATAAGTGAGCCAAATTAGAAATTTGCGAATTTAATCAATTATCACACCGTTACGACTTTTCAAATTGGTATCATAGCGGGTTACTCTAAATTATCGAGTGATCCTGATTTTTAAATTTTTTTTGATACAATTTGACTTCTCACGTTGTCAAATTGGTATCAGAGCGGGTTATGTTAACTTATTGCGTGATCCTGATTTTCGTAAAATTTGTGTGATATTGATTTTTTTGAATAATTAAGTTTGTGAAAATTCGCAATCTTTTTTCAATGGAGCACTTATCTAATCGGATGCCCCCCTTTGATGACATGAGTCAGAATTTTGATGATATAAATCGTTTGAATTTGACATTTTCAAAAAGAATTAAAGTTTTGGAAAAAGAAAATTCTCGTTTTAAATCCCCGTTGGATCTTTGGCAAACTGTTCAAAATCAAAGAGATTTTTATCGTGAAAAACATGTTTCCTTGGACCTTGACTTTGTTTCTTTAAAATTGTCCAAGAAGGAGAGTGATGATAAGGTCCTATTTTTAGAAGAAGAATTGGAGGACCTTAAAAATTCAATGGTTTGTGTTTGTGCCAAAGATGATAAAAATATTTTAGTCAATGAGTTTGTGGCACGTGAAGAGACTCTTAGGAAAAATTTTGCTTTAATTGAGGGAGAGAGAGATACACTTTTAGAAATTATTGAAAACTTGAAAAAGGTGTCCCTTAATTTGGAAGAGTCTAATTCTTTGCTCGAGTAAAAAATTTTGAAGTTAAAAAATAATTTGACAGACTCGAGTAGGTTTGATAGTGATGGTAATGGCTCATCGTGTTCTCATGTTTCTAATGCTAAAGCCAAAGCCATTATTTCTTTTAGAGGGTCAACTAATTCCAAGGATGTTAGAAAAGATCACACTTTAGGTGTCGTTCCACCCGTTTACACATGTTCATATTGTGGTAGGAAAGGTCACCTCAGGCGATTTTGTTTTGATCTTGGAAAATGTCCTAGGAAGTTTATGTCTAGTGTTCCCATGATTCCCAAAGCCCCCGCACAACGTTTCACATCTATTTGGGCTAGGAAATCACTTATAGCGGCACTAGATTTTAGACAAGTTGATTCTCGTTTGCTTGAACATGATTCTTCTCTTGCCATATCATATAGATGATTGTGTTTGCATGTTTGTCATACACTAGTTGTAGTTTCATGATATATATTTGCTAGTGTAATGACATGTACTTTTTGTATATTTTTTTTGTTTTGAAAAATACAAAAAGATTTTATTTTAATAAAATTTTGAGAAAATCCAAAAAGATTTTTGTATTTTGTTTGCACCGTTTATGGATGAACACTTAGGATGACCGAGTCACAACATCATTCCATTTTACATGTGACTATTTGATAGTGTTTTGAGACAATAGGTCAATTCATCCTTGTGCTTTATAATGTTTGGAGTCATTAGGATGTAATTAAGTGTTACTTCCTACATGTTTGACTCATGTTTCCTTTATTGCACACATGCACAGATTTGTTTGATTATTGTGCTTGTCTTATCACATGTTGGTTGGGTGTTTTCACTTCAATCTTGTCCTTAAAATGAACCAAGAACGATAAATTTTGATAAGGAAATTGTGCATATAAAAACCGTTTTGTGAGTTTGTGTGCTTTATTTAAAAACGGGGAAGGGCTGCGAAAGGTTCATTTAGCCTTTGCGAATACTAAGCCATCGTTTAAATTTGACCTAAAAAATGGAGGAATTTTATTATCCGGGGTCCAAAGAGGTTTAAAAGAGCCCGAAAAAAATTTAAAGGCAATAAAAAGAAATTCATGCCAATTATGGGCCATTTAGGTTTTTGCACCAATTCTCCAAAGTTTGAGAATTTAGATTACCTCTAAAAAGAAAATATATACGAGGGTGTTTGGTTGGAGATTTTATAACGGGTGTGCACGTCCTTGAAATTCTTGAAAATGCGCTAAATAGTTTTGGATGTCATTGGGGTGGAAATCATTTTGACTTTGATTTGTTGATTTGTATAAGACGATGTCATCTAAATTCAACAATTTTTTACACATAAGGATACTTTTGATGTTCATTCATTAGGAGTACATATGCATCATGCACATATGATTGATTGAGTTGATTTTCATATCGAATGTGTTCAGACCCATTCATTCCATTTCCATGACTTCGTTGTTTGAGTTTAAATCCATGGTGTGATTTTTAGTATCTTATTTTTGTATGAAAAATTTTAAAAATAAAAAATAGTTTATGAATGTTTTTGGGATACTCCTTTGCATGCGCGTAGCTTGATCTTTATTTTCTATGCATTTTATTGTGACGCTCCATGTTTTAATTTTTTTTCTTCTTATCTGTTTATTTGGGGACATCATAAAAAGGGGGCGAAAGAATTATCAGTTATGGGGGAGTTTTTGCATTATACGGGAGCTTTGATTTATTAATGCTTTATTCTTATATCATTTCAAACTCGATGCGTCATGAAGGTTTTTGCTTTATCTCATGTGTGTAGGTACAAATATTGAAGATCATGATGTTGCACACCCTGATGAGAAAAGCTTTGAGATTTGACGAAGATGATTGAAGAACAGTTTTGAAGTCTTGCAAATTTATTCATGGGAGGGTAGATTTGTATAGGCAATTTGGTTTTTTATAATTTGGATTTTTTATGTATATACCGGCATAGACATAGGGGGAGATTTGTAAGGACATATTTTCATAGGTCCGTTATCAATTTATTATGTCATATACCGCTACACCGTCGAAGAACATTCAAGAGACATCTACATCAAAGACGGATCCGAATTACTTAAGTTCTTCATCATTCAAGACTCCGCGAAGTTTAATTTGGTAAGGTTATGTTTTAAATACCTTAACTTTTCACTTAGAGATTTTGGGATATTTTTGCAAAATATTTTTCTAAAAGATTTTGTTTTCGGACACCTTTCCGTAGAAAAATCATAACTAATTCATGAAAAATCAGAATGACACGAAACTGGCAGCCACGCGTTCATATCGAAATTTTCTACAGGCTTGCATTGAATCTTGTTTTATAGGTCATTTGAACGACCTGCTTTTGTCATTCAAATGACATAGAATCTCGTTAGATCTTGTTCGAATGACATTTGTCCTTCGTTCGAGCGACTTGTTGATCTCGTTCGAATGAGCACGTTTTTCGAGGTGGTGCATTTTTTTATAAATACTCATTAAATGGTAATGTTTTCATTAAGAAGTCACAACGTTTTGACGAACAAAAATACTGCGAAAGTAGAATCCTTTTTCGGCTTCTTCTTTTAGGGGTTTAATCCTCCTTTGTTTATAAATCACAAAACTCCCATCTTGCTTTAGTGAATTGTGTTTGGTGTTTAAGAACAACTTTGATTTTGTTCAACCTTGGTGGAGAAGGAATCTCCATATTTTGATCGGTGGATACCGAGCATAGTCACTCTACGTGTGGACGAGCCGAAAACGACGAACCAACGCCTGGAGGGTATTTCGCTATCTCTCGTATCTTTGAAGATTTGCTGAAGGCACCGTGCATTACACACTTGTGGGCAATTATTAGGTTGTATGTAAGTCAAATGTCTTGTGAATTCTTCAAAGTGTTATAAAAGGTTTTTACCCGAAAGGGGTTTTTTCCTATATCGGTCGTCTTTATCTTTCATGCATGATTTGAATTATTTATCTCTTTTAGATGCATGTTTAGGGGCTGAAATTAATAGACTCTAATTAAATAAGTGAGCCAAATTAGAAATTTGCGAATTTAATCAATTATCACACCGTTATGACTTTTCATTTGCAATCTATGCCATGTCCCTCCTGGGGACACCTGGACCAATCATACACTTCTCCTCTTTAAATAGGAGCATGCTGCGAGTTATTCGCTATTACCCCACATGCAAAGTAGTTATTATTGGAGTCTGGTATGTTGACCACTATGGCTCTATTGTTAAACCTAGTTTTCAAATAATAGGTGATGTCACTAGTAACCCACTCATAGCAGAACATCAACTCAGGAATACCAATATGGGTTTTGTGGCCATCCCTGATCCTCGCCGCGCGGGCGGGCGCGTGGTGGAAAGGATCCTTCGGTTCCCGCGCGTCCCTCTAGGGAGCGATTCGGTCGGCGTCGTTTGTGGGGTAAAAATGTAGAGAGATTCAGAGTCGCCAATCTATTTTACCCAAAATATACAAAAGAAAAAGGGGAAGCCACCCCAAAGGATGCCATCCAAAGACATACTGCTGCGTGCGAAACTATGATGATTCGAGAAGGGTTCAGAGGCTTAGTTACGAAATGGGAAGGTGTTAGGAACCCATTCCGCCCTTTCGCTCTCTCATGAATATTTTCTATTTTCCTTTTGTTTCCCCTCGTGATATGTGTGCATGTGTATATATAGAATGGAGGTAGGAATCTTCAACTTGTATCATGGAAGAGATAAAGTGAGTCATCCATAGGAAGGTATAATATTAGAAAAATAAGATTTACGTGATTACCCCTACGTTAATCATTATAATGGAACGATAACGCATATGGAGCAATACATTATTAAGGGCAAGTATATAGAATATAAGGAAAATGGATTTAGAGAAGATAGAAAATGAGAGAAAAAGTGAGGAAAAGGACTCGAGTCTCGGGTTTTACCCCGAGACGCCTACGTAGCCTATAAAGGCATCAAAGTCCACGTAGTTCGCATACAAAATGAGGGGTGGGGTTTATCCCATAAATCCAAATAGGGGATCTCTTATTTGTAAGTGTGTGGTGTAGAAAAAGTGTTTAGTTGTGAGAAGAGTGTGGAAAAGTGTGAGAATCCCTACTTGGAATTTATGAGCAAGCCCTCTTTTTCTTATTTTTTCGGTTTTATTTATATAAAAATAAGAGATGTGCGATAATACTAAATAAAAAGTATATTAGGATGTGTGGGATGAGATAATAAAAAAGTGTTAAGTAATAAAGCAAGTTATTGAGAACTCAAGAGAATTTGAAGAGAAAGGTGAGAAAGTTGGACCTTCTTGAAGATCTTGAGCTTGATCTTGAATGTTGGAGAGCAACCCTTGCACTTAGATGATGATGGAGAGTGGATAATTCATGAAGTTTGATGAAAAGGATGATGAAAAGTGGAAGTAAAAAGGGGATTTGGATGTTGAAATCACGCTGCCTTCGAGAGAGGTTTCTGGGATTCGTTGAGAGAGGTTTTTATCAGATTTGGGCTCCCTTTTCAAATGAGGTGAAGGAATCATTTTATAGGCCTAGGTGGGTTCCGATCAGCATAGACCTGTTCCTGCCTATCGGCAGGTGCCGATAGGCAGGGTCTGGAACCTGCCATTTGGCAGTGCACTTCAGGATTTTTCGGAAAATCGGCTACCGAGGGCAAACCGTTGGTCAGAATCGCACACGGGGCATACCGTTGGAAAGATAATTCAGATACCTTTGAAAGTACTTGGACCGCTCCCGGGTTTGGGAGTTTAATTTGGGTCAAATATGGCTCGGAAGCATTTATCGGTCCATTGGACGGGGAATCGCTCGGACGCAAACGGATCGTTCGTCCGCATGGTAAGTCCGAATTGTGCATGGGGCGAACCATTGGAAAGGTTAGGAGATGTACTTCGACATTCCAAAGAGTTTGACCCGGTTTGGAGAGTTGACTTTGCTCAACCGGGCCCGAGAAGAGCTCGGTGGACTCCCGGAGTCAAACGGATCGTTCGTCCGCATGGAAAGTCAGAATCGTGCACGGGATGGACCGTTGGAAAGGGTATTCAGTTCCCTTTAAAGATTCATTTAGCCTCTATCGATATGAAGAGTTGAGATAGGTCAAACAGAGCTCGGGAGTGCCCGGTGGCCTCTAGGTCAGGTTTCGAATGCAAATGGATCGTTCGTCCGCATGATAAGTCGGAATCGCGCACGGGGTGGACCGTTGGAAAGGGTATTCAGTGCCCTTTGAAGATTCATTGAGTCTCGGTCGAGACAAAGAGTTTGACTTTTGGGTCAAACTGAGCCGAGGAGTGCCCGATGGCTTTCAGGTCAGTACTCGAGACGTGACCTGGGTTTACAGTGATGAATGGAGGTACTAGGGACCTACGGAGAGTTAGGGGGTAACAGAATGGGGTGTCTATAGAGACCCTCGACGGGTGAGTTTGGAATAAATGATGACCGTCGAATAGACACCACATGATGCTTTTGAGGGAGTATGGCCGATTCAGAGGGTCGAGGCCGATTCAGAGGACCTAAGGAGTGTGCTAGGGATGTCCAATTTTGCGCGTCAAAGACGAATCTATGGGCTTAGGGTAAAGGTCTACCGGGGTCAATTATGACCTAAAGAGTGGTGACGGTCGAGGACCGAGGTCAATTCTAACCTAACTCAAATGACGATCCAAGGTCGGGGCCAATTCTGACCCAAGAGTGGTTACGACCGAGGATCGAGGTCAATTCTAACCTAACTCAGGTGCCGATCCAAGACTGGGGCCAATTCTGACCCAAGAGTGGTGACGAACGAGGATCGAGGTCAATTCTTACCTAACTCAGGTGACGATCCAAGATCGGGGCCAATTCTGACCCAAGAGTGTTGACGACCGAGGACCGAGGTCAATTCTAACCTAACTCAAGTGATGATCCAAGATCGAGGCCAATTCTGACCCAAGAGTGGTGACGACCAAGGACCGAGGTCAATTCTGACCTAACTCAGGTGACGATCCAAGACCAGGGCCAATTCTGACCCAAGAGTGGTGACGACTTAGGATCGAGGTCAATTCTGACCTAACTCAGGTGACGATCCAAGACCGGGACTGATTCTAACCCAAGAGTGGTGACGACCGAGGATCGAGGTCAATTCTTACCTAACTCAGGTGACGATCTAAGATCGGGGCCAATTCTGACCCAAGAGTGGTGACAACCGAGGACCAAGGTCAATTCTGACCTAACTCAGGTGACAATCCAAGACCGGGGCCAATTCTGACCCAAGAGTGGTGACGAATGAGGATCGAGGTCAATTATAACCTAACTCAGGTGACGATCTAAGACCGGGACCAATTCTAACCCAAGAGTGGTGACGACCGAGGACCGAGGTCAATTCTGATCCAAGAGTGGTGACGACAGAGGACCGAGGTCAATTCTGACCTAACTCAGGTGACGATCCAAGACCGGGGCCAATTCTGACCCAAGAGTGGTGACGACTGAGGACCGAGGTCAATTCTGACCTAACTCAGGTGACAATCCAAGACCAAGGCCAATTCTGACCCAAGAGTGTCTTTGATTCTGTTGGAGAAAGAGCTCTGTGATTTTGATCTAAGCTAGGGAGCTGATAGCTGGGGAAGCTTTTAGGAGACCTCGCAGGGGGGAATAACCTACTTTGGGTGATGTAAGAGAATTTCGCTGGGGAAGTGATCAGATGATTGTTAAGGATCCTCCGGAGTTTTGCCGGGAGGAGTTTTCACTTGGTTTTTTGAGGATTCCGCTGGGGAAGAGGGGTTCCGCTCGAGGGAATGCAAAATTTTCTTGGTAAAAAGGCTCTAGATCCTTCCTGGGATTTTTAGGAATTTTTCGAGGATTTTTCGAGGCTTTCTGGTATTTTCTGGGAGTTTTTGTACAAAATTTGAGGTGGGGTGCCGGTCGGCATGGTGTGAGAGGTGCCATTCAGTAGTGGCACGAACTTTTGGGTTGCCTCGAGAAGGTAAGGAGTCAGTGTCGATCGGTATGGTAGGGGGAGATGCCAATTGGCATGGTGCTTGGCATCCTATATAAAAGGGGGCAAATCCCCTCATTTTTTCACAGCTTCCTTTGCCTTCTCTCTTTCTGCGATTCTTCTGCAAATCATTCTAGTATTCCGATCTTCAAGAAATGGACGCTTTTGTGAGCACTGCAGTCCACCGGGAGTGGTTGACCGTTGATGATTGGGCGAATGTGGAGTGGAGGGCTAGGGCGCCCCTTGCTTTGGGGCGTGAGAACTCCTTTGATGCGTTCGAGCCTGTTGCGGATGGGCGGACTTTATTACGGGAGTCATCGCATCATCGCTCTTCGAGAGTGATCCCCAGCGGTTATGTAAGTAACCTGACCTTTGGCATTCTTCTCTTTTTGGTGATCTTTATTTATTGATCTTTGATGAGACTTTTCTTTTTACCAGTATGACATTTCCTTAAAGAACATGCGTGCCCGTGGGACAACGGGGCTCAAGGATGTCTGGGAGCATCTCCCGCCTGTGGTGCACTGGGTGGTATCATCAGCGGGTTTTGGGCGGTTGGCATCTGCGCTGGATGAGACGCCTCGTTCGACAGCGGTCTTGTGCGCTTTGGGAGAGAGGTGGTGGGACACTACCCATACCTTTCATTTTGGATTCGGGGAGATGGCGGTGACTCCCATAGACGTGCAACAACTGCTGGGGCTGGATTGAGATGGAGAGCAGATAGAGGTGGATCGCTCTTTACGGGTGAGACCGGAGGCAGTGCGTGCGACACTTGGTGATGTAGGGAGGATAGTTTCTAGGGATTCTAGCCGGCTGTCCCTGCTGAAGGATATTCTGATGGGTAGGGATATCGATGTGGAGGATGGGCTGTAAGTGAGTCAGATGGCCCGGTTATTCATTCTTCTGGTGCTGGGAGGTTTCATGGTGGCGTCGAGCGGTGACGTAGTCCATTTGTGGTTTCTGCCGTACTTGAAGATGTTTTCGAACATCCTTTTCTATGATTGGGGGAGTCTGACCTTGGCGACCCTTTACTTTTCTCTGGATACATTCAGCCGGTGCTGCCAGCAGACCTTTACTGGGGCCACGTACCTTCTTGAGGTATTCTTCAGTTTGTGCAATTCTTTTTATGCATTCGCATTTTCCTTTCATGCATTCGTATTTTCCTTATGAGTGTCTTTTTGCTTGTGAATTCAGACGCGATTCTATAATGTGATTGGGTGCAACACCCCACTGATTTCTTTGAAGGACGACACTGTTGGGGATTTCTATCAATTGTATCAATGGCATAAGGCCAATCATCAGTCGAAGGGATCTCTTTCCCTAGAGGCCGTGCGTCAGGTCTTGAATGACCTGACCAGTGGTAGGATAAGACTCTTTCCATTTCAGTCTAGGTTTTTGCACCTTCTGATCTTGTATTGATTTATGCTCGCTTAGAGATTTTTAGGTGACTTTTTACCCGTGGGGGGGATAGCCATCCAGGATGCGGGGGCGATCGGGGTGAACGCGCGGATGAGGCATTTGCTGGCGCATGAGTTCGGCCATTCCTGGTACCTTGGGGGAGAGGGTGACTCTCCAGATTGCTGAGGAGGAGGTGGTGGTGCCACCTGCGCAGCCTCCTATGTGTATGAGGAGGGAGCGACTGATGTTGGAGGATGAGAGGATCGCGGCGATGATCGGCGAGTCCTACTTGCTATACACCGATACGACTGTGTCGTATGACTATATGGATTTCGTGACGAGCTGGTTGATGGCGCCCAGTATATACGATGCACTGCCCTTCCCTCCGGCGGGTTTAAGTCGGGCGGTGGGATCTTATCACATCGGTGGTGGCCCGTCGGCATCTGCGGCGGTGGCGACCTCGGAGGTCCCTTTTGTACGACTGCATACCCTTTCATACAACATTCGGCGGGCTGATGGAGGGATGGTGCCTATACTGTACCGTCCTCATGCGATGGATCCGGAGGAGTTGGGTTTGACAAAGGAGGTCCTTAGACTTGCTGTATACCTTTCTGTTCCTTTCTTTCTTTCTTTCTTTTCTGTTTTGGTCATCCTTGCTTTGATTCTGATTTTGACTTTTCTTTCAGCAAGTCCGGGTGTAGACCACTTGGCTCAGGGACATCAGAGACTGGATATCTTCGGCGACGGCCCATATTCGGGATGCCGTTCCCGTTCCTTCTTGGTTGGTGCCGTATGCTTCATCCGGAGAGGACTCTGGTTCGGGAAGTGGTGGTGCGTCGTCTCGACATAGGGGGAAGAGAGCGCGTCGCAGGGGTGGAAGCTCTTGAGAGATAGAGAGAGAGAATGAAATGGGGGTTCGGGTTGAGTCCCGTTGTTTTTGGTTTTTCTTTTTATTTCCTGCAAAACTGATGTAATACAGAACACAAATATATGCAATGCAACAAAGTTTTTTTTATTATCTTTTATTAATGATGAATGAATGCATGCACATGCGCTTTTTACTTTGCTGCTGAGATCGTAAAAAGGAATATTTTTGAAATTTTTTTAAGGAAAGTTTTTGATCAAATAGAAGAAGGATTTTGAAATTCTGTTGAGAATATCAATTTATTTTTATTTGAGTTTTCTGATTTCACAAAAGAGGAAAAAATGAAATCTCTAAAAATGGGGAGGTTGCCGATCGGCAAGCACCCTGTCATGCCTATCGGCAGTTCAATCCAGTCCCATCAATTGAAGGCTTTGATTGGTACCCTCTTCATCCTTTGGTACCTTGTGGGGTAGGATTCCCTCCGATTTCTGCAGGGATTATGTCCTTTGTGAGGATTTTCAAGTATAAAAAGGGGGGGGGGGGGGGGGAGGTTGGAGTGTTTTCATCTCAACTTTGCATTCTTATTTACTTGCCCACCATCTCTTAGCCTTGTAAGATGTCTCTCCCTCGTAGCACCGAGTTTGCCAACTACCTCGAAGCCTCGGAAGCTATGTGCTCTTATAATGTCGAATACGATGCTTTCAACATGCGTCGAGTCTCCTTATGGCGCAATCGGCCTTTTGAGTGGAATATGCTAATAGCGGCGGTACAATTCTGGTACCCCGAAGACTATGTATTCCGCTTTGGGTTGGAAGAGGTTTGTCCTACCTACGAGGAATTTTCTACCATATTGGGTGTGAATCCCAGCGTTGCTGCAGCTTTGCCCAAATTTTCCCGTTCTCCTAGGGATTTGTTGGCCGGGCTTCTTCACATTTCGCCTTCGGTGGCTAGATCATTGGTTGCTGGAGGAATGATCTCCCTCCCGGCGGTGCTGCAATCCGTGCATTTGCGGGAAGTAGGTGATGCTGTCTATGCTGGAGCTATTGTTCTGGGCCTGGTTTCAAAATTGCTGTTGGTGACTGGGGAATTGCAGGTGGACCCACAACTTGCAGCCATTACTTTATGGATATCATACCGTCGTAATCCCACGACGGTGATATTGGCGGAGACTCTGAATGGCCTGGATGCTTGGAGACAAGGCCGTTCTGACTTTTTGAGGGGTAGCCCTGTGATGCTGTTCATGTGGTTGTCTGAAAAATTCCACTTGTCGACTCCTCCAGAATATCCCTTGTCGATCGTACCCAACTTCTTTTCGTGCTACTTCATTCGCGTTGGCCTGTATGTTGAGAACTGGGAGAATTGGCTTGTGGATCATGGGGCTTGTGGTTTGTATTGGTCAGTGCCTTGGTGGGGGAAGTTTCAGCCTGTTCTGGAGATAGGAGAGTATTCATATGTGCGGCTGGTTAGTTTCAGACAGACCTCTTTTTACTTCCCTTGGCGGCTTTTGCGCCAATTCGGCTGGGCACAGGTCGTGCCACCTCGGATCTCAAATTTCTTTCCGGTAGAGGATTTGACTGAGCGCCTGCGTCTGTTGCTGGGGTCTCTGTGGGAAAATTGGCGTCCGTCGACCCGTCCCTCTCAGTCTTTCGGAAAGGTTTGCCATGTCCCCAAAGATGATATGAAGTGGTTATGGAGGAAAGTAGTCAGCAAGATGTTGGCAGTAGAGACTGGACAAAGATGGTTTATTTTATCTGACTCCACGGAAGGGGGTGTTGTGGTTTTTTCAAAAATGGTTAAGGCTCATCGATCCATGGAATGTTTACGAAACTCTATTCAGGCAAGGGAACTTGGGGTCCTCAGGATGTAGATGATGAGGGTGCAGGCTCCTCTGGTAGCTTTGGGTAGGACTCCTGGGGAGTTTATTTGTGTAACAGGTGTGGGGATTTTATTTGGCTTTTTATGGTAGTGGGGGAAGGGAATTATTCGTTCCTTTTTCTTACGTAATTCGTACTGTAATTTATTATTAATTAAATAAATAAGTTTCTGATCATCCAGCTGTGCATCTCGATGAATTTTGTATTTTGAATTATCTATACTAGTCGCTAAGGCATACATAATCCTTTTGTTCAAGTATTTTTTGAATGAACCGCCGTTCTCGGAGGCAAGAAAAGAATAGTATTTTGTGAAAAATAAAGGGTTGTGCTCATGTGAGGAGTATGAGCTGCCTACGTACCTCTGGTGTTTTTTGAAACGTTTTTAAAAATTATTTTTGTAGAGGATCAGGCCCACATAGTTCTAAGTAGAGGGAAATGGAGCGTTTTTTTTAGAATAGAAGGGGGATGAGAAGAGTCGTAGCGCGCCAAGATTTTGGACTAGGGGTAGAATTTCTTGAGATGGTCCAGATTGACTGGATGAGCTATCTCTTCCCCATCCAGGTCAGTGAGCATGGCGGCATCGCCGGATAAGATTTTCTTCACAATGTAGGGGCCGCTCCAATTGGGCTTGAATTTCCCTTTGGGGTCCCAAATGGGTTCTATTATCTCTTTGAGGGCTAAATCCCTCTCCCGGACACCGCGATCCTTGACTCTCTTGTTGAATGATCGCGCTATTTGGCGATGGTACCCCTGTATGTGGTAAAGAGCTTTTAATCTTCTTTCATCTAGGAGGGCTAGCTCATCAAGACGGCTTTGGCACCATTCTTCTTCACTAACTTTTCTTTCGAGCATGATGCGTAACGAGGGTATTTCCAGCTCCATTGGTAGGACTTCTTCCATGCCGTAGACCAAGGAGTAAGGGCTAGCCCCAGTAGAAGTTCAGATTGAGGTTCGATAGCCCCAGAGGGCATACGGGATTCGATTGGCCCAATCCCTATAACTTTCGGTCATCTTGCTTGTGGAGACAATTATTGTGCAACACAAATAAATATGAGAGAAGTAATGACCAAGAAAGAACAAAGAAAATAAAACGTCAATCACACAACAACGGATGTATGTGGTTCAACAAAGATGTGCCTACGTCCACGGTGGTGCAGTCAGTATTATTTCTCAATATTCTGGAGAATGAGTACAGAGAATACAACTTGTCCTTTGCCCCGGACCTAGGGTTTAATTTATATATGTGTGTGTTAGTTAGTGGAGATGATGGGTTCCTCCTTATTAGACATCTTCCCTATAACTTCCCTCCATGGGATCGTGCTCCCCTATAACTTCCCTTCATGGGGTCGTGGGGAGATCGGATCAATACAAAAGATGAGGGGCCTGGACTTTGGGCCGCTAGGGCTGGGCCACTCATGCAGACCTATAATACTAATTTTCGGGTACCCACAATTGCCCCTAATTTTTTTGTGCCATGCATGTGGGCCCAACAGATTTAAATGATTAGCCATAATAGCCGTGTTGCAATTCCTCGGGAGCTGTAGAGTCGATTTCTGGCGACAACCGCTTTGCCTACTGTGAGATATGATTAGATTTTGAAGGTTTGCTGGAATAAGGCTCATTTCTTTTCGTCGTTTTAGCTTTTCCAGCACTCTTCTATCTTCTGAGAACTCTTGCGCTTCGTACCTTCTACTTTCGATCTCCATTCTCGTTGCTTCTTCGTCATTTGACATGATCTTCTGTCTTGTAAGTCTCTCGTGCCCTTTGCATTTTCTCTTTGGTTTGTAGCTTTTCTTGTATTTTCCAATGGCGAAGATTGGAAATAGGCCAATCTCGGAATTTAGAAAATTCTACAACATTCCTGAGTGGGTGGAGATTGAGTGTTGTGCCTCGCCTCCTAGGAACGTTAGGGATATAGAGGATGCCCACTGGATTCATGCTTTGTTGCTTTCCCAGGGGGGACTTACTTTTCCCCCTAATGATCTATTTTTGCATTTTTTTAGCTATTTTAGTATTGTACCTGCACAATGTTCGCCCAATGTATGGAAAATAGTGAACGGCGTGCATAAAAATAAATCAATTGTATGGCACAAGGTTAGGGCTTACCGAGGTCTGCTTTGTTACTCCTTCTCTCGAACTAGTTCAGGCTTCCTGTACCTCAAAGCTAGGAGCCCTGATAGGGTATTGGTAGTAAATCTACCTGATTCCCATAAGGACTACTGGCAGGAAGGTTTTCTTGTTAGGAATTGGCAGTTCTCTCCCCAATCTGAAGGGTCAAGGTCTGAAAGATTCACTGTTCTCTTTTATGGGGAGAATATATAGGTAGATATTTGTACTGTTGCTTCAATCTCTGCTGACTTATGACTTTTCTAACTCCTTTTTGCGTTTTTCTTTTACAGCGAGGTCAAGGAACGTGGAGCCTGCTCTTAGCGAGGTCCGAATTTCTGAGTTGGTTAAAGCTTGGAACATCAGAGAGCCTTTGGGTGACGGCGAGCATCCCAGATCTGCTGCTTTCTTATTAGAGTATAAGAACGTAGGCTCTAGCTTCATAGCACGACCTGTGGACAGTGTTCCAGAGTTTGCTTCCTTCGAAGAGACTACTGCCGAGCTAATCCAGTTGGACGAAGAGGAGAGGAGCTCTGAAAGTGAGCCTGTCGGTAATCTTGGTGGAGGGAGCTCTGTCAGTAGCAGTTCTTTTAATTCTGAGGAGGATTCTGAAGCTCAAGGATCGTCGAGCACTTCCAACAGTTCTGGTGAAGAGATGACTCCCAGGAAGAATTTGATCAGAGATGATGACGATGATGATGACGTGCTCCTTGCACAGAGGTCCAAGAAACTGAAGTCTGCATCTGGGGTCATAGCTACTGGTTCTTGGCCTTCTTCTTAGGAGCAAGAGAAGAAGAGGAGAGAGGAGGAGTAGGTGAGAGAGAGGGAGAGGAAAAAGGAAGAGGAGAGGAGGAAGGTGGAGGAGAAGAAGAAAGTGGAGGAGAGAAAGAGAAGGGAGAGAGAAAAGGAGGAGGAGAGGAGGAAGATGGAATCGAGGACCAAAACAGGTTAAGCCCTTGTCCCAGTATCTGCCCTGCCTGAGGGGGCTTCGGTGGCCATTTCTCCTCAGCTAGCCCCTGCACTGCTCGAGAGAGCAGTCCTTCCTGCAGATTGCCAGAGGGCGTTGGGGTCTGATCAAATGGCTCTGCAAGCTAGCCAGAGGCTTGCCTTGATAAAGTTCTCTTCTAATTCTCAATTTCTTTTAACAAATCTTGATGGTTTCTTCTTCTTGATTTCTTCTTTATTCTTTGCAGTTTTTGACCGACTTCGCTGTGCTCTATCGCTCTCGCGACGAGCTGGTGAGGAGGAATGGTGAGCTGGAACAGCAAAAATCTGCTCTGGAAGCCAGGGGCTCTCAGCTGGAGGCCGACCTGAAGGCTGCTGATGCAACTCGAGTTTCATCTGACCTGACCCTTGTCAATTATGCTCGCGAGAGAGATGATGCGGTCAGGGAGCTGGGAGAGCTGAGGAAGGCTTATGATTTGGTGTGCACGAGCAAGCTGGACCTTGCAGAGAAGAACAGGGTTCTGGCCGAGCAACTGGAGGCGGATAAAGCCCAGGAAACCACCCTTAAGGAGGACTCGTACAACTCTGGTTGGGCTGCTGCGTATGAGGACGCCGAAGTTCAGATAGGCTATATCAGCCGTCTGAACTTCAAGAAAGGGTGGAATAAGGCTCTCGTGGCTGCTGGGGTGGACGTTGCGTCCCCACTCTTTGACGAGCACGATCCAGGGCCGAGGCCAGTCGTAGACGAGGACCCTGCCCCAACTGCTGAAGGCACTGATCCTGTCTCTCAGGTGACTCCTACTGACGCTCCTTTGGTTGAGAGGACAGAGGACACCCCTGCAGAGGGTAATGCCCCTGCTGATGCTGATAAGGACAAGGGACCATCCACCTCTGGGCCACCCGAGGTTGCTAATTGATAGGGCTGCTTTGTAATTTTTTCTTTTTCAATCTGATGTAACCTCGTTCCTTATTAATGAAAAGACTTCATTTTTGTTTATGATGATCTCTTTCTCTTCTCTTTCTTTTACTTGTAGTTGGTTGATGTTGATGACTATATTCCTGCTACCTCCCAACTGGGTAGGACTCTTGGTCCTAATGCAAGCCCTGAAATTCGCTAGGCCTTTGCTAGACTTTGCAAGTTTGCTAAGTCAAGGAACCAAAAATATAAGGATCAGTCCGAGCTGGTGGTCAAGCTGAAGGACAAGATCCAAGAGATGGAAGAAATTGGTGCCTCAGTACAAGAAAAAGTCAGTGCACTGAGAGCAAGGTTACTGGAGGCCACCGAGATTAACCAGGTTGGGGAGTTCCTGCAACAAGAAAATGAAGACTTGAGGAGGGAGGTCCTAAAGCTTAAGGAGCATTCGCCGAGCACCGTTTCGGCAGTCCTGCAAGGCTCTTCTTCGTCGCGAGCTGCTCGGCCTCCCTCCCGCGTGCTGGCAGGAGTGCCAGGGGTAGGAACAGGGAAGCCGTCGAACAACAGGATATTGGGAAGCTGCGCGATGATGTTCGGCGAGCTTATGTAATTGCTGCTGGGCTCCAGAGGGACGTTTCCCGACTGCGGCATCTATTCAAGAAGGGCCCTCGCCAAGTGTGGTCTGATGGCTACGATCAGGGCTGGCTGGATGATCCCACGAGATTGTCAGAGTTCGAAGAACTTTCTTTCATTAGAGGGTGGTTGAGTGCCCTGAGAGAGCTGCAGGTCCCGAGGAACTCGCTGTTATGGTATCGACACGAGATGTCTTCCTCCACTTTGATGCCCAATCACTTCAGGAGGGATGATCGATGGATCCCCATTGATGCTATTCCCCGATAACTATTGGAGTTGGACACAAATGAGGTCATGGGAGAGCTAGCCCTCGCTCCTGATGATGGAAGGAGAGCTAAAGTTGCTGATTATCTTGCTCGGAGGCTTTCACCTCCTTGAGATTTTGTTATTCTTTTTCTTTTTGATAATGTAAATGCTTTGGGCGAGCTTCGCCGACTAAACATGTATTATCATTGTTTGTAAATATAAAGGATTAACGAAAAGTTCGCGTTTTGGGCAATTTTGCCGACTAAACGTGTTCATCCAATCTTTTTATATTTTCGCTGCTTCATAATCCTTTTTATTTTGTCATGCGAGTGTCCCCCCAGTCCAGTATAATGCAAGAATACCATGGTGCCCTCACTTTACCTTTTAGGTTGTGTCGTCACACTCCCTTAGGCCTAAGTAGGGCAATTGGCGAGGACACACCTGGTATTGGATGTCTTCATCCGATTAGGATTTTGTTTAACCAAAGTAGGTTTGATGCCTAAGAATACTCTGTAGGGCTTCATATATCACTACACCAAAATGGGCAAATTGTCACCTTTCAGCCAGCCAGCCTTGTCAAGGTCATTGACCGTGACAAAAAAACACGCGTTTTATGTCACGGTCATTGACCTTGACACGACCGTGACAACGAATTGTCACGGTCATTGACCGTGACAATTCGTGTCACGGTCAAAGACCTTGACACGACCGTGACAACTTTTCCAGCAAAAACCCTACCCCCCTTCTTTTTTCCCTCCCGCGCCCTTCCCTCCCTCTCTCTCGACGCTGCTCTCTCTCTCTCTCTCTCAGGTCCAATTTCTCTCTCTCTCTCTCTCTCTTCCATTTATATATATATATTTGTCTGTATATTTATGTGTGTATGTGTATATATATATGTGTGTATGTGTGTGCGTGTGTGGGGGGTGGGGCGGGATGGGGGTAGGGGGTGGTGGAGGGGGGCAGGGGGCAGGGGGTGGGGCGGGGTGGGGCAGGGTGGGGGAGGGGGTGGGGCGGGGTGGGGAGGGGGTGGCGGAGGGGGGCAGGGGGTGGGGCAGGGTGTGGTGGAGGGGGGCAGGGTGGGGTGGAAATTTGGCTAATACACGAGAAACTGATAATCGTAAATATTATGAATAAAAATGGTACTTTCTTGGAGACTATAAATTATTATGTACAAACTTTGGTTCTAGACCTATGTTGTTGGATTTGGATGTTGGGTGTTGATTAGTTGGTATTATTGGGAAGATTGGGTTAAGTTGAAGCATATGTTTTTGGAGTTGAAAATTATATGTTAATTCATTATTACTATTGGGGGATACAGTGTTGAAAAATATTGGGGTGGGGCGGGGTGGGGCAGGGTGGGGGAGGGGGTTTATTATCGATGGGACTTAATTTGTTGAATGATAATATTTGTATTAGATACTTGCGTGGTTTTACCTAACTTGAATGAATTAATAAATGTTTCAGTAAAGGTTGAAGTGGACAAAAAGCGTGTGAATTGATTAATATCCATAATGTAAATAAAAGGTAAAGTAAGTGTGTAAATGGGTGGTTGAGCAAGCTAAGAGGTCTAACCCATATTTAATACATAGGTGTGTTATGAAAGGTTTTCAAAGGGTAATTAAGTATTTTCAAATAATGACCCCGAAACATAGAAATTCAATCTCAAGCAATTTAATTTCAATCTCTACAAATTTATGCATGTATTCAAGGGATTTATGAAGGATTAATATTAAAATTCAATTCCTATACATAATCTAAAAATTATAACTCAGATTCAACTAGAAATAAACCAAACCAAAGTTAGTTAAATAAACAAAAGGATTAATATTAAAATTCAACTCTATTAGTTAAATTATAAATGTAATAGAATTAATCCATATAAATCACATAGGCTCGATACAAATATTCTAATTAACTTGCCTCAAATTTGATGAATAACAAGGGCTAAAAGTATTGTTCATTTAATTCAATTAGGTAAAACCCATGATAATGAAATTTATGCTACAATTATAATTATCTCATGTCATAATTTTATTGATAAACAATATATGTAGTTGTCACGGTCGTGGTGGGGGGAGGGGGTGGGGGTGGGGTGGGTAGGGGTGGTGTGTGTGTGTGTGTGTGTGCGTAGGTGTGCGTGTGTGTGTGGCGGGGGGAGGGGGCAGGGGTGGGGCACCCATTTAATAACTCTTTAAATATTTGGAAAAAACATAATATTACAAAATTGAAACGAAATGGTATTGACGGAACTTACACATACGTTATAATATAGACGGAACGTTTTTTTATCTGTACTAATAACATTTTTTTTATCTGTACTAATAACATTTTTTTTACAGCAAAAATGTCTCCTTCAGATGTTAGGGCGAAGATGATGATGCTGTTTATCATGATGTCATCGTCTGGGTTCGGTGGTAGCGGAGGCGACGAGGGCTCCTCCGCCCCTAGGATCCCCAAATATGGAAAATTTGGGATTACCGTCGAAAACAAGTCGGAGCTTTTAGCGAGATCCCTCGAGCTGCTAAAGACGGTCATCGGCCCGGGGTTTATGAGTTGGAAGGAGGTGCCGTATGAGCTCAAGTTAGCTATTTGGGCGGCACTACAGGTAATATTTATATGAATATTTCAATTTCAATTTATATTTATATTTATATTTCAATTTATATTTATATTTATATTTATATTTATATTTATATTTATTCGCAACTAACATTGTATTTGTTGGACAGGAACAATTCAACTTGGATCCAAAGCTACGCGATTCCGTCTTGGAGCAGTTGAGGGAGCAACACAAGACGTGGAAAAAAATATGCGGACACGGTACTTTGGAAAAACACGAGAAACCATTTTACAATGGCGCGGATCCGTCCCGCCCAAGGAGCCGATCTCATTGGCACAATGGCAAAAGTTCATTGACAATGAGATCGAGGATCGACAATTGGCATCTCGCCAATCGGGGAGGGAAAATCGGGCTAAAAAGACGGACGTGCACTACTCCGACCGGACCTCTTACGCTGAGGTGGAGCATAGGATGAAGGTAATATTTAATTTATCTATAACTACAGAAATATATTGTTGGATATTATTTTACTTTGCGGGGCCGATACTAATTTTACTTTACTTTATTTTATTTCAGGGGGTAGGGAGTGGGCCAGGGGGTAAGCCACATAGGCTCGATACTTATGTGGCTCTTCGGACGAAGAAGGGGAAGGACAAGGAGGTGTCCCCGAGCGTCGCGGACACGATTGTAAGTAATCCGACAGTTTAATTATTGTTAATTACGTTATAATTTTTTAGTTTACTTATTTTACTAATCATGTGCTTTTTGTCGTTTCAGGCAAAGCTTAAGGAAGTGCATGAGTCGCAGTCTGATGCCGACAAGGCATCTTTGTCCACAGACGCACTCAGCCAAGTGCTTGGCTCTGATCGCAAGGGGAGGACAAGGGGAGTGAGCTCGCGGGTGGCCAAATCTAGGATCATCGGATTGGAGACGAGCGACACCGGGTTGGCTCGAACGGTGGATTCACACGACGCGAAGCTGTCCCGTTTGGAGGCGACGGTCCAAGATATGTACGCATTCATGAAGCGTACGTTGGGTGGAGATCGTAAAGAGAAAGGTAAAGGGAAAGGGAAGGAGAAGGCGGTGGAGGAGGAGGTGCGGGAGGACGAGGCGCAGGATGACGAGGATGTGGACCTCGCTGCTTCATCACCGACACGTTCGTACTTCGACGATCCACTTCCCTATTTGACGCCCTCCAACAGACCATTATCGACAATTGGTTGGCCGAGCGTGTTCATATTGGACATATTTGATGGCCAGCAGATAGGGCGGGGGTTGAGGGACCCGAATATCGTCGAGGGTGGAATAGTCCATGGACGTGTGCTTCAACAGATGGAGTCCAGGGTGCTCGTCACGCATGTCATAACCGGGAAGGAGAACTCCCTATTGTGGTTGCGCGAACAATGCGACACGACGTATATTAGTGGGTGCGTCAATTCGTATGTCGTGTGGCCTACTCACCTCCTCAGTTTTATCCAAGACATGTAGTAACATTATTTTCTAGTTTGTCCATTTTAATTATATTTGGATTATATCGTCATGTATATTATTTTTACTTTGAAGATTTGGATTATACTATCATGAATATATATTTGCATTATCTTTAGTTTGTGTTGGATATATGATGTTTGGAACAGGTACAACGTTGCTATAACAGGTACAAATATACTGCTGGGCAGTGGCAGTGGCCATACTGCCCAGCAGATTTTTTTTAAATTCTGCCCAGAATTGTCACGGTCATTGACCGTGACAAGTCCGTAACAACATTTGTCACGGACTTGTCACGGTCAATGCCCGTGATAATTTTTTAAAAAAGGGTCACGGCTTTGTCACGGTTTATAACCGTGACAAACGTGTCACGGTCATTGACCTTGACACGACCGTGACACAAAACGCGAGTTTTTTGTCAAGGTCAATGATCGTGACACGACCGTGACAAAAAAAGTTGTCTCGCCTCGAAATGTCACGGTCATTGACCTTGACAAGGTGAATTTGTCAAGGTCAATGACCTTGACAAATGGGCAGATTTGGTGTAGTGTATTGCCAGGGGCAATGCTAAGAGGTCTGTCGTGCTTCATGACGATGACCTGAGGAGGGGTGTTCCCCTGCTATGTCGACCATTATGCCTGTGATTTGGAAGGGATGTGTAATAAAATATAACTGTTACTAATTAGGGAGTGATCAACTGAGAGATTTTCATTAGTGAAATGGGAAATGAACCGTCCTTTCACATAACGAATACAATAAAAGATTTAATAACAGAATTCCTAAAAATAGAATTTCTTGAGATTAGCTGCGTTCCATGCTCGTGGTATCTCCCTGCCCTCCATTGTTTCCAAATGATAAGCACCTTGCAGGTTGTCTCTAATTATCTTATAAGGTCCTTCCCAGTTTGGGCCCAGCTTACCGTCTGATGGCTTCACTGTGTTGCCCAGGACCTTTCTTAGAACATAGTCCCCAACATTGAATCTCCTCGGGTTGACCCTTTTGCTGTAGTGCTTCGCGAGCTATTGCTGATAGCTCGCTAGTTTCACTAGGGCAAGTTCCATGCGCTCGTCGGCCAGGTCGAGTTCAGCGAGCAAAGCCTCATCGTTCTGGCCTTGTTCCACAAGGTCGGATCTCATTATTGGCAATCCCGCTTCTAGTGGGATGATTGCCTCCATACCATATGTTAGTGAGAATGGCGTTTCTCCTATTGCTCGCCTAGGAGTCGTTCTGTATGCCCATAGGATATGCGGTAGCTCGGTTGCCCATGCGCCTTTGGCTCGCTCTAACCGCTTCTTCAATCCAGCGATCACTGTTTTGTTGAAAGCTTCAGCTTGTCCGTTGCTTTGAGGGTAGGCCACCGAGCTGAAGTGGTGCCTGATCCTGTGTTCGTTGCAGAAGTCCTGAAAAGGGCCACTCTCGAACTGTGTTCCATTGTCGGTGATGATGGTTCTGGGGATTCCGAATCGAGTGATTATATTCCTCCATACGAACCTTATCATGTCAGCATCTCGGATGTTCGCCAGTGGTTCTGCCTCGATCCACTTGGTAAAGTAGTCAGTTGCAACCAACAGGTATTTGCGATTGCCGACAGTGGTGGGCAGTGGTCCCACGATGTCCATTCCCCATTGGGCGAAAGGCCAGGGGCTGGTCAGGGATTTTAATTCGTTGGCGGGCTGGTGGACCATAGGAGCGTGAAGTTGGCATTTCAGGCATTTGCGGACATATACTGCGGAGTCCTTTTGTATGTATGGCCGCCAATAGCCTTCCTTCATTGCTCGAAAGGCTAGAGACCTTCCTCCGACATGACTTCCACAGATTCCTTCGTGAAGCTCTTGAAGCACTACCTTGACATCGCTTGGGTGGACGCATCTAAGGTAGGGACCGGAGAAAGATCTTTTACACAAGTCGCCTCCTGTGGATAAGTGAAAGCGAGCAGCTTTGACCCTTATCTGGTGGGCAGTTCTCTTGTCCTCTGGAAGCGTTCCGTCCTTTAAATAGTCCTTTAAGGGATCCATCCAGCTGGGGGTTGATTCCAATTGGAGTATTGGTTTCGCGTTTGGCAGCTCGCAGTTGGGGTAAATGCTTGGGCAACTGAGGAAATCGATAGGGATAACCCTTTTAAGGCTAGAATCAACTGCCGAGCTCAGGGCTGCTAACGCATCATCGTGGATGTTTTGCCCCCTGGGAAACTGCTGGATGTTGATCTCTTCAAAGCTCGTCATTAAGTTTTTCACCAAGGAGAGGTAGGCTGCCATTCTTTCATCCTTTGCGTTATAGTCTCCACTTATCTGGTTGGAAAGTAGTTGCAAATCGCCGAATACCTGCAAACGCTTTGCTCCTAGAGTTTGCGCTTTTTGGAGACCTGCTATTAGGGCTTCGTATTCTGCTTCGTTGTTGGAGGCTGTAAATCCCAGCCTGATTCCTTGATCAAGGACTGTGTTTTCTGGAGTGATGAGAACAATTCCTACCCCTGCCCCCTTCGAGTTGGAGGCTCCATCAACGAATAGTTTCCAGCTTTCCACTATAGCTTGGTTATTTTGCTCTGTTGGCTTAGGCTGGTCGGAGGGTTCTTCGCCTATGAATTCAGCTATGAAATCAGCGAGGATTTGACCCTTGATAGCTGTCCTTGGTTGAAATTGGATGTCAAACCGGCCGAGCTCGACTGACCATTTAGACAGTCTGCCTGACAAATCCACCTTCCTTAGGACAACCTTGAGGGGGTGTGATGTAAGGATGATGATCGTATGAGCTTCGAAGTAATGCTTCAGCTTTCTCGAGGCTATTACTAGGGCGAATGCGAGCTTTTCCAATGGTAAGTAGCGCTGCTCGGCATCTAATAAGGTTTTGCTCGCGTAATAGACGGGATGTTGGATTCCTATAACTTCGCACATTAGCGCCGAGCTGACAGTATGACTAGATATAGAGAGGTAGAGGTACAAAGAGTCCATTTGCTGTGGTATGACAAGCAGTGGTGGAGTTCTTAGGTAGGACTTGAGCTCGTCCAATGCTCGCGAGCAATCTGGGCTCCACTCTACTGTTTTTCTGCCCTTTAAGAGTTGGAAAAAGGCTTGCATCTCTAGGAGGATTTAGAAATGAAAACGATTTAGAGCAGCGAGCATTCCAGTGATCTTCTGTACATCCCAAATTGTGCGAGGAGGTTGCACTCTGTTGATTGCATCAATGTGGTCCGGATTAGCCTCTATGCCTCGCTTGCTGACCAAATACCCAAGAAATTTCCCTGACTGGACACCGAAGGATCACTTGCTCGCATTAAGTTTCATTCGGTACTTCCTGAGGATTTCGAAGGTACTTGACAGGTCCGAGAGGTGATTCTCCTTATCCTTGCTCTTGATGAGCATGTCGTCGATATAGACCTCCATTGTGTCTCCCATTTGATTCTTAAACATTTTAGTAACTAGCCGCTGATAGGTTGCCCCTGTATTTTTGAGCCCAAAAGGCATGACCTTGTAACAATATAAACCAATCGTCGTGATAAACGCCGTTTTGTCCTGATCTGGGGAATACAAGGGAATTTGGTGATACCCTGAGTACGCGTCCAGGAAACTCATTCGTTCGTGAGCTGTAGTGGCGTCTACTAGTTGGTCTATTTTTGGAAGAGGGAAGCTATCCTTGGGGCAGGCTTTGTTGAGGTCAGTGAAGTCTATGCAAACTCTCCACTTTCCATTACTTTTCGGAACTACCACTGGGTTGGATAACCATTTGGGGAATTGCACTTCCCGTATGGATCCCGCATCCAGCAGTTTTTCGACTTCTTTTTCTATTACTCTGGCCTTCTCGGGAGCAGTTCGCCGTGCCTTCTACATTATCGGCTTGAATATGGGATCGACGTGCAACTGGTGGCAGACCATATTGGGATCGATTCCTGGCAGCTCATAAGGTTCCCAAGTGAAAACATCTATGTTGCTTCTGAGTAAGGTTGACAACTCCTTTTGCTCTTGGTCGGTGAGTGACGCTCCGATCAGGAAGACTCTGCTATTGTCGCCTTCCCTAGCCGCCACTTCTACCAGGTCCTCGACAACACGCTCGGAGGGTCTACTACAGGCCTTCCGTATTTTAATTGCTATTTGGAAGGAATTGCACCTTCCTCCACTTTCTCACTGGGTTGATCAGCTTTTTTCTCTGGCTTTGGTCGGATGGCCGCTATGAAGCACTTCCTTGCCATCGCCTGGTCACCGTGTATCTCCATTATTCCTCGCTTAGTAACATATTTGAGCTTCTGATGGTAGGTCGAGGAGACTGCCTTCATCGCATGAAGCCACCCCCTTCCGAGGATGGCCTGATACGGCGATTCAATGTCGACCACCAAAAACTCGATCATCTTGGAAACATTTCCAGTGCGCACTGGCAGTACTATTTTTCCCAGGCGCATGGTTATTTTTCCAGCGAAGCCGACCAGAGGGACAGTAGCTCCCTTTAGGTCGGCGACACTCAACTTCAATTTCCTGAACAGGTCGATGTACATTACTTCAGATGAGCTTCCTTGATCGACGAGCAATCTATGGTTGTCAAAGTTGGCTATCCTGAGTGTAATGACCAAGACATCATGATGTGGGGTCCTTACTCCCACTAGGTCTTCATCCGTGAAAACAATATGCTTGTTGTAGTTGATGTCCCCTGCTCGTCGACGTTTTCCTGACTGTGATTTTGCTGGATCAATCTGAAAAGCTTGCATTACCGCTGTCAGTTTCTTTACCTCCATTCGAGATGAGTTCCCTTGTATTTGCTTGACGTCAGATACTCCGTGGATTACTGCGAATTCATGTCCGGCATCATCCTCCAGCACGTTGTCGGGTTTTGCCTCTCTGTGGGCAGCCACTTTCTCTACCTTTTTTTCCACAAAGTCATTCAAATGTCCAAACTGGGCCAACTCCTCGAGGTGGGACTTAAGAGCCTTGTAGTGCTCGGTCTTATGCCCTCCCTCTTTGTGGAAAGCGCATCTTAATGCATTGTTTCTTTTCGAGGGATCTCCTCCCATTTTCCGGGGCCATTTGATGAACGGCTCATCCTTGATCTTCGCAAGAATTTTGTAAATTGGCTCTTTGAAGACAGCGTTGACTGCCTGGAACGATTTTGTTACGTCAGGGTTCCCTCCGTTTTTGGATCCATCCTTGCCCCCACTCTTTCCTCCTTTCTTCTGGTTCTCAACTTTCTCACTTCCCTTGGTAGTGAGCTTGGCTCGATCGTTTTCTCCTATATTAAGGCGGGTGACATCTTCCACCTTTGCGTATTTCTCAATCCGGGCCATCAGGTCGTCAATGGTCATAGCTTCCTTCTTCGTCAAGGACTGGTAAAGGAGGGAAGAGCTAGGTATCCCAATTTTGAAGGAAGCCACTGCCACCTCTTCCGCGCAGTCCTTAATCTCGTTGAATAACTCCCAGTACCTCTTCGCATAGTCTCGGAGTGTTTCTTGAGGCGTCTTCTTCATTGTTAATAGAGCATCCATCCTTTTGGGATGGGAGCTATTGGTGATGAACCGGGCCGTAAAGAGCTCGGCCAGGGATTTGAAATTTCTTATGGATCGGTGAGGGAGTTTTTTGAACCATTTCTGGGCCACGTCATGGAGGCTCGAGGGGAAAATACGGCACATCAGTGCATCCCGGTGATTCCAGAGGGTCATGGCCTGCCGGTACTGCCTGACATGATCAATGGGATCAGTCTTCCCGTCGTAAATCTTGAACCTTGGAATGACAAATTTCTTGGGAGCCTCTTCCTCTTCAATTTCCCTCGTGAAGGGTGACTTCATCTGGGTCTTGAGGGCTCTCCTGGGGAGTTCTCTGGTCGACCTGGTGTCGTGATGAGCTGGATGTTGGTCCATTTCTCTGCGGACCAGGTTCCGTATGTTTTTGTCGCTGCGAGCAGGGCTCTGGTAGCAGTGAGCTCTTCTTAGTTGTTCGCGGAGGTCGTCGTCTGAGTCGCCACCTTCGACCCCTTGATATTCCCGCCTAGGGCTCTCCTTCCTCGGCTGCGAGATTTGCTCGCCTGAGGGCTAGGAGTGCGATAGGGGTGTCTCCTGGTATCAGGACGTAGTTTCTTCTCCAGTCTTTCCACTCTTCTTTTCAAGCGAGCATTCTCATCCTCGTATCTCCGAGAAGACTCCCTCTGCTCGTGGAGCCTTGCCTCGTATGCATCAATCAATCTGGAATTTCTTCTGAGGCTGGCCTTTCCAAGCGAGCCCCACGATCTGAATGTCGGACTTCAGACCTAATCCTGCGAGGAGCAGGTGGCTCTTAAATATCTCCTGCTTGAGGAGCATTGCTGCTGTGACCAGACATCTTAGATTCTTTTCTTGGCGTGAGCTCTTCTTAGGGAAAGATGAACGCTTCCCACAAACGGCGCCAATTGTGGAGACAATTATTGTGCAACACAAATAAATATGAGAGAAGTAATTACCAAGAAAGAACAAAGAAAATAAAATGCCAATCACAGAACAACGGATGTACGTGGTTCAGTAAAGATGTGCCTACGTCCACGGTGGTGCAGTCAGTATTATTTCTCAATATTTTGGAGAATGAGTACAGAGAATACAACTTGTCCTTTGCCCCGGACCTAGGGTTTAATTTATATATGTGTATGTTAGTTAGTGGAGATGATGGGTTCCTCCTTATTAGCCATCTTCCCTATAACTTCCCTCCATGGGATCGTGCTCCCCTATAACTTCCCTTCATGGGGTCGTGGGGAGATCGGATCAATACAAAAGATGAGGGGCCTGGACTTTGGGCCGCTAGGGCTGGGCTACTCGTCCAGGCCTATAATACTAATTTCTGGGTACCCACATTGCTGATGATGGCTTTGAGGTTCTTGTTGGCGGCTTCAACTGCACCATTGGTCTGAGGTCGGTAGGGAGAAGATTTGTGTCTCTGAATCTCATACTCGTTGACTATTTTTGTGACTTTTGCTTTAAAATGCAGCCCGTTATCTGATACCAGCTCGTGCGGGACCCCATATCAGTAGACGATATTTTTCTTGAGGAATTTGGCCACTTTCTTGGCATTCAATACCGCGTATGACTCAGCCTTGACCCATTTGGTGAAGTAATCAATGGCAACCAGGATGAACTCATGTCCGTTTGAAGCCTTTAGTGTAACCTTCGCTATGATGTCGATACCCCAGATGGAGAACGGCCAGGGAGAGGTCATGTTGTATAATTCTCATGGAGGCAAGTGTTGAAGATTGGAGAATTATTGGCATTTGAGGCACCTTCGGACATAGGCGGTGCAATCCTGGATCATGGTGATCCAGTAGTAGCCCTTTCGGATGATCTTCTTGGCGAGCATGTGACCATTCATGTGGGGTTCGCATTCCCCGCTGTGGATTTTCTGCATTATTTTCTCAATCTCAGCCCCTGCGATGCAGTGTAGATGAGTTCCATCGAAATTCTTCTTGAGGAGAGCTTTATGACAAATGATGTACTGGGCGACCAGCCTTCGGAGGGTTGTTCGGTCCATCTTATTGGAACCCTCGGGATACCTACCATGTTTGAGGAGGCACCAAATATCATAGTACCAGCAATCGGCTAGTTCTGGAACTTCAGTGGAGACAAGATCAATATGGTAGCAATGGGTCAGTTTGTCTTGCTTTTGAACTAGGAAGGGGGTCATTGTTATTCCTTCGGGCATGTCGACCATGGAGGCCAAGGTAGAGAGAGCGTCGGCTAGGTTATTCTTTGCTCGGGGTAGGTAATGGAAGGTGATATCTCGAAATTGGGAGGCTAACGCTTCTAATTGGGCATAAAAGGGTTGGAGCTTTTCGTCCTCGACTTTCCACTTTCTGAGCACTTGAACGATGATAAGGGAAGAATCCACGTAGACGTCAAGGTATTGAATACCTTTCTTGAGAGCGACCTTGAGGCCCACTTTGCATGCGTCGTATTCCGTCATGTTGTTGGTGCAAGGGAAATCCAATTTAATGGTGATGGGAGTGTGGGAGTCATCTGGGGCGATCAGGAGGATCCCAATGCCGTATCCCTTTTTGTTGGCAGCGCCATCAAAGAACATTTTCCATCAAAGGTGATCTTGAGTGGTGCAGAGAATATTGTCATCTGGGAATTCGGAGATCTGGACATCTGCTTCTTCTACAGGGTAGTCAATGAGGTAGTCAGAGATGGCTCTTCATTTAACAGCTTTTTGTGTGACGTATACGATATCGAACTCGGCTAGGGGCATCAACCATCGAGCCATTCGACAGGATAAGGCAGGTTTCTTAAGAAGGTATTTGATGGGGTCCATTCGGGATACAAGTTTGATGGGGAAGGCGAGCATATAGTGTCGTAACTTTTGGGTGACCCATACAAGTGCGACACATGCCTTTTCTAAAGCAGTGTAATTGACCTCGTACCCAGCCAATTTGTGACTGGCGTAATATATGGCTCTTTATTTGCGAGAGTCTTCAAGGTATTGGGCTACCAAAGCCCCAGCTGCAGTGTCGGTTATGGTTAGGTATAGGAGCAAAGGGAGACCAGATTGTGGTGGCATGAGCATTGGAGGTTGGGTCAGGTATTATTTGATTCGATCAAAAGCTTCTTGGCAGGCCTCGTTCCAAAGCTTGGTTGAATCTTTTCGAAGAAACTTGAAGATCGGTTCACACATGGAGGTTAGCTGGCTGATGAACCAGCTGATATATTATAATTTCCCAAGAAAACCTCGGACTTTTTTCTCTGTTCGGGGCGGTGGTATCTCAAGTATGGCCTTCAGCTTTGCAGGGTCTGCTTCTATCCCCTTTTTGTTGACCATGAATCCCAAGAGTTTTCCCTTTGTAATGCCGAAGACACACTTCTGTGGATTAAGTCACATCTGATGTTATCGCAGTCGTTCGAAGAACTTTCGGAGAGCGGGAACATGACCTTCTCTAGTTTTGGACTTGATAATCATATCATCCACATAAACCTCGACCTTTTTGTGGATCAGATCGTGCAGGATGGTTGGAGAAGCCCTTTGGTAGGTAGCCCCATCATTCTTGAGTTCGAAAGGCATAACGGTGTAGCAAAAGGTTCCCCATGGGGTGATAAATGCGATATTTTCTTGGTGGTCTGGGTGCATCTTGATTTGGTTGTATCCATCAAACCCATCGACGAACGACTTGAGAGCATGACTGGCTGTGTTGTCCACGATCATGTCGATATTGGGTAGCGTATAATCATCCTTCGGAGAAGATTTTTTTAAATCTCGGTAATCTACACACATTCGAACCTTCCCTCCTGATTTCGATATATGTACAATGTTAGCAAGCCACGTGGGATATTCGATCACCCGAATGAAGCCTACGTTTAACTGTTTGACCACCTCTTCTTTGAACTTGAGTGACCATTCGATGTGGAGTTTTCTCAATTTTTGTTTAACTGGCTTGTAATCTGGGAGAGTAGGGATCTCATGCTGAGCTATTTCAGGATCGATACCGGGCATATCATCATACGACCATGCAAAGACATCTACGAACTCCTTTAGCAATTCTTCGAGTTGTGCGCGCTCAAGCTCGTCAAGGGTGGCCCCTATCCTAATCTCGCGCAGTTGGCTACTAGAACTGAGATTAATGACAACAGTCTCTTCTTCATTAACTTAAACGCGATTATGTTGTTTATTATTAACCTTATTTATATCAGTTAAGAATTGTTCATGTGCAAAATCATCATCATCAAAAGTTTGATTAGAATTTAAGCAGTTAATGTAAGGCATAACAAGATACTCAAAATCTTCATTTATTTCATTGATAGGAAAAACAGCATTGAGAACCTCATCAAAAGAGGTCTCGATTACATTTGAGCAAGGATAGACAACAGAACAAGAAATAGGGTAAATATTGGGGTTAAGGGAAATTTCAAGGGGTAGAACTGGCGCAACATGCCAGTTGAGGAGAGGAGTATCAACATCTTTAATCATATGGGATGGATACACTGATGTAATGCCTGAATGAACCATGCAGAGTGCCAGCCCCAGTATCTGTAAGTTGAAGGAATCTTTGGAATCGCTTTCCTCAGTCTCTTTGGCATCTTTGATGAGTGATTGTACTTGGTGTGGGAAACTTTCGACCCATGGGTAGCTGTCTTGGAAAAAGATCTCCATTCCAGGTTTCATCTTCTTGTCTGTGTGGTCATACCATGGTTCTGGAAAACCGCAAAAGGGGAAGTCCTCACCTTCTTTGATGAAGTGCCCATTTAAGGAGTCTCCTGAGATAGTTCGGATTCAGTCTGATCTTCTCTTTGGTCGAGACTGGTGGATTATTTTGAGCTCTTGTTCCGATGGTTGATACCCCAAGCCACAAGGAGGGAAAGCTTTCTTCAGTTCGATGGGCTCAAGTATCCCTTGCTGCCTTTGCCCTAGCCCCAGTCCGGGCATGACGTGCATGTTCATAAACATTTGAATGACATTGACATTGCCATGAGGGTCATATTTTGGACAAACCCTTTCTTTGAAACCGTCACCTGCTGGGAGTAGGAGTGGCTCGACTCAGAATCCTGATAGGAGCATATCATTTGACCCTTGCTGTATCTCAAGAATTGGACTGCTGGTGCTTGCACCCTCGACATTTTTTTTGTCACCCAAAATGGTGATGACTCTCCTGTCGGCGAAGAACTTCAATTTCTGATGGAGTGAGGAAGATACAGCCTTGATATTGTGGAGCCAGGGGCGTTCGAGAAACAGGTTGAAACAAGCTGGGATGTCTATGACTTGGAATTCAACGACAGGGTTTATAGGGCCAACCCCTATTACAAGTTTTATGGACCCCATCACCTCATGACTAGTATTATCGTAGGCGCACACAGCGGCGGAGGTTAGAGCGAGGCCGCTTTCTTTCAGGCCTAAACACTTGAAAGTTCTCAGAGGGTAAACATGCAAGGCGGATCCGTTATCTACAAGAGAGAGTGGCACGGCCCTTCCCATAACTTCGACGGAGATGTTGAGTGCATGATTGTGATTCAGCCCAATTCTGGGGATTTCTTCTTCAGAGAATGATAGCATTCGGGTAGAGGTCAAGGATCCGACCAGATTTACCGCCTCTTCTGGTGTGGTGGAGGGAGGAACTATGGGTCCAGTGAGCAGCTTGATTAAAGCATTTTTGTGCAGCTGGGAAGACATGAAAAGCCCCTATAGAGTGATGTTGGCTTGGGTTTTCTTCAGTTGATCGAGGATATTACTCTCCTTAAAGGTCATCTCTGGCATAGGAAGGTTTTCAACGCCCTTCCCTTTGTCATTTGCTGGTAGTGAGCTTGGAACCTGGTAATGTCTCCCTGATCTGGTCATGTGATTTATTGAAGAAGGAAAGAATATGAATCCCGTTTCCACATCAATCTCAGGTAGTTCTGCCATCTTATTTATTTCTCCGAGGAGTTCTTCAAATGATATCATCCCACATATGTCGGTTACTGGGCTAGCTCCTCCTAAAGATTATTCTTCGCTCGAATCTTTAAATTCTTCCCCCCATTCGGTGGCAACAATTATGTCTTTCCATGTAAAGTCTATGCATTCCATAAATTCAACGGCTTCTTCGTACAAGTCCTCCCATTCTGTGGGGATATGTGTGATTGAAGGGACCAAGCGCCCTTGTAGCTTCAACGTGTCAAGTAACCCGGTGACACTGCAAATGCTGTTGGTTTGCTCAAATAATTATGCCATAGTCTGGACAACATCATCTAGGCTGACTTCATCAGTTGGTACCCCCCACTTGTCTAAATCTCGATCCTATTTTTGTGCCTCCAAGAACAGTGTACTGAATCTCTGGTAATCGATGACCATCTGTGAGGGCAATTTCAGCCCGAACTATAGGAGTTGGTTTAACACCTCTGACAATTCCATACTTCTATTTTCAGAACGGGGTACGAACAACGATGCATGCTCTGGTAAGGAGTGACAGTGCCTGATCAACGAGGCTAGTAGAGTGTAGGAGGAAATATGGGCAAGTTTGAAGAGGTTTAAGAGAGTATATGGGTGTGATTTGAGTTGAGGGATCAAAATTTGGCTTTTCTTCCAAGAAGATGGCATTGGTGTGATTTGGTAGTGGATTGTGAGTAGTGTTTGGCTTAGGATTGGCTGGTGGGGCGATGGTGCCCCGGTTCAATGAGATCTTGAATTACGTTCTGAAGGTGAAAGCATTGGTCGGTGGTATGGTCGGCAGTTTGGTGAAAGGCGTAATGAGCATCAGTTTTGAAGTTTCTTGGGAGTGGATTTGGTAATGGACGGGGATCCAAGGGTTTGATGAGTTTTCGGCTTAACAGGGCTTGGTAAACTTTGGAGAGGGGAGCATGGAGCTTAGTATATTCCCTTCGGATGGGAGTAGAAAGATTTCTGGTGCCCATAATGTGGTTGGTTGAGAGATGTTATTGATGGTCAAGACGGTAGTACTTGCAGGCTTGTCATACTTTCTTGGGGTGAACTGTCCAGACACCTTCTTTGGTTTAATCTCTGTTTTAATGAGGCTCTCCTCGATTTCCACTCCAGCCTTTCTGAGAGCCCGGAAGTGGGGATAGTATTGTCCTCCCATCATCGCTCGGACATGGGGAAAGAAGTTTTTCTTCACTATGTTGACCCGTTCTTCTTCGGATGGACGATTAGTCATGGTAGCTTCTTGTTCCCTCCACCGGGTTATGAAGTTACTGACTGATTCTCCAGGATTCTGTTTGAGCAGCTCTAAATCGTGATGGTTGACCTCAAGCTCTTCGTTGTATTTGTACTGTGACATGAATTCTCGGGCTACATCCTCCCAGCTACGGATTCTGGATTCCTCAAGAGATAAAAACCATCGGAGGGTACTATCCTTCAAAGTTTGATGAAACAATTGGGCCATCACCTCTTTAAAAGCCCCTAGTAGAGTCATGGAACGATGATAACTACAAAGATGAACAATTGGGGGGTCCACTCCCTCCGAACTTCTCGATATTTGGCATCTTGAACTTCTCGGGTAACCTTGCTTTAGGATAAGGAGACATGTGGGTGTAGTCCATGTAATTTCCAGAGATCCTGACTTGGTCAAACTTCTTGGTGAGCATCTTGAGATCCTCTTTGAATTTATTCAACTCCTCCTCCTTTGGATCAACGACCACAAGCAGGTTAGCCATAGGCTGGGCAATGTTTGACATTGGAAGCTGGGCAGGCGGTGACCCATTAGCAGGAGGGGCATGTGGAGCATGATGATATTCTTTCGAAACCCAGATAAGCTCGGGTGGACCCATAGCACGAGGGAACAGGGCCTCGGGCTCTTGAGGAATAGGAACTTAGTTTCGTTGCATCTCTCGAACCTCGGTTTTGAGGTTGTCAATCTTGGACACGTGGTGAGCTAGGACTGTCGGCAGATTCGGCCGTATGACTGGTGCTTGATCTGTATTCTCCATGGAAGATGGATGGATTCCGGACTCGGAAGAAGTAGTAGAAGAACGGATGAAACTCCGAGGTGATTTGATTGAAGACCGAAACCAATAGGGAGCCAGGCCAAGGGCTTGCGATCGACTTAAGAAGGCGTAGGATGAGATTTATTTTTGAGAAAAAGGGAATTTTTTTTTTGGATTTTTGATAAAGAGGGGAAAAATGCTTTTTGGATTTTTCGATAAAGAAGGGAGAAATGTTTTTGGAGACGGAATTCAACATGATTATTATGTTTTCATTTGTATTTAATTCTCCTAAATACAATGCTGGACGTGACCCGAGCCTGGAAAAATAGGGGTTTTAATATATGCAAAGCTACGGTTTGGACTTGTAACCAGTCTCACGGATAGAGTCCCGTTTTAAAAATGCGCAAAAATTGGGCTGCAGGTCGACCCGGAATTTCGGCAGAGTTTCGGGTTAAAACTGGCAATCTAAAGTGCGTGTCCTAGGTTTGACACATATATGCGGGTATGCAGTTGGTTGGGTGAATCGGCATGGGTTCCCCCCTTTGGCGTGACTTCCATGATATATGTCTTGCTCTTCCGGGCAATCGGTACGTGCGGACAAGCCATTTGATATACCTGAGTGTACGTGAATAGCCTCACCATATACCTCATGGGGATGGTACGTGTGAGAGCAAATTCGATATACTCGACGTACATGAACGAATTCCCTGCGATATACCTCCCGTCATGACTTCGATCAAGCGGTACGATGCGGGGGAACTGTTCGATATACGTCGAAGGTAATTGGCCAATGGAAGGTGAGAGTCATATCACTTAGGCTAACTGCAACCTGCAGGATCAGCACCCATCACGAAGTGACTCTCCAGTTACTGGGTAAAATTTGGTCAATATCAATGCTCTTTGGTGATGTCGTGTGAATCATGCATGATTATCTTATTAGTATCTTATGATGGGAATGCCTTTCTTGATTATGCCAAACAGGGAACCGAGTATGAGTACCCCAAAAGGTACACCAATAATGGATAGGTGATGCGTGCAACATGGGGATATACATGTGATCCTAGGTACACGTGGTGTGAAGTGTACATGGAGAAATTTTTGCAAGTGTGTGAATATAAGCATAAGCATGGGATACACATGAGAAAGGGGAACATGCAGATATGGGGGAAACATAAGCAAATATAACATCCATGTATATAGAGTCAAGCCCACAAAATAAAGTCCCCAGCAGAGTTACCACTGTGGCCATCCCCGATCCTCGCCGCGCGGACGAGCGCATGGTGGGAAGGATCCTTCGAGTCCCGTGCATCCCTCTCGGGAGCGCCTCGGCCGACGTCATTTGTGGTGAAAAAAATGGAGAGAGATTCAGAGTCGCCAGTCTATTTTACCCAAAACAGACAAAAGAAAAAGGGGAAGCCACCTCGAAGGATGGCATCCAAAGACATACTGGTGCGTGCGAAACTAAGATGATTCGAGAAGGGTTTGGAGGCTTAGTTATGAAATGGGAAGGTGTTAGGCACCCATTCCACCCTTTCGATCTCTCATGAATATTTGCTATTTTCCTTTTGTTTCCCCCCGTGATATGTGTGCATGTGTATATATAAAATGGAGGTAGGAATCTTCGACTTGTATCTTGGAAGAGATAAAGTGAGTCATCCATAGGAAGGTATAATATTAGAAAAATAAGATTTACGTGATTACCCCTACATTGATCGTTATAATGGAACGATAACGTATATGGAGCAATACGTTATTAAGGGCAAGTATATAGAATATAAGGAAAATGGATTTAGAGAAGATAGAAAATGAAAGAAAAAGTGAGGAAAAGGACTCGAGTCTCGGGTTTTACCCAGAGATGCCTACGTAGCCTATAAAGGCATCAAAGTCCACGTAGTTCGCATAAAAAATGAGGGGTGGGGTTTATCCCATAAATCCAAATAGGGGATCTCTTATTTGTAAGTGTGTGTGTGTACAAAAAGTGTTTTAGTTGTGAGAAGAGTGTGGAAAAAGTGTGAGAATCCCTACTTGGAGTTTATGAGCAAACCCTCTTTTTCTTATTTTTTGGGTTTTATTTATATAAAAATAAGAGATGTGCGATAATACTAAATAAAAAGTATATTAGGATGTGTGGGATGAGATAATAAAAAAAGGCTAAGTAATAAAGCAAGTTATTGAGAACTCAAGAGAATTTGAAGAGAAAGGTGAGAAAGTTGGACCTTCTTGAAGATCTTGAGCTTGATCTTGAATGTTGGAGAGCAGCCCTTGCACTTGGATGATGATGGAGAGTGGCTAATTCACGAAGTTTGATGAAAAGGATGATGAAAAGTGGAAGTAAAAAGGGGATTTGGATGTTGAAATCACGTTGCCTTTGAGAGAGGTTTCTGGGATTCGTTGAGAGAGATTTTTATCATATCTGGGCTCCCCTTGCAAATGAGGTGAAGGAATCATTTTATAGGCCTAGGTGGGTGCCCATCGGCATAGACCTGTTCCTGCCTATCGGCAGGTGCCGATAGGCAGGGTCTGGAACCTGCCATTTGGCAGTGCACTTCAGGATTTTTCGGAAAATCGGCAACCGAGGGCAAATCGTTGGTCAGAATCGCACACGGGGCGTACCATTGGAAAGGTAATTTAGAGACCTTTGAAAGTCCTTTGGACCACTCCCGGGTTTGGGAGTTGACTTTGGGTCAAATATGGCTCGGAAGCATTTATCAGTCCACTGGACGGGGAATCGCTCGGACGCAAACGGATCGTTCGTCCGCATGGTAAGTCCAAATCACGTACAGAGTGACCGTTGGAAAGGTTAGGAGATATACTTTGACATTTCAAAGAGTTTGACCCAGTTTGGAGAGTTGACTTTGGTCAACCGGGCCCAGGAAGCGCTCAGTGGCCTCCCGGAGTCAAACGGATCTTTCGTCCGTATGGAAAGTCAGAATTGCGCACGGGATGGACCGTTGGAAAGGGTATTCAGAACCCTTTGAATATTCATTCATCATCGGTCGAGATGAAGAGTTGACATAGGTCAAACAGAGCTCGGGAGCACCCGGTGGCCTATAGGTCAGGTTTCAGACGCAAATGGATCGTTCGTCCGCATGGTAAGTCAGAATCACGCACGGGGTGGACCGTTGTAAAGGGTATTCAGTGTCCTTTGAAGATTCATTGAGTCTCGGTCGAGACGAAGAGTTTGAATTTTGGGTCAAACTGAGCCGGGGAGTGCCCGATGGCTTTTAGGTCAGTACTCGGGACGTGTTCTGGGTTTACAGTGATGAAGGGAGGTACTAGGGACCTAAGGAGAGTTAGGGGGTAACAAAATGGGGTGTCTACACCCCACATGCAAAGTAGTTATTATTGGAATTTGGTATGTTGACCACTATGGCTCTATTGTTAAACCTAGTTTTCAAATAATAGGTGCCGTCAATAGTAACCCACTCATAGCAGAACATCAACTCAGGAATACCAATATGGGTTTTGTATATCTGGTTAATCCTATGAATCCCATTATTCTCCACGTATTGGGGGCTACCGTATTAGGGATAACATTAAAATATTGATAAAACTCTAGGAAGAAGCGGCTGAGGGGAAAGGTAATACCATACTTAGCTATAAACAATGAGGAGATCCAATGACCTTCTAGTAATGATAAAACTCAACTGAATGAATATGAATTTTTAATTCTACCCAATAAAGATATTTCTTTCCCGCCTAAATTCATCTAAAGAGTCCCCATGAATAATGTAGACCATGATTACAGCAAAGAAAAAAATCAAAGGTAAGGAAAGAAGAAAGCTTACAGAGAAAGTGATAACATAAGCAAGAGTGGAAATGGATGCAAAATGAAAGCTTGAAGAAGAAAATCTTAGAGACGAAAGATAGTTTGAAAGTTTGAAAATTTGTGGTGCAAAAACCATCCAAAATATCGTCTCTCATAGCTTGCGTAGAAAATAGTGTAGGTAATTATTAACCGTATAGACGATTGACATTCTGACGATTGCACAACTCCAAAGACGAGAAAATTATTAATGTGACCTTTGGCGGTTCGCTAAATTTCAAATTATTCACGAAATTTCCATCACATGATCAAATGATGGAACATTTTTACAAGTCCTATAATTTGGCAACCGACTAAAACCACGAAAGATTGTCGAATAACTCTGCATAGCTCACACTTTATCCTTTCAACAAAATATCAAGAATGAAGCATTGGGGGCTTCTGCTGATGCCAAAAATTATCCATTTATGTGGACCAATTAGAAATGAACATTTGTCCCCTTATGTGGCAATAATCATAGTCATCAATTTCTTGGTCGAATCAGAATATAGTTGATCGACTAGCAGGACAACTAACTCGAAGAATACAAACCATCATTGTAGATAAACATTAATCACATGGAAAGTAGACAAGAGTCATTCTACACGTGCCCAAGGCTATAAACAGTCACATTCATTATGTACGGGTGTGAATACTTAAATGTATAAAAGCATTCCAACTCTTGGTCTCCGGATCACTATAAATACAATGTATTACTTTCCCAAAAGTCAAGAGGGAAAAATACAAGTTCATTCTTCAAGCAAGAATACCTAGTTTTTTGTAATCAGCAACAATAAACACAATCATAGTGGATGTAGGCTTTTTTTTTTATAGCTGAACCACTTAAAAATGATTGTGTCTCATTTATTTTTCTCTCATTACTTTATTTATGATTATAAAATTGGCATCATATAAATCACTACCAATTTTAGACATCAATAGGAAGACAAACACATCATCATTAGAAAAACGAAATCTAATCACTCCCTTTAAGGCAAGTGTTTATCTTGTTTATTTTCAATTAGTTATAATACCCATTGTTGATGTAAAAAATTAGATTACTCTAATTATTCAATCACAGATAAATAAATGAGACAACGGATTTTAAAGTGGTTCATCCATGTAAGAATGGCCTACGTCCACTGTTATGTTATTGCTGAGTGTTTGGGAATTCTCGATTACAAGTTCTATCAAGAAATTCCCGTCCCCTTGAATGAGGGTGATACAAGGTATTTATAGCCCTTAGGTTGTACATGAAAGGGTATTACAATAAATGATACACATATGAAAGGGTAATTCATTTAATGCTCTTCAAACGTGTGCGTCAAGATGATAAGCATTCAATGAATAGTTGAACTGTTGATTATCTGGCAATCAATGCTGTGGTTGAGATGTAGCTCGAACCGCCTTAGTTGCTCATCGTTCAAGAGTTCCTCGGAGCGTTGGAGTACCTCGGAGAGCTGGAGTTCCTCGGAGTGTACTTGTTGCTCGGAGTGAGTCTGACTTGGTCGGGGGAATGAACATCCTCGTTGCTATAGTGCCACGTAGATTGACACGCGTCTTCTTATTATTTGTCCACATCAGCATATTAATTTTGGTATCAACAGAAGCCCCCAATGTTTCATATTTCGAACTTTGAGGAGTATGGACCATTCTTTCTCGGTATATGGCAATATTAAATGACCTTCCTGGGTTTTAGGAGCCTTTTCTTCGTATTTGAATTTCCTTCCAAATTCGCAGAATCCGCCTTTTTTGCATTTTTATAAGCGCTTCAATCTTCATGCCCTTTTTGTCCTTTTAGCCGTCGGTAGCGTAATAGTTTCTTTTTTGTAATCATTTCTTTCGCCGTTTCCCAAGGCAAAGTATTTAAGCTTCAGAAGCAATCCCATCGTCTTCTACCTTTTCAATTTCTACTTTTGAGTTTTCTATAGCTTTTCTCTCTCTTGTGTGTTCATCCCTTCCTTCATTTGTTTGTCAACAGATCTCCTCTTTCCTGTAAGATTTTCTTCCTTCTTCATTTCTTTTTACTCACCATGGTTTATATTATCGAATCTCTTGAGAAGTTCCGTTCTGACTTCTCTATTCCTTCCTGGGTAACTTTGGAGAGTCTTTCTGAGCCTTCAAGTTATTTTGATTTGGCTGAGGGACATTGGTTCCCTACCCTCTTTATTGCTGAATGTGGATTTTCTTTTCCACAAAACCCTTTATGTTTAGAATTCTGTCAATATTTTGATGTTGTCCCTGCAAAAATAGCCCCCAACACATGGAGAATAGTTAATGGGGTGTATAGGTTAAATCAGACTCATGGAACTCGTATAGGAATTCCTGAGATTATGTACTGTTATAGATGGGCTGTTTTAGACAATGTTTTTTATTTAAAAACTAGTTTTTTGAATAGGGCCTTAGTAGTCAACCTCCCTGATGCAAACAGGGATTATTTTGAACATGGGGTAGTTATAAAAAATTGGCAACATGCCCCTTTGGTTGAAGATGCAGTATATGAGGGTCCCAGATGCCCCCCATATGGCAATGGGATAGGTTATTTTCATCTTATTTTGTTTTTTGAAATTATGATTTCATTGTGTTTGATAAAATGTATGACTGATATTTCACTATGTATTTGTTTGCAGTTGACAGTAAGAGAAAAACTCCCAAAGAATCAGAAGTTAATATAAAGCATTTGAAACATATGTGGAATTTGCATCGAAGAGTTGCAGACGAGCACATCAGGTCTGCTTCATATTTGTTGCAGTACAGGAGCTACACATCATCCTTTACTGCTCGTCCTGTGGTCAGCATTAGTGACCCATTGCCAGCTTCTGAGGAATCTTCACCAGAATCTCACATTCCTCTAAGTCAGAAGATGGGCAAGAGAAGAGTTCCTGTTATCTTCGAGGAGACTTCCTCTGCCGGTGATGGAAAGAGAAACAAGGATGAAGTCCCAAAGGGGACAAAGAAAGTGGATGTTGTTCCTTCTGTTGCTGCTCAGAAGGCTTCCGAGAAGCCTCCAATGGCTCCGAGCAAGAGAAGTACTTCTGTGGAAGTGGTCACCATTTCCCCCACCAAAGGTTCTTTGGCTGAAACTGTTGAAGTACCACTGAGGAGATTAAAGAAATCCTCCTCGGTCAGTTTTTCTGAAACCATTCCTCAGCTCCAAGCTAGTGGAGCTGGTGTTCCAACCATTATTCCCCCGAGCTCTGAAATGAGCTCGGTAAAGACTTGGACTATTCCTGAAGTCCAAGGAATTGAGGAAAACATGTCTAGGGATATGCTGACATCCCTAGCTACTCGTCACATTGCTTCAGTAAGTTTCTCTTATCCTGAATTTTTTCTTTCTTTCAGTCAATATATGTATCTCGGCACTGACTTTTCATTACCTTATTTTTCAGCTGGTGAGTTGCTTTAACACCATAGTGAAGAAAGATGAAGCGCTCAAGGCTTCAAGCTCCTCGTTCGGAGTAGAGGATGCTTTCCAGGGTTTATCCCAATCTCTGAAGGAATCCCGTCAAAAATACGACGAGGACAGGGGTGAATGGGAAAAGAAGTTGACTGCGTCTGAGGCAGAGAAGGTACAGTTGGGCAATAAGTCTCAACTCCTGCCAGCCAAATCGTTGTTCCCACCGAGCAACCAAGCTCCTCGTCCCAGCCTCCCGAGAAAGTCTTGGGAGACAAGGAAAAGGTGTGAAGTTGTTCGGTATTCTCTTTTATTTTCCTTTTACTTGTACCTTGTATTCTGAACGATGTACTCTTTTTGATGATGTAATAAAATCACATCTTTTTGTTCTTCTACATTGTTGATGCTCTGTCTTCTTCTTTTATTAACTCTTGCCTTCTCTTCTTTATTAGTTTATGACTAGAATGGAATTGCTGTCTGCCAATAATACAAAACTGATGCAACAATGCCATGAGTATTTTAAAGCTGGCCATACTGACCTGAGTGCATCAGAAATTACTGATATCCTTGGTCATGATGCTTCAGACCAAGCACTGGAGGCATATCAATACTTGAAATGTCTTCTTGATCGTGCTGTAGCCAACAACATGGCTTATTATGACATGATCGAGGAGCTACAGTATACTTTAGAAGATCTTCAGACTCAGTACAAGGAATCAAATGCCTTGTTACATGAGGGGTATGAAAAGAAGTATCAACAGCTTTCTGCCGAGACAGGCCATAAAGAGATCATTGCTGGGTACGATGTCAGGGAGAAAACCCTAAGGGGTGAAGTTGAAGCTTGTAGACAAATTGCTGAACTGCTGGAGCAAGAGAATAATAATTTGCAGAAAGAGCTAGCACAATATAAGTCTGCAGCCTCTTCTTCAACAACGGTAATCCCAGTGACTGATGAGGGATTTTCCTTCTTAGAGGTTGAGAATGCCAAATTAAGGCAAGAGTTGGATGTCCTGAGAAGGTCTGGTAATTCTACTTCTACTCGGGGACGAGGAAGAGGTTCTCGTGGGCGAGGAAGAGTTGCCCAGGATGTTGTCGAGGAACGAAGTACTCTACCTGCTCGGGATCGATCAAGAACTCCTCGTAGTATTGAAGAAGCTCATACTTTGTCAACATTGGAAACTCAAGAGTACCAATTGAATGCAAAAGATCGGGATTTATCTGAAATGTCTAAGAAAATGCAAACTCTGGAGGATCAACTTGCTTCGACCAAGTCTGCTCTGAAGAATAAGGATGTCTTTTCCAGAAACCTTCATGAGCAGTTAGAGAAAATATCTTTCTAATTCCACAAACAACCTCGTGAGTTCTAGAATGCAGACTGCAATGAGGCCCTTTATCACTTGGATGCTCGTATTGAAAATGCCAATAATGAAGGTTACAAGCAAGGTTGGCTGAATGCCTTGGCCGTGCTGAAGCTCGAACAGGGGCACTACCTGTGGGATTATTATGATCCCGGGGTTCTTGACTTGCCAGTGCCACCGTATAACTTGGACATGGAATGCATCCCAGCTCGTGCCATTCCTCGGAGCTTAATCGCAAAATACCTTGGCGACTATAATCTTCACTCTCAGATTGAAGTATCTCGTCCCGAGCATCTATTGGATACTCCTTCAGTAATGAATGTTAGGATGCTGAAGGATTTGAACTTCATTAACTCTCCTCAGACTTTAAACGATCCGCCTGCTGGAGAGGAACCTATTTCAAAAGCTGAGGGAAAGAAACCAATAGAGTAGGGATCTCAATGTAATAGTTAGTATACATATGTAAATTGTAATTCGTTTTGAATTTTAATGAAAGACTTTTATTTTCTGTTTGCAAATCTGTATTGCTATTGTTTTGTGCTTGTCAAACACTTTATATTTGTGCTTGCATAACAATATTGTGTTGTTCATCGACCAATTTAGTAATAAAAAAAATTACAAGAATTAGTAATGTTGCTCGATCACTTAATAATAAAGTAATGAGTATAAAAATATTTAAAATTTTTCCAACCAACCAAGGTTGCTAAATTGTGCTCGTCGACCAATTATAGTTAATGGGTTCTTATCCCCGACCAGCTATACTTGGTAAACTTTGTCTTTTTCATAAAATGTGCCCGACCAACCAAGGTCAAAGATTTGTCCTCGTCGACCAACTACAGTTAGTGGGTTTTTATCCCCGACCAACTATACTTGGTTCAGTTTGGAATATTTGTTCTTCGAGGAACTTTTATGTAATAAACTTACTTCCCGACCAACATAAGTTGGCATTTTGAGATAATCTTACTTCCCGACCAACCGAGATTGGCCTTTCGTCGATCATCTTTTGTTCTCGCCCTTTTACCAACCGGAGTTGGTCATGGGTTTGAACTATCATGTCCACTAGCTCTTTTACCAACCTTAGTTGGTCACACTAGTGTATGCCTCCTAACCAAAGGAGTATAGTTTGTTCTCACCCTTTTACCAACCGGAGTTGGTCGTGGGTCTGAACTATCATGTCCACTAGATCTTTTACCAACCTTAGTTGGTCACACTAGTGTACGCCTCCTAATAAAAGGAGTATAGTTTGTTCTGGCCCTTTTACCAACCGGAGTTAGTCGTGGGTCTGAACTATCATGTCCACTAGATCTTTTACCAACCTTAGTTGGTCACACTAGTGTACACCTCCTAACCAAAGGAATATAGTTTGTTCTCGCCCTTTTACCAACCGGAGTTGGCCATGGGTTTGAACTTTCGTCTTCTTTTTACTGTCGAGCAGCTTTACTGTCGAGCAGCGTAGTGTTAAACACACTAGTATTCCCCGAAAAACTTTCAATAAAAGGAGAGAAGAGTGTGAAATATCATCGTTTTATTCATATTGATGGAACTGCTTTACATTTTACATCACTGATAATACTTGCGTAGGTGTTCAGCATTCCATGCATTCTTAAATTCCTCTCCTTCTAGAGTTGCTATTCGGTAAGTTCCTGGTCGGACAACTGCAGTAACTCGGTAAGGCCCATGCCAGTTTGCTTCCAACTTATTGTGCTTCTGAATGACCTTCTTTAGCACGTAATCTCCTTCTTTTAAGTCGCATTTTTTCACCCTCTTGTTGTAGAACAGGGTTGTTCGCTGTTGATAAGCAGCATTCCTAATGGCTGCCTCTTCCCTAACTTCCTCGATCATGTCCAAATCTAATATCCTCATCAAGTCGCTGACTGGGGAATTGAAATTCAGCACTCTGTGTGTTGGAAGACCCAACTCGGCAGGTATTACATCCTCACTTCCAAATGCCAGCATATATGGTGATTCTCCAGTTGCTGCTCGGGGAGTTATTCGGTAAGCCCACAACACTGACTGTAGCTCATTAATCCAATTAGCTTTAGCCTCACTTAGCCTCTTCTTCAAACCATTTAATAAGGTTTTGTTCGTCACTTCAGTCTGCCCATTGCTTTGAGGATGCCCTAGTGCTGAATGAACCTTCAAAATGTTTGATTGATGACAATAGGCGGCAAACTCCTCGTTATCAAATTGTGTTCCATGGTCTGTGATGAAGGCATGAGGGAGACCATATCGGCAGATGATGTTCTTCCAAACGAATTGGTACACCTTCTCGTATGTCATATCAATCAGAGGCTCAGCTTCTACCCACTTAGTAAAATAATCTACTGCGACGATGAGGTACCTGAATCTTCCTCGGGTCGTTGGCAGTGGTCCAACCAAATCCATTCCCCACATGGCGAAAGGCCAAGGGGAAGTTATGGGTGTCAACAATGCTTGTGGAGTTCGTCGGATGGAGGAAAAACGTTGGCATTTATCACATTTCTTAGCATAGGCTATACAATCAGCCCTCATTGTTGGCCAGTAGTATCCTTGTGTCATCACCCTTTGCAAAAGTGTCTGACCTGCTACATGGGCTCCACAGGATCCTTCATGGATCTCTTCAATCAATTCTTTCACCTTGGAGGGATGCACACATCTTTGCAAACCTGCCATAATTCCTCGTCTATACAAAACACCATTAGTTAGTACATACCGAGCAGCTTTAAACTTCAATTTCTTGGCAGCGATCTTATCCTCTGGCAATTCTCCTTCCTCGACATATGCCCTGATGGGATCCATCCAAGATGGTCCTAAATCAAGAGTAATAACATTCATCATCAGGTCTTCATCTATGCTCCGAGCTTCTAATACTTCAATTGGTATCGTTCTTCGTAACTCGATACGAGTAGCTGATGCTAGTCGGGACAGTGCGTCTGCTTGTGCATTCTCCATTCTTGGTATTCTGATCAACTGAATGGCATTAAATTCTGCCAATAACTCCATCACCTTTGCATGATACTTGACCATTAATTCTCCTTTAACTGCATATGTTCCCATCATCTGATTCACAATTAATTGAGAATCACGGAATACCATTACTTGTTTCGCTTCCGTAATCTTTGCTAAATTAAGACCTGTTATCAAGGCTTCATATTCAGCCTCATTATTGGAAGCTTTGAATTGGAATCGCAGGGCATATTCCATATCAATCTCGTCTGGGGTTTTCAAAACAATTCCTGCTCCACACCCTGTTGTGCAAGATGAACCATCTATATATAATCTCCATGTAGGTAATTCGTCTTCAAATTTCTTAACTGACAGAGTTCCTCGGTGAAATATCTGCTGTTTCCTTTCATCCTCCCCTGGTATTTTTCATTCTTCGTCGACCATCTCTTCTCACCCTTTTACCAACCGGAGTTGGTCTGGGTTTGAATTTGATGATCTTTCTACATCCACAAGCCCTTTTACCAACCGGAGTTGATCTGGACTTGTGTCTGTTGATCCTGTAACATCCACAGGTTGGTCAGCGAGTAACTTTTGCTCCTCGGGGGTATCAGGATATGTAGATTCTGCTATAAAGTCTGCTACAGCCTGCCCTTTTAATGATGATCCGGGTTCATACACAATATCATATTCACCGAGCTCTATTGCCCAATACATCAGTCTCCCTAATTTTTCTGGCTTATGAAGGGCTTGTCTCAATGGCATGTCGGTATACACGACGATGGTGTAGGCCTGGAAATAAGGGCTCATTCTTCTACTTGCTTCAATTAATGCCAATGCCAATTTTTCCATCTTTGGGTACCTGATCTCTGCACCTCGAAAAGCCTTACTTGTGTAATAAATTGGCTTCTGGACTCCATTCTCCAATCTGATCAATGCCGAGCTGACTGCATTCTCTGATACTGCTAGGTACAAGTACAACTTTTCTCCCATTACTGGTCTGGACAATAGTGGAGGTGCTCCCAAATATTTCTTCAAGTCTTGAAAGGCTTTTTCACATTCATCATTCCACTCGAAAGTTTTTCGAAGTGTTTTGAAGAATGGAAGGCATCTATCAGTTGCTCGGGATACAAATCTGTTGAGCGCTGCAACTCGTCCTGTAAGACTTTGCACTTTTTTCTTCGTCGTTGGAGATCGTAACCCTAAAAGAGCTTTGATCTTTGCTGGATTTGCCTCAATGCCTCGCTGGTTGATGATGTACCCGTGGAACATTCCTTCTCGTACTCCAAAGGTGCACTTCATCAGGTTGAGCTTCATCTGGTATTTATCCAGTTGATCAAAGGTCTGACCTAAGTCAACTAGATGATCAGCAACTTTCTTGCGCTTTGTCAGCATATCGTCGACATAGACCTCCATATTGAAACTGATTTGTTTGGCAAAAACCTTGTTCATCAGCCGCTGGTATGTCGCTCCTGCATTTTTCAAACCAAAAGGCATAACATTATAACAATAAGTTCCCCTAGGGGTAATAAAAGAAGTGCTTTCCCTGTCTTTAGGTTTCATTTTAATCTGGTGTAGCCAGAGTAAGCGTCCATGAAGCTGAGCAGCTCGTGCCCCGAGGTAGCATCCACTAATTGATCAATTATGGGCAATGGAAAGTGATCCTTTGGGCATGCCTTGTTGAGATCAGTGAAATCAACACACATTCTCCATTTATTGTTTTTCTTCTTCACCATCACCACATTTGCCAACCAGTCTGGATACTTCACATCTTCAATGAATTGGGCTTTTTGGAGTTTGTCGACCTCCTCTTGTATAGCTTGATTCTTCTCGGGACTAAACACTCTTCTTCTCTACTTTACAGGCTTGATCTCCTTATTCGCATTGAGCTCATGACATAAGAAGTTCGGATCTATTCCTGGCATGTCTTCATGACTCCATGCAAAAGTTTTCCTTCTGTTTCTCAAAAAAGTTATCAATTCCTGTTTTATTGAAACATCTAACGATGAACCTATCTGGGTTACTCGTTCAGGGTGCTCGTCGTCCAGAATAACATTTTATGTAGATTCCACCACCTGCCCTTTTACTAGTTGGGATTCATCTCTGGGATCAAGTGTTTCAATTTATGTACCTTCCTCCACCTGGTAGGTGGTAGTCTTTTTCCTTGACTCTTCAAGCTCCTCTTGCTCGGCAGACGAATAATAACATTCCCGAGCTACTTTCTGATCACCTTTCACAACTCCCACTCCAAAATTTGTAGGGAATTTTAAGCACTGATGTACTGTAGATGGAACTGCTTCGAACTTCTTCAAACCAACTCTTCCCATGATGATGTTGTAAGCTGACTGCACATTCTTATCCATCACAAAGAAGCGTATTCTTTCTGTTCGACAAGCAGGCCAAGTTCCAATGAATATATCCAACTTGATCGTCCCAAGTGGAAAAACTTTCTCGCCAGCAAAACCCAATAGAGGTCTGTGATAAGGTTCTAACTGAGATAATTTCAAATTTAAACTGTCGAAGCATAAATAGTACATGATGTCCGCCGAACTACCATTATCTACTAGCACCCTTGAAATCACTACTTCTTTCATCCTCATTTTAATCACCAAAGGATCGTCGTGAGGGTAAAGAACACCTGCCAGGTCATTTTTTGAAAAACCAATGACCAGCTTCTCTTTGTTTACCTTCCTCGGGCGATCCTCTTCAGCCAAATTTATCCGTTGAATATATGAGCAAGCCTGAGCCTCACCGAGGCAAAAGCTTTTCTTTCTGCAATAAGGTCTCCTCCTCCTGCATCTCCTCCTGTAATGACATTACAATTAAATAACCCAAAGCGTATTGAAAATACCTCTCGTTCTGGCTGCCTTGGTTTCTTGGGAAGATCGGGGTCATCCTCTGTATCATCTTCATGATCCCTTTTCTTTTTCTCCTCTGCTCGACGAGGAGATCTAGACCTTTCTCTAGTTCGGTCATTATTTCTTCTTTCACCTCCCCGATCAACATACTTTGTCAGTTTCCCTCTTTGGATGAGTGTTTTAATCTCGTTCTGAAGAGCTATACAATTTTTGGTCATATGGCCGTGATCCTTATGAAACTCGCAATATTTATCCCTGTTCCTCAGGTCGGGGTCTGACCTCAGTTTCTTTGACCACTTTACTTCCTCGTTATTCTTGATTTCTTCCAAGACATGATTAATACCCATCTTCAAAGGAGTATAGTTATCGAATTTCTTCAGGACTTCCCATGACGATTTATTATTCTTGGAATGCTCGTCACCGCCATTGCCCTTATGCTCTTTCTTCTTGGATTTGTCGTCTTCCACCTTGGTTTCTTTATCCATATTCTTCTTCGCAGCCATAGCCTCCTCGGCATTCATGATTTTGACCGCTTTCGCCATTAATTCTGACATAGTTGTAGGTGGATCTTTGGCCAAAGTGTAATACAACTTGTTAGGCAACAACCCACTCATCAAGGCGGTGATTGCTGTCTTTTCTTCATAATCTATAACTTCCAGTTTCTCATTATTGAAACGAGTTATGTAATCTCTAGTACTCTCACCAGATTTTTGTCTAACACTTAACAAGTGTGCTACTCTTTTTACTGGCTTTGCCCCAAAACAGAAATTGCCGATGAACAACTCGGCCAACTGAAAGAAAGTTGAAATCTTACCCCGAGGAAGATTTTTGTACCATATCTGGGCAGCTCCAGTAAGAGTTCCGGAGAATGCTCTGCACCTCATCTCATCGAGGACGGCATAAATGTCGGCAGCAGCTTGATATTGCTCTATGTGTAGAACAGGATCTGTCTTTCCATCATATTTGGGGGTCACCACAGGTGCTTTAAACTTTGACGGGGTAGGAAAACCCACAATGGCCTGGACAAAAGGTGTCCCTTGAACAAAAGTTCGTTGTAAGGGATTCTTCGCCTTAGCCATTTCTCCCAATCTATCCTCCAAGCGCTGAATGGAACCCTTCCACGCATCGTTTCCTTCCTCGGGCTTATTAGTTCGAGCAATTGATTATTCTGATGTGGCCTCTTGAGATCTATCTTGACGAGCAACTGGTCGTGATTGTGCTGATCCTTCTCTTAGATCTGATGGTCATCGAAAACTCCTCGACACGGTCTTAGGTGGACTCCTATTCCTCCTAGGGCCTAATCGACTGAAAGGAGACACCCTACTCAGTCTTTCCAAGGCACTGGGTCATTCTGGAGAGAGAGTGATACGTTGATCAGTATCTGTAGCCCTTATTGACGAAGTTCGCCCAGGTTGATAAGAGAAATCATCAGATTCCTCATTACGATATGACTCAGTACGCCTGGATCGTGAAGAAAGTAAATAAGTTTGCCTCTAACCACTTCGCTGTCCTGAACGTGCAGGTGCACCGCCATGAAGGGTTTGTATGAGTTGTCGCATTGTTTCTTGCATGGCGGTTTGTCCTTGAGCCAGATTCGTCATAATCCCAGCCAGATCTGAAGGTGCAGAGGGATTTGGAGAATTTCCAGCATTTCCAGCGTTTCGATTGCTGGATTCTGGGTTATCTTCCATTGATGATGAATGATTTTTGGTGAAAAGCGATAATAACAATCGTTCCCACAGACGGTGCCAATCTGTTGATGTAAAAAATTAGATTACTCTAATTATTCAATCACAGATAAATAAATGAGACAAAGGATTTTAAAGTGGTTCAGCCTTGTAAGAATGGCCTACGTCCACTGTTATGTTACTGCTGAGTGTTTGGGAATTCTCGATTACAAGTTCTATCAAGAAATTCCCGTCCCCTTGAATGAGGGTGATACAAGGTATTTATAGCCCTTAGGCTGTACATGAAAGGGTGTTACAATAAATGATACACATATGAAAGGGTAATTCATTTAATGCTCTTCAAACGTGTGCGTCAAGATGATAAGCATTCAATGAATAGTTGAACTGTTGATTATCTGGCAATCAATGCTGTGGTCGAGATGCAGCTCAAACCGCCTTAGTTGCTCGTCGTTCAAGAGTTCCTCAGAGCGTTGGAGTACCTCGGAGAGCTGGAGTTCCTCGGAGTGTACTTGTTGCTCGGAGTGAGTCTGACTTGGTCGGGGGAATGAACATCCTCGTTGCAATAGTGCCACGTAGATTGACACGCGTCTTCTTATTATTTGTCCACATCAGCATATTAATTTTGGTATCAACACCCATGTTAGGAGTTGAGATACTTAGCATGATTTCATGATTTTAAGAAGAAATATTGGACCATATTCATCTTAGTAATGAAAAAACATGTAAGAGGTTTTGATTATGGAATTAGTATTTCAAAATCTGATTTGTTAGGATAATATAAGAGATTGAAATCTGGGTTTTTGAGCAACTTGTTTGAAATATGAAATTAGGGTTTGCATGAATTAATTAGAGAATTTAATTTTGTGAATCATGGAATTACGTGATGTTTTGATGATGAAAATTTGTTGGGATCAGTTCCTATACTCATATTAGATATTGGGTTAAATTATACGAGAGTTTTAACATGAATCATGAAAGTTGTGTTGAAAAAAATGGTGAAAAATGTAACATCGTATTGGAGAAGATGACCTGACAACTGTTCGAATCGATTTAGCCCAAGAGCGAATCGATTCAGCCTCTGGGAGAATCAATTTGGTTTGACCAGATTTGTGAAATTTTTCCTTTTGAACCCTGAATGTATGAATAATTATCGGGGAGACTTTGGGACATCCCTAAATGACAAAGAGGATTATAGTGAGTGTTAGTAGTCCTCTTGTGGGGATTAGGTTTACATAAATTGAGATGAGATAAGGCTAGGGAGAATCGGGCACATATCCATAGCTATTGAATATACGGGGTTTGACACGGGTCACGGAGGGATGAGTGAACCTATGAATTTAACCAGTAGAGTAGGAGTGAAATAGCTAATGATATTAATTAATGGGTAACTAGGACCCTTAGGGCAGTGAACAATAATCGAAAATATACTATTTGAGGTTATAATGGTAATTAAGGGTACGTTGAGTATGTGAGAGATATATGCTATGAACGGGTTGACATAATTGGGTTGTGTGTATACAATCTGAATATATGTATAGAGGTTGTGTGAATACCTATGATTATGATTTGTTTATATGCGTGAACATACCTACGCTGCCTGCTATCTGGAGGTTTCCGCGCAGAGGACGATCCCACCTTGACGATTCCAGTGAGATCTGGATTTATGCCCCAAAACACGAAACTAAGGGCGGCTCACTATGTGTGTGTATTAATGGGACTGACATATCATTTGGGTACGTTAAGTATGTGCGTATTCCAAAGCCTTATAACCATGTTCACCTCCATTGTGCGTTGATTCATTTTGGGTTCAAGGAGACATGTCGAACCAATAGTCCTTGATTTAGTATGAGAGGTACAAGGAGTTGATAGTAGAGTACGCCATCATCACGAGGGGAAATTTCGGGGATGCTATAGTTGTATTTATTGTATGTGTGACAAATATATATAGGTGGAGTATATCTACTTATGCGTGATAGTAGAACTGATATATTATGTGTATCTAAAAGTAATTTAAGTACATAAACTTAAATAAAATATTCAAAAATAATACGTGGGAATTATTAATTATTGATACTATTATATGTCATATGAGGGAGTTAGACCTTTTGAGGCTAGTTAGATAATTTATCTAGTTGGATTGGGTAGCATACCTAGGTAGGATACGTTAGGCGTGCACATTAATTGAGAGGTGAGGAACTCAAGGGAGTGTATGTTGAACTAACATGTGTATCTACTAACTTATTTATACTCTGATATAAACACTTGAAAAATATTTTCAAACTGTTTTCTTGATCTCTTACCCATGTCAAAATATTTTCAAAGCCTTTTAGGTGTCCAGCCACAAGGACGCCCAACTTGATGATTCAATCCAGGGATGTGTAGCTACAACATTTGTGGAGGTTTTCATGAGTTACTTTAGACGCTTTAGCTCATCCATTTCTAGATAGGGATTCTTTAGTATCTCATTTGGGCATGTTGCCCTTCAGACTATTTATTTCTCCAGTTTATTTATGAGACTGTATTTAGATTCAAATTCATTATGTCAGACTTATATTTAGATTATTTGGGAACTGATGGTTTATTCAGTCTCATTTATTTATGAATCTGTTGAGTGATTGCTCACATTATATTTATGTGAATGGTTTAGTTAATTTTTTTTCTCATGTTGTTATAATATTAAAAGATAAAATTTGACACCTACATAATTTAACATAGGTGATTAGTAATTAAAAGTTTTTCGATAATGATGCTAAGAATGAACCGAATGGGATTCCTATTTATTTTAATGAAGGACTGATCACCCGTGGTTAGAATAGGTTGGGTGTCACACATGACTTCAACATCCACTGTAGGTAGGGTATTAATATTAAGGATTAAAGTAGTAAGGATGTTCTCTCCTACTATGGCACGGGTTTCCTTTATTTGGGCTTGGGTCTATCCTAGTGCCCTGATCTCGGAATGCATGGTATTTTGGTATGCGTGATCCACTGAAGCTGTCGCAAAATCTTATCCATAACAAAAGGGACTTGGTTTTCTTCGATAGACATGGATTGTATGATAATGAAAATCTAATAATCATGGGTAGGAAGCTAACTGATTTAGACTAAATGAACGCATGGAATGCAAACTCAAGTTTCCAGGGTAAGAACTTAGTGGGCATATTTTGATGATAATAATAACTGCTGAAAAATTCGAGGCACTTTTGTTCTGTTTTTTTAACAAAAGGACTGACAAAAGGATAATACATCGAGGGAGAAGGACTCACGTATGCAACGACTTAATATGATAATATTATTTTATTTATTTTTAACCGTATTTGGATGGTATTTTATTTTTTGAGTCCTTTCATTTTGTAGTATCTTCAAAGGGTAAGAAGTTAACAAAGTCCTGTTGAATTTGGGTAAACTATGCTGAGCTCTCAATTTTTAGTATGAGGAGCGAGGAAATAGTATATCGAGGCCTATTATTTTCCTAAAATAAAATATGGGTGTGGAATCCAACGTAAATGACTTTTGTTTCTAGCAATAACTTAGGGATTAATCTAGTTGATCTCCCTTGTGCATGGAAGACATTCAGCCTGAAATCCAAGGGTTTTTGGACCAACCTCATGTCGTGTAACAATTTTTGAAATTTTGTTCAAGATGATGCATGTAAATACCTATTTTTTTGTATAATAATGTGTGCCCCTATGAATTGTTTCAATATGCAAAGGGCGATGTGACCCAATATCAGATGATCATTTTTCACTGCCATGGATCATGATATACATGGTTGCTTAAACAGAGAAACCATTAAGATATGTGTGACACCACTTTATCCTAGTACTCAATATATATGAAATCCTATTCGATATGCCTCGGTAATAAATAAATTTTAAATATTCCATGTCACCGTGACCTTGGGATTAATAGAGAAGTGTTTTAATATACCAGGCAGGTGGACGAAAAGAATGAGGACACTCATCGACGACTAGCCTTTTGAGTAAGTGAGTTTTTGAAAGTATGAGCATTATTAGGGGAAGTGACTTATTAAAAGTACGTACCTCTCATTTGGGTAGAGGTGAATTTTTTGAAGTACGAATGTTTCCTTGGATAAAGTGAATTTTATAAAGTATGAACTTATTTAACCTAGTTGTTCTGGGGAGCCCTCGAGGGTATATGGTTTAAATAATATGAAAATCAAGACTATGTAGTGCGTGATGGAAATAGGTAATATTTAATGTTTACATACTTTAATGTTTAATTTTATCGCGAGGTCCTTCGCGCGCATGTATATGTTTGATAAAATGTATAATCATGTACATGGGTACCTAAGAACGTAACTATGTTGTGAGGAACTCTAAAACTAAGCCTGCTAGATAGTTATAAAATTGACATAAAATAGTCATTCTAGATATAGATATTATGTATAACGGAAGGAAGCATATAGGTAATTCAGTTATATGGAGTTATCTTTGGTGGAGTCACCACTGTGACGTAACTAGCATGGTCCAGCTTGATACATAATGTTGTATTTTGATAGAAGAAACATTATCCCTAGCGAAGTGGGCACTGTGGCGTTGTAGGTCCCAAGCGAGCTACGCGTGATGCTCCTTCTGGGGGAACCTCATCATGGGGACGCAAGGAGTGATTGTCTTTCTCTTTCATCGTCTCCCCTTGAGGTCAGGTTATCGATTCAGCATTGGGTTAATGATCTTGCCCCTGGATGTTGTTGAATGCCATGTCCAAGTTTGGTACACATCTTTTTGGTAGACGTGGCCTTCGTGCGGAAGAAGAGGGTTTCGGCGGTTGTTCATTGTCACCAGTTTGTTTTATATAAAAATAAATAAAAAGATTTAGGCTAGCCCTTTCAGGTTAATCTAAAGTCAGATTTTAAATTTTGTGATTAATAAAGAGATTCTTGTTGTACGGTTTTGAAAGTCCGATTATGAGTGGAAAAGGTGTTAGGCACCCCACTTGTTCTGTATGATTCCTTAATTCTATGTTTATTATTGTTATTTACATTGATTGATTATTTTTTAGTTATTTTAGAATGTAAAGACCTTAGCATCAGGGTCCCTCTTAAAAATGTGGATAGGTGCTAAGGTTGGAAAATTGTATAAGTCAGAGGTATAAGAACATCACTTTAACCGATGAAGGTACACAATATTGATTGTGTATGACTCCGTGATTTTATGCATATAATTAATGTCCATTATTGAGTAAGTGTGTGAGAAAGATCGGTTGCTATAATGGGTGGCCACTAGTGTATAGATAACTGTGCGAGGATTCTCGACTTTTGAGATAGTTTGATATGTAATTTGTGTTGTGTTGGGGATAAAAAGGTGAAAGATGGATGCATACCCTTTTGGATTAGTGTATACATTTTCACGTTTGTATGTAGGATTATTCTTTGGACATTACGCCTCGAGATAGTTTGATATTTCATTTGTTTAGGGAAAAGTGATAAAGATTACAGATGGGTGCATCTTGATAAGACAATATATCATGAGATATATTATTGAGACTAGAACTCAGGAGAACGACTCAGTGTTGCACCTACGTACCCAAGGGGACTTGGGATAAAAGCTTATGTAGTTCGGTTGTAAGATGTGTTTGAATGTGATGTGTGTGCAAGTGTAGGACTTAGCTTGGGAGGGTGAGGTATGCTATATGGAATATCATAATCGAAGAGGATCTTAAGATATCTGATTTTAGAACATAACCTTGTAATAAATGGGTGGTTACTAGCCGAAAGGAGTTGTCTTTTAAACTATTTTGGGGTTGTAGTATAAAGGATGTCATGTTTTAAACATTTGTCGAATAGGGAGGTAGAAGTAAAAGTTTAGGCAATTAGGATTGGGGATGGAGGTATCCCTAGTATATAATATGTCGTGGGACGTATTATAAGGTTTTGGATTCATGAGTTTAGCTATGTATAATGCCTATGTACTTAAGGAAACTTGGGTTCAAAGCCAACGCAGTTCACTCAACGATATATTGTATATAAGGGTGTAGGAATAGATATGGCGGCGCACCTCGAAAATAATAATTTGAGATATGTATTATGAGGCTTGGGCATCACGAGTTTATCTCGATATAATTCCTACGTACCCATCGAGACTTGGGATCAAAGCCAATGTAGTTCTTGAAGAACAAGACGGATAGGCCCCCAATTTTAAATTTCTCAATTAAAATATTATTTCCTTTTATATATATATCAAGATGCGGAAGCGTAAAGAAATGTGATGGTTCACAAACAAACGAATTACCAAATTTTAATTTTCTTAAACAAATTATAATTAAACCGAGTGAAATTAAATTAACGCATTAAAATCATTTTCACTTAAACCAAGTTAAATCATTCAAGTCCTAGAATTTGCCTAAGTCATATGCGGAATTTTATCAAATTAGGCAAAACCAATTTTAACAATTAAATTGAATGACTTGAATTAATTAACTACACATTACCCAAATTAAACACATAGAGATTAAATTAAACCAATTTTTATCCTTTTACCTAAGCATGTGTTCTAGGTGATTTTGCAAAAGATAAAATAAACAATTAATCCACTACGCCGAGATGTACGAGGAAAAACCCACAACGGGAAACAACCTCGGACGACCCTAGCCACAAATCCACTAAGTACGGAATTTACAAATACAAGACAGAAAGGCTTACAACACATGACTCGATCCCTCTCAAGCCCCGACTCTTCTTCTTGTAGATACCTCTTCCTAGCGGATAACCTTAGAGCTCCACCGCGGTCTCAGAATCCACCGATCGGACTTTATATGATCACCGTCATCCGAGCAAGGAGCCTTTCTCCAAGTGGGTAATGCCGCAACAACCTCTTCTTCTTTCTTTATGGGATGTAGAAGAAAACCCAAAACTTCTCTTTGAACGGAAGAGATGAACCCGGTGCCAAACTCCAAGCAAGATATATGAATATGGGAACTTGGAAGAAACTAATTTGGGTGTAAACTAGAGTGGTGTATATTTTTCTCTTTGATAAAAACACACTCAAAACATGATCTTTTTCCCTCTTTGATTTTACTCTCAAAACACTCTCTAGGAGTTAGTAAGATATGAAAAAGATTAGTTGGAAAATGTTATTCCCGCACATAATAAAGTCTGAGAAAAGTTGGTTAAGAAACAAGTGGGGAAGTGGGAGAAAAGTTGCTTAAATCTGCCAAAAACTATTCCCGTCTGGCATCTCGTTCGAACGACATTTCGTTCGAACGAGTCTTCTAACGAAGTTCCAGTATGAACCCGTTAGAAGCTCGTTAGAAATCTCGTTAGAACGACCATCTCGTTCGAACGACATTTCGAACGAAGTTCCAGTATGCCATAATGGGAAGTCGTTGGCAATCTCGTTCGAACGACATATGGTTCGAACGACAATCTCGTTCGAACGACATATCGAACGAACTTCCAGAAAATTTGGAAAATTCTATTTTAGCCCAGAAAACTTTAAAAACTTATTTTAAAGTTTTAATTAATTCTTTTTGAAAATAAAACACAGTTTTAATTAAACCTAACACCCAATAAACAAGCTCCAAGCTCCTATATATATATGATTGCATTCATACCTTAGGAGCATGGAACTATGGTTGATGATGTATAAATGAGGCACGAAACCGGCATGATTATGAAGCTTTATATTCTTTGCCGCTACATCTTCAAACAAACTTTTCATAGGCTTGAGAATATTACAATTAAATACAATCCTATGTATAAATGTTTTTGTCCGGAATTGAGCCAAAACTATATATGGACTAAATTGGAACTTTGTGTCCTTACAAATCTCCCCCTTTGGCTATTCCGGGACAAAAACCAAACAAAAATCCTAAAGGGCCGTCAAGCTCACTAGACTCAAAACATAACCCACCCAAACTTGACTCAACCCAAGGATCAAATGCTATGCCATTGAAAGATGCCGCTTTAGAAGAATTCCTGCACACTTAAGCAAACTCATCAAATGCATAGGGAATATCAAAGTATTTAAAGCAATTAAAATAAATAATCCCCCAAAACTAATTCTCCCCTTTATCAAAATGATTAACCGAATAAGTTAGCTACTCCCCCTAAGTTAAATCTCCTAAACTTAGATAAGATTATAATAGGATAAGATACCATTTCTCCCCCTTTTTGTTCGGAATAGGCAAAGGGTAAAGAACAAATATAAAAGCATGTTAAAGCTTAAAGTGATAAGACATGAAAGAATATGAGCAACAAAAGTATAACTAATCCAAGATAGATACAGAAACTAAAGTATAAGCATAGAAGAACTAGAAAGCAAGGCAAAGGCAAAATAAAATACCATATATATATGTACTAGAAATATATCAATAATGTACACGCACATATATATATAGATATAAACACACACATGACACAAAATACAATAAGTTTGCACACTTGTATGGAAAAAATGTGTCATATGGAAACGGAAGTGTTGGGGTGTGAACTAGTAACAATTAAATTTAGACCCAATCACTTAAAAATATGTTCATGGAGTTCTCATTTGATTGCAAACTTCATCACATTTAAATATCACCTCATGTGACAATATAGATTGAACTCAATGAACAAACATACACAATGCATACAATCCTACCATATTGATGATTCTACAAACCAATAGAGTCATGACATGAGATATGCAACTAGGATAAACGGACATTGTGCAAACCGTTGATATACCATCCAATCTCCCTCAATAAGCATTTATATTAAATTTGAATGACTATATCAATCAAACATAGGCCTTGGCAATTATTTTTCTTTAAATGCCATATTTTCTGTTTTTAGGTCTTTGGACCACGTATTTCTTTTAGGTCCATTCAAAATGGTGGCTTACAATCGCAAAGGATCACTTAGTCCTTTTGGAGCCCTTCCTCGTGCACATTATATTTATCATGTTTTCATTTTTCACACAAATCTCACGTGCAACGGATTTTGACATGCACTAATCCTCCTAAGTCACAAATATGTAGATGACAAGATTGGAAGGAGAACACCTCACATAGCTCAAATATACATTTGAAGTTAAAATTTCAAAAGAGATCGTGTATGTGTGAATAGAGGCATATAAAAATAGAATCCGTTGAAAATAACACAAAATGCAACTACTCCATGTAAGCATGGTAAAGAACATAATAAGGATTGACAATCTAAACCAAAAGTTCTAGCCACATGAGAGCGTAAAATATGGGATTCAAACACAAGTGTATGCCACATAAAGTGTGTCAAACTAAACTACACACAAAATAAAATCTTTTTGAGTTTTTGAAATTTTTAACCAAAAATAAAAAATATATACTCAAAAGATAAACAAAAGTCATTTGAATTTTTCATTAAGCTTAAATTACCAAGAGATAAAATCCAAATGATAAAAAAAATCTTTTTGTATTTTTCATTTAATGCTAACAAAATGAAGGAAATATAATACAAAAGATAAACAAAAATCAGAATTCTAGCATGTGATAAGCATGGAGCATAGACTAGAAAATGATTAAACAAGCATACATTTAGCATGTGAATATAGCATGAAGTACAAAAGCTAAAGTATGCAAGCACTAACACATTCATCCTTTAGATTTAGCAAGGGAGGAAGCATGTGAAAGTAAATGAGAATCAAAAACCCTATTTTGCAAGGCAACCAAGTCAGATTTCCTAACCCAAATTAATGAAGAATGACTATCTTGGGGTGTAGGAATTTTAAATACATTGGTTGCTTTATGTTGGGATTTTTTAGGAATTCGTTTAAGATCAAAACAAAATTTCTTAAGGTGACCTTTTCGACCACAATGTGTACAAGTAAAAACATGTCGAAAAGATTTACCTAAGGAGTGATCTCTAAATGCTTTCCTAGTAGATTCTCCTAAAACGTTGGTCTTGGATTTATGAGTAGATTCATTACAAGTATTGAAGCCTAAACCACACATGTCATTTTTAATTTGGACCGTTCCTAATATTTTATCTAATTTTTCCGAACGACACTCCAAATCAAATTTGACATTACTAGAGTCTTTTAATTTATTTTGCTATTCTAAAATGTTAGACTCTAATAAAACATTTCGCTCTTCAAAAGCAAGAAGCTCCTTTTTTAAGGATTCCATTAAACCCCTAAGGCTATCTCTCTCGCCTTCTATATATTCAAGCTTCTCTAGAAGAGCTTTTTCTCGTGTCTTAAGGTCTTCAACCAACATATTATTATCAACGACCTTGACATGTTCTTTCAAACTAGATTTTAACTTCAAATTAGTTATTTTCAATTTAATAGATTCTTTATAAAGTTCTTGAAAAGCATTTTGAAGTTCACTCACATTAACCTCTTCTTCATTTTCACTCTCTCTTTCTTCTCCACTCTCACTATCATAAAAAATAAGAGAATCATAAACAATGACCTTGGAAGTGTCATGTGTTAAAGTTTCATCAATCGATGAGTTCTCACTATCACTCACATGACTAGCCATAAAAGACACAAAATTAGGCTTAGTGGGGGAATCGGGTCCCTCTTCCTTATCACTATCACTAAGGGTCGCATTATATGCAATGGGTCGTTTACCCTCTTTCCTTAGTTTAGTGGGGAAATCAGAAGCCCTATGGCCATAACCCTCACAACCAAAACACCTATTAGACTCGTCCCTATTTAGTTGTTCATTAATAGGTTTAGGGATCTTCTCGACTTTGTCATGCTTAGAAGTTTCAAATTTCTTAAAATCATTTTTAAATTTATCTTTGTTAAATTTAAGAATTTTTTTAATTTTCGAGCAAACAAAGCCATGTCTTCCGAGTCACTATCACTCTCGCTCTCTACTACTTGTTTGACCTCTTTTCGGGATTTTAAAGCAACTCTGTTTTCTATTTTCTTTTCATTTTTAGAGGAAAACATATCTAGTTCATAGGTTTGTAAATCACCTACAAGCTCTTCTAATTTCGTAGAGGCTAAAGATGGTAAAGAATTTAAAACGGTCACTTTTGGAATAAATCTATCGGGTAGGGACCTTAAAATTTTCTTTACAACTCGGTTGTCGGGTATTTTCTCTCTCAAATTAAAAGATGAATTGACAAAATCGGAAAATCTAGCATAAAATTCATCAAAAGTTTCATTATCGTTCATTTTGATAGTTTCAAATTAAGTGGTGAGGTTTTGGAGTTTCGAAGCTTTAACGACACTAGTTCCTTCATGAGTTAGCTGTAAAATATCCAAAGCTTCTTTAGCGGTTTCACACGTCATAATACGTCGGAATTCATCCAGTGTGACAGCGCTAAACAAGGCATTCAAACCACGGGAATTAGAAATTAGAAAGTTTAAACTCATTCTCAGTCCATCTATCGTCCGATTTGGGAACACGTTCATTTTCAACTAAGTGAGTTGGTGGGGACCACCCGTTAACAACAGACATCCAAACTCTCTCGTCGATAGATTTTAGTGCCGATTTCATTCACGCTTTCCAATACGCGTAGTTAGAACCATCGAAAATAGGAAATTTAGAAAATGGGGAAAATTCCATTTTACCCAAAAATATTTAAAGGATCTTAACGAAATAATTTATCGCTTTGACTCTGATACCAATTTGAAGAAGAAGACGGATAGGCCCCCGATTTTAAATTTCTCAATTAAAATATTATTTCCTTTTATATATATATCAAGATGCAGAAGCGTAAAGAAGTGTGATGGTTCACAAACAAACGAATTACCAAATTTTAATTTTCTTAAACAAATTAAAATTAAACCGAGTGAAATTAAATTAACGCGTTAAAATCATTTTCACTTCAACCAAGTTAAATCATTCAAGTCCTAGAATTTGCCTAAGTCATATGCAGAATTTTATCAAATTAGGCAAAACCAATTTTAGCAATTAAATTGAATGACTTGAATTAATTAACTACACATTACCCAAATTAAACACGTAGTGATTAAATTAAACCGATTTTTATCCTTTTACCTAAGCATGTGTTCTAGGTGATTTTGCAAAAGATAAAATAAATAATTAATCCACTATGCCGAGATGTACGAGGAAAAACCCACAACGGGAAACAACCTCGGACGACCCTAGCCACAAATTCACTAAGTACGGAATTTACAAATACAAGACAGAAAGGCTTACAACACACGACTCGATCCCTCTCAAGCACCGACGCTTCTTCTTGTAGATACCTCTTCCTAGCGGATAACCTTGGAGCTCCACCGCGGTCTCAGAATCCACCGATCGAACTTTATATGGTCACCGTCACCCGAGCAAGGAGCCTTTCTCCAAGTGGGTAATGCCGCAACAACCTCTTCTTCTTTCTTTATGGGATGTAGAAGAAAACCCAAAACTTCTCTTTGAACGGAAGAGATGAACCCAGTGCCGAACTCCAAGCATGATATATGAATATGGGAACTTGGAAGAAACTAATTTGGGTGTAACTTAGAGTGGTGTATATTTTTCTCTTTGATAAAAACACACTCAAAACATGATCTTTTTCCCTCTTTGATTTTACTCTCAAAACACTCTCTAGGAGTTAGTAAGATATGAAAAAGATTAGTTGGAAAATGTTATTCCCGCACATAATAAAGTCTGAGAAAAGTTGGTTAAGAAACAAGTGGGGAAGTGGGAGAAAAACTGCTTAAAACTGCCAAAAACTGTTCCCGCCTGGCATCTCGTTCGAACGACATTTCGTTCGAACGAGTCTTCTAACGAAGTTCCAGTATGAACCCGTTAGAAGCTCGTTAGAAATCTCGTTAGAACGACCATCTCGTTCGAACGACATTTCGAACGAAGTTCCAGTATGCCATAATGGGAAGTCGTTGGCAATCTCGTTCGAACGACATCTGGTTCGAACGACAATCTCGTCTGAACGACATATCGAAGAAACTTCCAGAAAGTTTGGAAAATTCGATTTTAGCCCAAAAAACTTTAAAAACTTATTTTAAAGTTTTAATTAATTCTTTCTGAAAATAAAACACAGTTTTAATTAAACCTAACACCCAATAAACAAGCTCCAAGCTCCTATATATATATGATTGCATTCATACCTTGGGAGCATGGAACTATGGTTGATGACGTATAAACGAGGCACGAAATCGGCATGATTATGAAGCTTTATATTCTCTGCCGCTATGTCTTCAAACAAACTTTTCATAGGCTTGAGAATATTACAATTAAATACAATCCTATATATAAATGTTTTTGTCCGGAATTGAGCCAAAACTATCTATGGACTCAATTGGAATTTTGTGTCCTTACAGTTCTCTTAACATGGTATATTTACATGTGTAGGCAACGGGATATCGGGTGTACAAGGTACATCGATGTGGTATTTATATATCCTTATCCTTAATATAATGTTTTTTATGCCAAATTAATATATATATATATATATATATATATATATATATACTAGAGGATGCCCGTGCCCGAGGGCACGGCGATAAATTTGCCCCGTGATAAAACACAGCACATAATAACCCGCCTTTTTTTAAAAAAGAGAACTTTAAAATATATATATATATATATATATATATATATATAAAATAAAAATACATATATTTTTTTTAAAAATATTTAAAAAAAATATTTTTTTTAAATATTTAAAAAATATATATATTTTTTAAATATTTTAATAAAAAAATAATAAAATAATAATAATGTATGCATGCATGTGTATGTATGTAAGCATGCAACACATAAAATGCCATACATGTTTATTATGCATGTTTATCATGCATGAGTTACTATTCATAACACCATTGTCCCATATTATATATATATATATATATATGTTCTATTATAATATGTTTATTGAATGTAGATGTTTGAGAAGTGTTGAAATGAACACACATATTAGGGGTGTCATGCAAAGACGGGATTTGTTTGCTCGGAGAAGTTGTGAGTGTAGCTGAATTTTAGACTCTGACTTGGAGAGTTTCATGTGTAATGCACCTTAATAACACTCTCATGAGAACATGTTTTAAAACGTATGTTTTCATGTTTGTATGTTGGAAACATGGCGGTTGATTTATATTATATAGCATATGAGTATGACAATTCATGACACAAGTGGACGTGCTAAGTTAAAAACCAGGCTTAAACAAATATAAACTCTGTAAATTGAATAGCGGGTCCCCTAAATGGGGGGGAGGGGGGCGAAGTTAGAGAGGGTACAGAAGTATGTATAGTTTATATATATATGTGTGTACACACACACATTAGTGGAATTGTGAAAATTTCCAAAGTACGTAATCGCGAAATGTCAAAATTTTTCAAAGCACGTAATTGCAAAATAGAAAATAATTTTTTCCCCAACAAAACAAAGTGTAATTTTAAAAAATGGTCATAATTTCCAAAGTCGTGCACGTCATGACTTTAACTTGCATGCTTACAACACATCTTGCATTGTTGCACGACCAATAAATATTAAGCAAGAAGATAAAACTTGCATGTAAATAAAATAATATTTGACATTAGTTGTATATAAATAAAATAATATTTCACATTAGTATGATAAATTGTCAATAAATGAACTTCCCATTCATTAACATTCATGTGTTGTATTTAAAAAAAGTGCATGTGAGGGAAGCATTGATTTTAGACAGAATAATTCTAAATAATTTAAAAAATTTAGGTAGAGGTTCACATGTTTATGGGACTATCTAACATGTTTAAAAAAAAAAAAAAAGTATGCCAACAAAACTAATAGTACATTAGAATAATACTAATAATTCATCCTAAAACTCTTGCAATCAAATAATTTTATTGGGGTTAAAATTACTAAAAAATGCACTCGTGTATGCTTGGGGTTAAACCAAAGTTAAATCCAACAACCACCATTGACAATGTAAATGCCATTAAACCAAAGTTATACAGAACAATTTGTTAAGTAAATACCTCTTAAGTATGACTTTAAGGCACCCGTGTATGTTTTGCAACGTTACACTAAACATTCTACTCAAACCTGGTGGAAATAAATAAAAAGCCACTAATAATCATAAGTGTTTTCTACCACTTTTATGGTTGTAGCGAGTGACTTTCTTCGTATGATTGGTTCCCTTATACTTTTACCTGTGACATGATCAATTCAAACAAAGAGGGAAAGCATTAGGTAATAAGAAGATTTGTGGTCTTCATAAGATTCAGTCAAAGTTGGATGAAATTTAGTCAGTAGAAAATGAACTTCAATCTTTTGTTAATAAAGAAAATGGAAAATATAAAAAGGTAACTTACATGACAAATATCAAATTTTTACATAAAATATTAGAAATCACTATCCTAACAACAACACTACGAACATAGAATAAGAAAGACTACAAAATTATAATTTAAATAATAGTGCTGCTTGTATAAAACACCATCGCCCCCATCACCCACCTCCTCGATGAGGATTTGTTTCGTGGTGGAGAGTTTGGGGTTAATCATGGTTATTATGGGGATATGAAAAATTAATGGTTTGAGCTCAATTTCAAACTTGAAATATAATAACAGTTCACTCTTTTTACCATGTATTGAACACTCCTAATGCTGTAGAACTGAGAAAAGAGAATTGATATAAGTTTCCAATAACCAAGAACCATGGTATGATAATAACAATATGGGTCCCCCAAAGTTGAATTAGCCCATAGTTGAAACTCTTAGGTGAACACTCAAAACACCAACAATAATGTTCATGAACTCATTAGTGTGTTCCCACTGAAAAGTTATAAATAATGTCATTAATAAATTATGTTGTAAATAAAATAAAAAAGGCATGCAACGAAGAAAACAAAACAAAGAAACCCAAAATTCTCATATCTAACAACAACAAATGCAATTGACAGATTTATTTGCAATTTATCATACAATAGAATGGTAATGTAAGTTGGTCCTACTTTGGGCTAAGCTAAGTATAGTTATTATAGCATCAATCAATCAAATGTCATTGGTTTGTGTGGGAAGACATTTATGTTCCAATAGAAGAGTGATGATTGGGATCACACTATGGGGATACATTATGGTGGAAGTTTAGTCCTCAAGTTCCCTATAGGCACAATTCATGCTTAAGAAGTACTATCATAGAATGGATCTAATTATGGTTCATCAGTGAATTTTTGGATTCCCACGAGTGGAAGGAATGTTAAATTGTAGGGAGGAGATAGAAGAAAATGCAATTTTTGTTGGAGACAATTTAGTTTAGAAGTTGATAGAATGCGAAGCATTTTTGACAACATCTTAAAGTCAAATTCATAAAAAAAAGCCCGGTCGTTTATCAATAAACATTTGGGGTATAAGTTGGCTCCCCAATTGTAACAGTTTTCAGTGGGAGGATAATCCAAAACTTCCAATGGATAAGGCTTTGTATGATATAAGTCTTTTTTCCCATTTGAATGTCATTTTTTTAATATAATGCTGCTCAAGAAGCATTTTTGCATCTGTTCATTCATTTTGAGATTCGCAAATCAGTTTGAATTTATTATGCTAATATTATTGGGAATCAGATTGACCTCAAAATCTAAGGTGTTCTATAACTTGGAAAATGTAAACATTTTGAAAAGGTACCAACATTAATTGCAGACATTTTGAAACGGTACCAACATAAATTATCAACATTGGTACACAATGACACTTAGCATACCTCACGTTTACAATGTGATCATTTTGTGCCTATAAAACCCCTCACAGTTTTAAAAACAAAGCACTAAACTTAAAATTATAAGAACAAAGCAACAATGAAGAAAAAAACTTGATTAACATTGAAGATGAAAAAGTAAAGAAGTATGTTAAAATACTAGGCAAGAACATACCATTGATGTCACAGTGGTCATGGTCTTCGCAACCATTTTCCAACCAAAATTTCCTATTAATTTCAAACAAGAAATTAATTGAGGCAATTGTTTAGTTACTAACATGGATCAATATAATTACCTTTAACAAACGTTAAGATGGTTCTTCCTACCAAATATTAAAACTAAAATGTTAAATGGGTAAACATATAATCAATAGACAAAGGATCGTAACAATGAATATCTCCAACACATGTTTACAAAGTGATAAGTAAAGATCACTAAATAAAGCAATACTTAATTAATAATTAAAAATGGAACCTTGTTTTCTCATGCGTGTGAACCTCAACTATAAAATTAGCACAAATTTTACATACATAGAGGCATCAATTGCGGAAAGCTTCGAAATGGTATAATCACGAATAAAAATGCGGATTTAAATTAGAATGCGCCAAAGCTAAAGTGACGTAATATCGATATATCATTAATTTATTATATTTATTCGAATGATAAGTGCTTAAAAGAGATATGCGAACCATTTAAGATCGTTGAGTGGCTCCCAATTTTCTACTAAGTTGTTCTACCTAAACTCGTTGGGGAGGGTGGACTATCTTTGATCGGAGGGAAGAATTTAGTTTTAATATGTGAAAGTTGATCCAAGAATACCCCTTAACGCATAACAAAATGACAATAAAAATATTTTTTGAAAAAAAAATAGGCATCCACACCGTCACTTACATGATTACATAAACGTGGGCTACATAGAATTTTTAGAGTAATGTGAAATGTGACAGATTACATAAAAGTGGGATACATAGAAGTTTTGATTCATTATACTCTTTAGGATCCTCACAGTCATTTATATGGTACTCTTTAGCTTTGATACAATTGAACATTACCTTCTCCCTTATAGGGGTTGGGCTCTATAGGCCCGAATTTTGTCAATTATGGAGGTTTAACCTAAAAAATGAACACTAACAAAGTTTTTACTCTTTAACTAAAGATCACTAAAACCAAAAGAATCTATAACCTCAAAACCCCAAATTTCAACTGCATCACCACCTAATTTTGATTAACTTCCAACTCTTTTTGAGTTCAATAAATTTGTAAATCAAATGAACGAATAACTTCATTCAATTTGAATAAAATCTACTGTAAGAATAAAAATAATCTATTACTCATAAATCTTAAACATCTCAAATGTTAACCACTTCTCATCAACAAACTAGAAAGGCCAGTCACAAATTCAATAATTTTATGAAATAAATAAACATTAAAAAGAATACAAAATAATTAGATGAATTATTCACCTATGAAGATACACCAATAATTCCATATAGGATCCAACAAAATTATGAATATGCCTTTTTTAGTTGCCTTTTTTCCAACATAAAATTCACATTGTCTAGTTAAACATCCACATAAAGAAAAAACAAACATTTTGATTAGAGATTCTCTAATAGCAATACCTTTGGAATCAATTTCCCATTTTCTTCATCTAATTTTGCATTCCTGTCCAAACAAAGATTACAGTTTAAGTTAGAATTTTCTACATTCCAATTTTGTATTCCCGTTCAAACAAACATTACAAAAAAAAACTGAGATTCTAAACCACTGATTCTGCATAATTTTTCAAACAAACATTACAATTTAAGTTAGAATTTTCAACTTTTCCTAAAATCTTATCATTTTATCAAAAAGTTATACCTTTGAGAGTTGACTTCCGCTCTGCGATTTTTCATTCCTACAAAATCTGCGCATGTTAAAAAAACAGATATGAGAAATGAGAAGATATGAAGGCATCACTAGGGCTTGGCAGTTTGGTGAGATCTGGTTCAGATGAGTAGTGATTCAGAAAATCAAGAAAAAAAGAAATATGAATGAGAATGAGATGCATATTGCTCGTCGACCTAGAAAAGCATGATGAAACATTAGACCGTGGTCTAAATGGTACCCCAAAACATACTTTTTGAGAGAGAGAGAGAGAGAGAGAGAGAGAGACCATGGTCAAAATGGCACCCCAAAAATTATATCTATAAAAAAAGCATTATATCTACAAAAAAAACATTAGATTTTTAATAAAACACAGTATAAAAGTCAAAAAAATAAAACAAAAATCTGATTTGAAAAACTTACCCAAAATTTAACCAAGAAATGATAGATCTAGAACAACTGTATGCATATCAGCAAATAAATTAGGAATCCAAAATCAAACCTCAAATAGTTGTTAGATTTGGAACCAACAGTGTGAAGAGCACAAAGCAAACCTTTACATACGTGATGAGAGTGTAGATAAAGGCGTAGATGATGTCGGCAGTGGGGAACTAAGAGAGGCAAATTTGGAGTTGAATAACGAGGTCATGAGATACTGAGATGATGAAATGAAAATGATGTGAATGATGAGTGGGAGGGAGAAAATGAAAGTATGCTAGGGTTGGGAGGATAATCGATTGATAAGAGTTTACAAATATACCTTTAATTTTCAACCATTGGATTCAACTTTCTAATGATCAGTTCTAGCCTCTAATTATCTTATCATCTTATGGAATAGTAAAACTATTTTACTCCTTATATATATATATATATATATATATATATATGTGTGTGTGTGTGTGTGTGTGCACGCGCGCGCGTGTGTTGAGGGGGGTGTTGCCCTAAAACTTGGGGGTTATTTACCCGCTCAGAAAAAGCTCAATTTTTTGCTTTGGGAAAAGATTCACATTTTGGGGATTTTCATTTGGGCAGAGCTTCGATTACAGGTGTTGACATTTACGGAATTTTTGCAAGGGTTTGATTATATTTTTTTTTCGGAGGTGAGTTTTCAGGTGTATAAACCTATTTTTGGAGAGACTCCACTCCATAAAAATACGAGCTTTTCCTTTCGAAAAATTGACATCATAAGTATACTCCCTATTGGACTTTTCAGAAATGACCTCGAGTATCTATGGCCCTCGGTATTAAGAAAGTCAGTTAAATGAATCAATGATAGGCTATAGGGTCTGGATTCGACGTGGGATTCCTTGAAATGGTGGGAGGGGAAATCTATTTATATGGTTTTGGATGGATGTTTTGTCGATCGGCTAAAGTTTAGCGCCGTTGATTTTTATCAACGATCGAGAAAATTTTTGGTGTCAGAAGGGATAGTCGGTGAGCTATCCATTTGGGGGGACTTTAACCGATTAATTATATGTCCCAGAGTGCATGTTTGGATCGTTAGAAATTATAAAGGTGAAAAAAATCATTTAGCCAATCGTCTAAAGGACCAAAAGGCCTTTGGCTGATCGATTAAAGGCCGAGTTAAATTTCATCACAATTTTGTATTATTTTCGTAATGTTTAACTCCTAACTCTGATTAATGCTTGGTTATAACTATTGGGAAGATGATTTAAAGATCTACCTATTTATGCTTCCCAACTTACCCAATAATTAAATTGGGTAGGTCTGAAATACCTTTTTAAAGTGGTAGTTATTGTGAATTTCTTCAGTCCAGGGACCCCTAGGTTTTTGATGCAAGATCAAGTATGCACGTGGCCTTTATCTCTAGAAAGATATTTCAAATATCTACAACTTTTGTGTTTCTACATTCTCAAATTATTAAGTTTTTAGCTCCAAAATGTGCATAAAAAGATAATTAGTGAAATCAGTTCAATCGGAATGCCATTAGCTTCGACCATTGAAATGAGGCATGAACAGGCAAAACGAGGATTTGATAAATTTTTTATTATATATGTTGGTTACTTTGTAAAGTTAGTTGATTCCATGATGGTCCAAGCTTTACATATTTATAGGAGCGCCCTTACGATCACGAGGTATGGATGACAATTTAACCCAACTCGACCCGACCCTATTGGTGCGAGTTTTAAAACCTGTTTAATGATTATGAATAGGTACGAGTTTTAAAAAAATCCGTTTATTAAATGAAGCGGGTTAAAAGTTAATTTAAGTAAACCTCTTTCCCCGTTTAACTTATGCATAAATAAATATCCTTTATATGTATGTTA